>VYXC01008066.1:43063-98063 GCA_013397175.1 Platysteira castanea
CTCCTTCTCCACTGACCTTGGTGTCTCCATGTTGTTTCCCTCACATGTTCTCACCTCCTTCTCTTCTCTGGCTAGAAAAAAACTGTGCTGCACTTTGTTTTGATTTTCTTCTTAAATGTGTTATCATAGAGGCTTTACCAACCTCTCTCACTGGCCCAGCCTTGGCCAGCAGCATGTCCATCTTCAGAGCCATCAGGGACTGGCTCTGCCGGACATGGAAGCTTCCAGCAGCTTCTCACAGAAGCCACCTCTGTGGCCCCCCGCTACCAGAAATCAGGCCACGCAAAACCAATACAACCAGCAGACAAGATTTTGGGATATTCTGACAGACAGAGGCCAGAAAGCTCAGCTTACAGGTGTGCTCTACCATTCTGCCAAGTCTATCCATGGGGGCTCTGCTTGACCATTCATTTCCCCGGGCTGAAGTATCTATTCACCTCCTTCTCTCCTATGCCACAGAGGAAGAGTAGAAGGATGAGAGTCAGAGAAATACTTTAGGTGCAGTGTACCCAGCACAGTTTTAATGGCAAATGTGAAAAGGGTCCTTGAGATCCTGTTGGCATAGATCTGGATGAGGTGAGGGCTGCTGCCAGCTCCTGAGAGCCTTTTGTCTTACCTGGAGGATACATAGCGATGTTGTAGGGTCCAGCACTGCAAAGAGGTTAGGTCCCTTGCAGGGGCTTTTGGTGCTGGAATAAACCCCAACAAATACGTAGATGTTGCAGTTTAAAGCTTTTCTAACTGTATTCAAAAGGGATTGGGACCGGACCTGACCTGAGGTGCACTAGCATCAGGGAGAGGAGGGATGTTCTTGTGTCAACATGTAGAAGGAAGGTGTCCTGCATGATCCACGTAGGAGCTGGGGAGAGTGCTCTACACCCGTGACCTGCTATACCCTAATCTATCTCTGTGTTTGCAGTTATGCCAGCTGCAATGTTTATGCGATACAGATGGATGCCTGGATACATAGTTACTCCAGCAGCAGGAAGCCACAAGCCACAGCTTGGCACGGGGGTACATACTTGCAGCACTGAAGTCCCCACAGAAAGAGGAACAGGCTGCCAGCTGCCATTGCAGTCTCTGCTGCTAGGAGCCCTGTATAATTTGAATGCAAATTCCCTGCAGATGAGGCGACACTTTGCTTATGAAAGAACTACTTGAGCATGCAGAGACAGGGAGCCTGGCCCACCCAGCTCAGTGGGAGCTGCAGGATGTGCTGGCTTTGTGGCCAAGGGCAGCCTGTTTGCAGAGGGGAGCATTGCTGGCATCTCCGTCAAAAGGATTCCACTGGCTCCAGCCTTCTCTTAATACTCACTTTGAGCTCTAAAGAAGTTAAAAATCTTTGGGCACATTCTGAAATGACACATGGAGCAGAGCAGGCTCACAGTTCCTGAGAGCAAAGGGATGCTCAGACAGTGTGGGTTTGCTTCGTTTCAAGGATGCGTGCCTGGATCCCACCCAAGCGAGACAAAACCAACTATGCAAAGTGCATTGGGATAGAAATGAAAGCAGCAGTGGATCGTGGCTTTCCCTGCAGCTGATGGTCTGAAGTGCCCCTCGGACTAGTTTGCAATGAGCAACACAGTCCGTGAAGCCCCCTGCCAGCCCAAATATTCGGTGACTCCAGCCCTCCCAAGCTATTCCACTGACATATTGTCAGCTAGTTTGGACAAAAGGCTCTGTGAAATTTTAACAGGAAAAAAATCTGCAGTTCTTGACGTTTCTATTGAGTTTCAGCTGAAAATATGCTGCAACTGAAAAGAATGCTCAAACAATTTTATGTTCTAATCTCTCAATATGAATTGCATAAAGCTAACTAAGACAAGAGTTTTTAAATCACAGGAGTGAGAGTGAGTGTAGAGTGCTGGACCACATGGAGCTGCAGAGCTGAGCTGCTCGGACTGAATGTGCAGCACTGTTTGGGAGCCTCACTGTACCCTTAGACTCCATTGCTTTCCATCTAGAGACATTGCTGAAGCATTAGGAAGCCACGAGACCTAGCCCAACTCATTCCAGCCACTCCATGCAGCAAAAATACAGTTCACGGGCTCTTAGTGTCCTGCTGTAGCTGGGGCCTGATGGTGCATACCCTTGCCAAGGCCAGTGGCACTGTAAGCATCTCACACTGGGAGGGCGGCTCATGGAAAGGGCACCAATGGGAGGCAGAAATGGCCCTACAGACATGACAAGGCTGATTTTAAGCCACTGCAGGTGCCCCTGAATGGGTGGAAGTTGTGCAGTCTGCAGCACAGCTGAGCCTCCACCACTCTGCCCTCACTTTTGATATAGCCAAGTTTTCTCCTATATGTCAAATTAATTGTATGTCTCATATCTCCTACTGCACATGCCTTTTTGACCAAGTCATTCCCAAATCTGGTTGCTGGTCTCAGGTTGAGGGACAACTGAGGCACACAACTCTCCTCTTTAGTCTCTGTACTGGGAAGTCTCGTCAAACCAGGACCTGAGATGAGATGGACTTCATGCTTTGCTCTCAATATCTTATCAGTTTTTCAGCTGTGAGGGGTGTGTGAAAGGCGTAAATCAGGAATCATCCAATGTCACCAAGTCAAGCTCCCTTCTGTCTCCACTGAAAGAAATAACTTTGTGTGATGCAGATGAAACCTGTTTTTAAAGGTCATGCTGATGGCTTTGTTGTGTCTTATAGAAATCTTGAAGCAGCAGATTTTGTAAGTAGAAGTCAGTAGGGGCTGTTGATGGAAATTTTCTATGCTGGCCAGAGGGGAAAGGCTGCCTGCACGGCTGATAAATGTGCTATCTGTAAGGGTGTATATCGTGGCCCCAAGGCGCGACTCTGTAGAAAGCCTGTTACACTTTCGAATACATTACCAGTTATCCTTTCCAAAGGCCAAATCAGTTCATGGTTATGGGAAGAGCTGTTTCCCTCTGCTATGGCTGTGCTCCCTGGCTCTTCTTTGCCTGGCAGTCTTGAGGTGAAGAAACAACTTCATGTCTGGGGAGACTTCCCTAGATTAATTCCACCGTTTATGCTTTGAATGTGGTCTTCAGTGTATGGTGTATGATGAGAGGAGGAGGAGTGCAGGAGTTCCCATATCCCGAAGAAAGAAAGGTGAATTGCTTTTTTCTATTCCAGACTCTGGGTGTTGCACTTGGGCACCAAAATCCACAGGTCAGAGATTCACAAAGACTTCATTCCCAGAGACTGTGTCTGTGCTAGGTGTTTAGGTGGTAAACCTGCTGGTGTTGAGTAGGAAAGAAGTTGGTGATCATCCAGATAAACTGGTTAACTGACAGACCTGAATGGCTGGAGGAAGAGCAGCTGTGGTTGATCTGGAAGAGCATATTATTCCACCATCACACCTACTGGAAGAGGCTGTCCTATGGCTGGGAATTGCATGGTATAATCACCATGCTGATGCAATGCTTCTAGGGTAGAAAAATAGCACCTTACCTACATGGAAATGCATCCACATTGAGAGTGATGAGCAGGTGAAGTCAGTAAAGCTTTGTCTTTGATAACATTCATCACTCATTTCCATCAGCATTGGCTCTGTGGAGCTACAATTCATCAGGCACCTTGATGGGAAAGTGGTGCATTTCTTTGCAAGACAAAGCTGAAGGGAATATCTGAGCTGCAATAATAAACAATGTAAGTGAATGTGCGTAGTTCTTTATGATCTATATCTAATGCTGACTGTTTCCAAGGTAATAAAACATCACCCCCAGAGGAAATAATAATAATTACCTTACCTATAACAATTGCCTCAATTTCCTGTAGCCTGGTTACAGCTTAATATTTAAGGAACTGTATAGTAGGTGTGCATTTATAAACCAGACTCTTAATACTTAAATAAGATCTTTCTAAATGTTAATCAGTCAATCCTCAGCACCTGAAAAAGGGTTAATTGAGTGGCAAATAAGGAGAATTATCTTTCTGCCTCTGAGGATGGCCAGAGAGGTCATCATTACTTTAAGCAAAGGGGCTAGAACTCAAGCACTTGATTCTCATACTACAAGATACCATCAGTCACAGGTTTGGTATGTGTAGGTAGGCACATATGCACCTATATTTAATATAACCAACATGGAAATGGGTTGAGTGCACCATGATGTGCAGATGTGGGTCTGACATGAAGTAACAGAAGTTTTAGGGAAAGCATAATCTCCAGACATGCATATGTGTTCATACATACATGAAGTTGGAGATAAACCTTATCATTTCCCACATCTCACTAGGAATGTAGGAACTGCTCTTCATAAGCAGGTTTGTAAAATTCAGGAGAAAACGCGGACTTTGCTTGCATCAGAGGCTTGGATGCAATGTCAGAGCCATGACTGCAGTCAAAACACAGAAGCAAACCTGACTTAAGAAAATAAATAAGTGCAGCTGATTATGTGAAACTAATTTCATATGCAATTGTCTTGAAAACAAGCAAGAACAGGTCAGAGCCATTCTGCCCATAACAGATACTGAGATTTCTTAACTTTTGGTAAAATCTCTTTGCTAATTGGTGGTCTTAGCCTATTGCTTGTGGGACAGGTGCTGGTCAAAATCTCCTCACTCATGGCTGGGGGAGAAAAGGAAAAAGCAGGGGAGGCCATAGGTACTTGGAAGACACAGTTCAACAGTGTCAGACCACTTTCCCTTGACCTGGATTGCTCATTTTTGGAGCAGCAGGGCAGTGCTGGAAAAGGGGAGGCAACATCTAACCAACATGACATTGTCCAAGCTAGTTGAAAACCAGATATAAATGACCCTCGTGGCACTACATTTTGCTTCTCAGAGTGGGTCTTGAAGAAAAAGACAGGGTCTGGAAGCGCAGAGTTTACTCTTGTGGTTAACAAGTTAAATAACTAATAAATTCCTGGAGGAAATGTTTTACTAATTAAGGCCATATTGGAAATGACTGGTTTACAATGTAAAGAGCTACTCCAATAAAAAAGCTGGACTCCTCTACAATCACTCACATGAGTAAGCACAGCAAAAACAGTTTAGCCTAGAAGGAGCTAAAATGCACACAGATAAAATCTTATTTTGAAAGCAGCAACAAAGGACACATAATTTCTATCTCAGTCGGTGACTTCATGTGTTTTGCAGAGTTTCTCCAAAATGTACTGGAAATCATAATTCATTTTTATAATGCTTGAAATTAAAATAATAAATTTCAGGATGTTTTTTGAGAGAAAGAAAACTCTGTGAGCAGCGCTGAGGGATCAAAAGAGATTTTGACAGGGAGAGACTTCTGTTGACTTGCGGGCTTTGGATCGGGCTGGAGATTGGCGACAAGATGGACAACAGTTAATAAAAGCACGTCTGTTAGGCATGCTGGAGCTTGCTAAGTTGGAGCAGATCAGAAGCTGACTGCCGTGTCTCAACATGGAGCTGGTTCTCAAGGAGCTGGGTGCTGGCTGGAGCCTTGCCAGTGCTTGTGATGGGAGCATGGCAGCAGCCATGGATGAGTCATGGAATCATATGATAGAATCACAGAGTGGCTTGTGTAGGAAGTGATCTTCAAGAGTGTCTCATGCTAACCTCTCTGCCATGGGCAGGGACATCTACTAGACCACACTGCCCCAAGCCCTGTCCAGCCTGGCCTTGAACACTTCCAGGGATGTGGCAGCCGTAGCTTCTCCAAACAACCTGTGCCAGGGCGTCACCACTCTTGCAGCAAAGAATTTCTGCCCAATATCCCATCTAACCCTGCCTCTGGCAGTGGAAAGCCACTACCCCTTGTCCTGTCACTCCAGGTCCCTGTCTCTCTCCAGCTCTCCTGGAGCCCCTTTAGGCACTGGCAGGAGCTCTAAGGTCTCCCTGGAGCCTTCTCTTCTCCAGGCTGAACACCCCCAGCTCTCCCAGCCTGTCTCCAGAGCAGAGGGCCTCCAGTACTCAGAGCATCTTCATGGCCTCCTCTGGACTTGCTCCAGCAGGTCCATGTCCCTCTGATGCTGGGGGCCTTTCTTTTTCTCCTGGTACTTGACCTGGCTTCAACAAGCACTGCTGTTCAGTGGGAGCTTGCATGCTGGGCTCTGGTGTCATGTTAGAGCTGGCCGGGGTTGACAGCTGCTCTTACAGAAATAAAATTCAGCTTTGGGAAAGACATTTTACCTGCTTTGTTTGGAAATGATGTCCCAGGAATCACCAGGTAAGAATCTCTTTGTATTAGGCAGCTGATATGAAAAACTTATTAAAAGATGTTAGTTTCTATTTGGAAATCTCATCTTTAGTATGACCTAAAATGTGATACAGAACCACAGCCAAATACTTAAAAAGTATAAATTGTCCGTGTCCTGACAAGTCAAGACAAAGAAAGTGAGAGTGGAGCTGGAGGAGAGACCTGGGATTAGAGGATTAAAGGAAAAACCGCATTCAAGGGTCAAAACCATTCCCAAACCTACATTTATCCAAAGAAAAGATCTGCTGCATTAGGAGCTTGTATATAATTTCTGTAGTTATTAATTTCCTTCATGTATGAAGAGTTATTATCTCTGTGTGTTTTCGATCTTTTCCTTTATGCTGGAACATATTATGTGTTTCTCATCTAGACTAGCATTTCATTTTTTCATGAACACTAGGAAAAGCACAGGACAAAGCCAAGGAGGTGACTCTGGTCACCTTGTCCAGAACACAGCAGCTTCAGACATTTGCTGGACTTTGGGGCCATCAGCAGAGTTGGGCAATGTTGCCCCTGTTTGTACCTGCAAGAAATGTGTTTTGCTGAAAGATGTCAGTTGTGGGTGGGAGGCAAGGAGTGCTTCTGTTAGACCAGGGCTGGGGGGCACTTGCAGCTTCAAGTATAGTATTTACTTGACCCCTTTGTAATGTAAGCCACATGAGTCGTTGCTTGTCTACAACAGTCACAGCTGTAAAGCCCCTCTAAAAAAAAAAAAAAACTAAAAAAAGCAGCACACCTATCTATTAAATAGATGACCTCCTTTTTGGTGCTGTGTTTAGACAAGATACCAACTGTATCTTGTTTGGCGATCTCAACCTTTTGTCAGACTCAAGCTTTCTTTGACACTTCTTTTTCAAGATACCCATTCCTTTGTCTCTCATAACTGTGGTGTACCCAGAATAGATGCCCTGAGTAGGAAAGAAGACTTATATTCTTTAGTCTGCTGGTTGCTCTGTGGATGTGATTATCCTGTGCTGCATAGGCACAGTGCTGGCTTGTGGGCACCTTATAGTCCACTGGGACCCTTGGATCTATTCAGCTGGCCCCCACCTGGGCTGCTGCATGGGTTTATTCCACCCCCAACATGGAACTTTACATTTCTCTGCATTAAACCTCATCAGGTCTGCAGGCTTCCTGGGGGAGCAGCCTGTCCCATTGTCTAAGAACTAGCTGAGCTTAATGATAACATCCTTTGGCAACATTCGTTATCTCCTACTTGATCAGCTGGTTTTCACCCTAAAGGACTCCTTGCAGGTCTAAGACGTCATTCAACCTGCTGCAAGATTTAAAAGCCTATGTGGAGCTTTAATGTCTTGATGATTTATGGCTGGGATTGAGACTTTGTCCAAACTGTTGCTCCATTTGTATAAACCTTTCAGGCTGATGGAGAACTCTGCAAATTAAGTCTCTGACTTTTATTTAGACTCTGTGAAAATGGAGTTTTTCCCAAGTGACTTTGTATCTCACTTCAGAGTGATGAAAATCCAATCATGGAATGAGGATTCATGCAGATCAAGGGCTTGCTTTGTAGATCTGAATCAAAGATTTTCAAAAAGGTTTTTCCAGGGGCAACAGTTATAGGTGGATGATAAAACTGAGCCAGTTTAATGTACATATCTTCTTACTGCATTTGCTCAGTGTCTGTTTATGATGAATGTAAAGCAGACCCAATGTTTAGGCAAGTGGGCTCCCCTTTATGTGCTGGGATTGCGTGTCTACCATGGCCTGTTAGGCTTTTGGAAAGGAAAACCAAAAAAAGATGCCTAGTTTTTAAATTATGCATTAGTCCATCACTCTTCATGTTTTAAACCACTGAAAAAAGAGGAAATTATTTATATTATTTGTATGACATCAAGCCTCAGGAAGAGCAGATATAAACCCATTTACTACTGTACAAGCAAATACCGTTTGTGTTGGATTGAATAGCCCAAAAAGGTGGCATTACTCTGTTCTGAGAACTCCTCAGTTCAATGTCTTGCTTAAGCTCATGTACAAAGTCTGTGGCAGAGGTGGAGCTGCAGGAGTTGCTTCTGCTAGAAAACCCAAGACCAGATTAGCTGGCTGGGGAGTACTTTTGAAGTATGAAGGATAAGCAGAGGGCTATGAAAAGGTTTCTGAGAAGGGACCATGGTGGTTTGCTGGGCCAACACTCCCTTGGTGCCTGAAACTTCCTGCTGTTGATGTTCCAGGAGAGAGAAACTGGACAGAGATGACATTTCCTCATTTTTGTGGGCTGGCTTTGCATCCTGGCCTATTTTTCTGGAAGCAGTTAAGAGTCATAGTTGACCCCCAGATGTGTGGCTAAAAATAATATTTTTTTTCTCTCACTAATATTTGGATATTAGAAGCTAGAAATAAACTAGTGTTTATAAAGACATTATGGGCAGGTTATTCCATGTTTTCTTGCCTCTTCCCTGAAAATGCTTGTGCTGGTCCTAGTCAAAGGCAGGCTCCTGGATGTGACACCCATGTTGGGTCAGGATGGAATTGCTGACCTTTGCCTGGGGTAATGCCTGTCCTGCTGAGCTGTGAACATCTCTTGGAGCAATTAGCCATTTGTCAGGAAGAAATGGGAGACAAAACTACTCTATCTCATGCTGCAACTGCAGGGGTGTCCCAGAGGTAGGGGGAACTGAATTAAATCTCTCCTATCCAAAGCCCTGAATCCCACTCTCTCCTTAATAATAAAGAGATATACTCCAAGCCTTTTCCAATAAAACTCTGAGTGTACATGTATGTTGTAGGATGAAGAAAAACATATTTGAAACCTGAAAGCAGAGCAAGAGGTAAAACTTTATAAGCTTGACTTGGATAATTTGTAATCTCAACACTAGCTGTCTAACTTCCATGACTTACTTCATCTGAACCAACTG
The DNA here is from genome assembly GCA_013397175.1 of Platysteira castanea. NCBI lineage: Eukaryota > Metazoa > Chordata > Aves > Passeriformes > Platysteira > Platysteira castanea. The sequence goes on from VYXC01008066.1 coordinate 52,089, forward strand.
CTTTTGAGTTTGGGATTTCAAATAACACCCAGGTTTTCACCGTGCCTGAGCAAAGGATACAGAAGACCACACGGAGAGCTGGTCCATGGGTCTGGATACAACCTCAAGCTGAGAAAGTCTGAAGGAAAGCTGGGGGAAGGGTCCCTGATTTCCAATACCCTTTTCCTCAACATGGGCCAATGTCAGAAGTGAGTTACCAGGACAGATGGCCCCTTTGATCTGTCCCAGAAAGGTCATTCCTGCATTCTTACTCTCATCAGTGTTTGTTACAAATAACACTACATCCACAGAACTTTACAGCTGTAAAATGAAGACCTGGGAAATGCCAGTATAAAAAAATCCTTATTTTATAATTTTATTTCTCATGATGAAGCTTACACTGATATAAGAATAATTCAGCTTCAGACTCAGCTTCCACGTGGAGTATTTCAACCAGATTAGATAAAGACAGACTTTATTAGAAACTGGTATGTTTGGAAATGTGCTGCAAAAGGAAAGTGGAGTGCAGCAGTAATATGTGGGCTCAGCATTTCCAAAGGAAACTACTTTTATTGATCACATAATGTGTGGGTGTACTTGTGTCCCCAGAGCTTTGAAACCTCTGGTCATTTGGTCCAGCTCTAGCAGAGCAGAAAAGGACTCAGAGAGAGGAAGTTTGAAAATTCTGCAAAAACTGATGGAAGGGAGAGAATCCACCATTTCCTGCAGCAAAGTTTACTGTGTCACTAAGCAGCAGATAATCCCCATTAAAAAAGTTATTTTGGATATACTGATGATGAGACATGCAATAACTCAACACCAGCTTCCAAGTACGGGCTCTGCAGCTCTCATGCAACAGCTCCTTTTGTCAGGGCAGCAGTTCCAAGGAATGAGTTCCATCATGTCCATCTGCAGTTGCCTATAGAGTGAATGTGGGTCAGGCCCAGGTTCTTGGCCAGGGGGATGATTTGCAACACCAGGTGATAGAAATGGCACTTGCTGCCAGTCCCTTCTTCCCTCTGTATTGCCCTGCAGCCTCTCTCAAACCAATGCTTCCCAGTTCAGGGAAGCTGCCGTGCCCCTGTCCTCCTGCTCAGCTGTTTCAAGGCAGCTGCTGGGTTTGAAAGCTTGGTATTTCTTCTCTTTTTTGGAAACACTTAATTTCATGCCCAGGCACCCTTCCTAGTAGCATCTCTCCTGTGCTTGGGGCAGCCCATGGCAGTTCAGTGTCATATTTACAGGGGTCAGACAGTGGGTGGACTCCACAGGGCTGTCTTTGTAAGCACGAATGGAAGAGGGAGGGTAGCATTTACCTGCATCCATCTGTTGGGTCTTCTCTTGCCCCCACAGATGCCCTGGCTCAGCAGAGCAATGCCTGTTGAAACCTAGGGAAGAATTATCCTGCACAGCCAGGGCTGGGGACTTGCAAGGGCTGTCCCAACTTGGCAGGGAGGCTGGGTTATTTCACAGGCAGAGCAGGGCAGCAGATGAACACAAAGAGAGTCTCAGCATCACAGGACACATTTTACTAACTGAGGCCATGGAAAACCCTGGGGAAGCGGGAGAAAAAGAGAGAATGGAGCAAGGGAGATGCTGGCACCAGCAGTGGCTGCCTGCTCTCAGTTTACTCCAAAGAGTCCTCTAATAATACCAGTGGAGGACGTTCATGCTTTACTGGGATCTTCAAAAGTATTTATGGGATGATTTGTGTGGAATGGTTGTGCTGGAAGCAGTTTAGGGGAGGTATGCTGTTATTAGAAGACTTTTTTTTAAGCTCCATTTGGACACTTCTTACTGTTATATAACAGCAAAGAATGAGTCCCAGCAGCTGTTAGCTATTTATTAGTCCACAGAGGTGTAATGAGGAGGGAAGCAGCGGGGAGGGCTTCAGCAACTTGCAGAATTCTTCCTTCTCCTTTTCCACAGGTTTTCTGCAGGGCTTTTTTGATCCTTGTAATTTTGTGCCCATACAGACATCACAGGTGAAGAGTAAAGTCCTGAAAGAGCACCCCATGTAGCCAACACCATGTAAGCTGATACTGCTCAACCCTCAAACTTCAGACTCAGAAATCATCACTACACTGTTTATACCCTTTTTGTTTTCATGTTAATCTGTTATTATAAAGAAAGGCTTGAATTTGTTCCTTCAGACATTACATAGTCCTGACCTCTTTCCTGTATGGCAAATGGAGAGAGAACAGATTTATGCCAATGAGAGACAACAATTTTCTGCACACACACTCCTGGTTCAAGCTGCCACAAAAACCTTTCTTCTGCTCCATAGATAACTCCATGTAAAGTTATCTAGATACATTTATGAGTGTGACCATGGCTTGTGACCAAACTACAGGGAGTAAAAGTGGTTGGCAAAGCCAGTAAGACTCCAGGAATTTCAGCCCATCAGTGGAGGATCTCTTTTGGTACCATATGGCTGCTGCAAGAAAATGGAGAAAACTCATTATGGAGACGCAATTTCTGCATGGGGGTTTCATGCTCAATCTGAAAATATTTTTGGGCAGGGAGAAGGCCACTTGGGGAAGGTCGGCCTCAGAGTCTGCTATGTCACTGCAGTCCTGCAAAAGCTCACTCAGCGGAGGCAGCTTTTAAAATACCTTCTTTTTGATGAAAGATTCTGCAGTGTCTCTCAACACAGCATTTTAAATCTCACTCATCTCTCTTCTCTTCCCCGCCTCCTCGATGATCCCTCGTTCAAGCTGTCAAGGTTTAACAGCCCTGCTCTGCTACATTATCGACATATACAGCAATTCATGGGTGACCTTTGCTCTTTCTAGCACTGCACAGCCAGGAAAGCTGCGGTAAAGGGAATGGGATCCCATTCTGGTTCATTCATCAGCCACAAAACCATCTGTTGAATGTGGAACACAGGAGTTTTATGAGCCGTATGATATAGCAAGCAGAAAGGGCTCTGTTACGTTGCCATATGCCCAGGAACAGGATAAAACCTTTTCCCTCCCTCAGAGGAATTAAAGCAAGCTCCATCACACTCCCTGTACTGAATTTCATTCCTCCTCTTCTTTTTGCTGCAAGGTGAGCAAGCAAGATTTTTGCTTCTTCCACCCCAAAAGGTCTGTGTCCCACTTGGAAACCAGTAGGAACCATACACAAAACCTCAATGAAAAGTGTTAGACAAAGTCCTGGCCTTTGAAGCAGTGAGAATTTTGCCAGTTCTTCCTGCAAGCCTTTTCATTCCAGTAAGGCCGACTGCTTCAGTGTGTGAGCAGAGCTTTTATTTTCCCTGAAGCCTTTATTCTCCATGCAGGTGGAGGACAGAGGTGCAGAAGGGCTGCCAAGCTGAGAGATAGGTATTCTGCAGTTTCAATTCCCCAGTGCCATGTATTTTACAAATCACCCTACTGTCTTGGTTTGAAAGACAGGTGTCTGCTAGGGAAGGCAGGAACCTCCCCTGGAAGAGAAAATATTACCCCCTTCCCTCCAAACTGTTATAATTTTGAAATTAAGGGGCTTTCAAGTAAATGAGAAAAGGAATAACAGTTCTTTACTAGCATGTATAACAAGGCAAACAACAACAGCGCTGGCAGCCACACCAAACAGCACCAGAGACCCAGCCCCAGCCTCTCTCGGCCCAGGCCCTTTCCCCTTCGGTGCAGTTATGGTCACAGCCGGCAGGGGGCGCTGGTGGCTCCCGGCCGGGCAGAGCGGGTGCGATGATTCCCCCGCGCCTGCAGGGGGCGCTGTGGCGGTCAGTGGCGGACAGCCTGAATGGCAAAATGGGCTGCAGCAGGGACTTCGGAGCAGCGGCTGGAACGGCAGGGTGGGCTCACCCGGGGTAGCAAGCAAGAGGTGGCAGAAACTCTGCAGCTGTAGCTGGAATGGCGGAGTGTCCCGGCACTGCTGGAACTGCATGGCATTCTGGCAGGGCAGGGGGTGCAGAGCTACAGTGTAGTGAAACCCAGAGCAGCGGTAAAAGGAAGGGGAGGGGCGGGGCAGCAGCAGCCACGCTCCGAGCAGGGCAGGGAAAGGCTCCCTGCCAGGGGGGGAGAGCTCGGGATCTCAGGGTTTTCCCCTGAGGCACTCGAGCAGATGGTGAAAAGTACCTTTTTTAGTGACGTAAGTTGTTAATAAGGTCCCAGTGCAATGGCCGCTATTATGAGCAGAGCTCCACTCACAGTAGAAGAAAGCAGCAGAAGACAGAACCCCGCAGTGGTGGTGAATTCTTCCCACAGCAATTACAGCCTCCTTCCCCTCCAAATGCCAAGACAGTAAGAAGAGCGAGTACCTGCACGCAACCCCTTCCCCCAGCCCAATTCTCGTGGTATCTCCACGGCTCCACGAGAAACCCCCTGGTAAGAGAGTAGAGAGCTGCACCCTTCCCGGGGCAACTTCTTCTGTTTCTCTTAAGTACCCAGCCGTTATTGTATCTCAGCAACATGTGGGACAAAATTCCATGAGAGAAAGAAAGAAAAGGAAGAGTCCTAAACCCCAACACTTACCTAGTTTTTATCATTAATGAGGGTTATTACACTTTCAGCTGGGGCACAAATGAGCGTGAAGAGTGGTATCACTGGACCAAAGACAAATCCTTCCCAGAAGGACCTTTATCAGGATAGTCAAGTGAAAGGCAGGAGAAAGGAAGAGCACTTGAAAGCCACTGACTTGGCCTCTTGCCTATTCTTTAGGCATCTCCCCCACCTTGTAGAACTTGCTGATGTTTTCAGGGGCTTGTGTTCGTGTTTGGCTCTTTCTTCTGCTCCTTCCCACTATTGCTCTGCCTCTGGTGGCATGTTGGTACACAGGCATCTCCTGAAGGGCTGGTTTAAGAAGTGCATAGAGATGCACAGGAATGGTGATTGGGACTAGTAGAAACAAAAGATCAGTAGACACTTAGCACCTGTTTGGAGGGACCTAATCCAGGCTATTCTGACCTAAATTGTTCTATAATTCTATTTGCAACCATGACCCTTTTCTTTTTACCTCTTTTGCCTGTTCTGTCCTCTGGCTGTTCTCCCCTGGTCCTCACTGTGCTGTCTCAGAGCACCCAGCCTGCACAGGATGGATGTCACCAGCCCATAAAACACCCAAGGATTCAGCATCCTCTTTCCAGCACTCCCTGATTTTCCCACTCTCCAGCCCTACGCTAATTTCACTCTTCCACAGACTGAGTAGTTGAAGATCTGGTTCAGATTTTCAGCTCTGCTCAGATCCTTTCAAGTATTTACTTTTTTATCCTTCCAAAGGTGGCAGATGCTGGTCGGGACCTGGACCATGAAAGGGGAAGAGGACAACACAACTTCAAGGTGAAACGAGCCTCAGAAGGTTCCTCGAGCTACCACAGGGAACCCAGGCAGGTGCTCTCCCTAGAAAATCAGATCCCCTGGGACAGGGGTCGGTTTACTACCTAAAATTTGTATTCCTTCCAAGAAAAGTGTGGGGGAAAAAACAAGTCTATATACTGATATCAGCACTGCAAGAAAAGCAGGTATAAAGCTGTGAGCATGTGGTAGGGGTGGTAGAGAAACAATCCTCACCGAGAGTTCCCGGAGTGACCTCAGCTGTCTGCTGAAGGAAACCACCCCATCACCATCTCACCAGCTGGTTGGGACAGGGTGCTATGGACTGGCAGTGAGGAACCCAGTCCTCCCCTAGGATCACCCCAAGCTTTCTGGGGACCATGCCTTTTCAGACACTTCGGATATTTGGAGCTGGCTCACATGAAACAGAAGCAACCCCATTTCTGGCTTCCAGGATCTATCACTAAGGTGGTGAGCCTTTTTCCTGGGCCAGAACCACAAGATTGACTCTAATTCACATCTGTGTTCAAAATAAAACTGTTGTGAATTGTCCTTGATGTAGAGACTGCATTTTCCCATTTCTACAGTAATTCCTTTTTACCCCTGCTATTAACCCTTTCCAAATTTGCAACCTCAGCTTTGACTCCCACCGCTTTATGTGTCTACTTCCCCTATTTGTAACTTGAGGTTCACAGGTCTGCTCAGGTTCAACCATTACTTACCAGGACGTGCACATCCCTGTTGGGGACTTCCAGAGAGCCAGATCGTGTCCCCTGCTCCAATCTGGTAAATCATGACCCTAGGTATCATTTTTAAGCGTGCAGTCTTACATTTGGTCATGTGAAAGTACAAGTAGTTTGCTTGTGGTTGCATATCAACCACAGTGAATTGCCTCCTGTTAGCAATCTGTCTTGGTTTGTATTGCTCTTGCCAATCCCAGAGTCATCTGCTATATTTATCCATTACAATTTTAATGATTTTTCTTAGCCTTAGACAAAAAATCTTATATAATGTAAGTCTACAGACAAATCCATCTGGAGTACAGCTAAGAGATGTATTAGGACAAAGATGTGCATAAGCACTTAAACCCTCATTTCAGACATATCTGACACTTTTATCCCTTTAAATGTACATTATGTTGATTATCCGATGGTTCCAATTTCATAAGAGAAATGTTCTGGTGTAATTTAGAGTATTCCTGTGTAAATATGCTACATCCATACTGTAATTTTTGGCTATCAAAACTTATATGAGATTGGCTTGATGTGATTTGTTTTCTGTGTGGAGCAGTGTTATTTTTTTCAGTGATGTCATTGACTCCATCATTTTTTTCCATGACTGGAGTTAGGCTGATAGCCCAAATTTACTGAGGTTATTTTGTTTCTCTGTCCCAGAAGGACTCTTTCTGTTTCCAAGATGCAAGTTATTCCTCAAACTAAACAGCACATATTGGTTGTTGGTTAGTTTTTCTGTAAATCTGGGCTGCCAGTCAAACAGATACCTAATATCTATGTATCTGATATCATTAGCTATTCTTTCACATGTTTTTTCCTGTTTTAATGTAAAGTATTTAATTATCACCATGCAATATAAATATATTTCCCCCCCCCAAACTGGAATACAAATGCTTTCTAAAGACATTGATTGCTTCTGAATTATGTTATTAAGTCTGTTCTGTCCTTCTATATTCATCTGTCTGTCCATGAGCCAATATTACACTTAGGATTCATTCTGATTTTGATTTATTAAGATGTCCTACTTACTGTGCCAGCTTTCCTTTCTCCCTTTCTCCACCCAAAAATATCTACAATTTGTAGATTTTAATTTTTGCTTTTAAACTCCCCTGGTTATTGCATATTGGAGTTTTATTATTCTTTTCATAGCTGCATTCACTGCCCTTGTAAAGGAGTTAAAAAAACCCCAAAAAACTAGTTTACTCTTCTTTTTCAGATGCAGGTCTTTATTTCTTTGAATATTTATAGTAAATTATTCTTTACAAGTTTCCAATTTTTATTTAAATTTTTTAATTCCTTTTTTTTTGCCAGCCAGTTTTTCATTTGTTTTTTGAATCAATAGAACAGACTTAAAATTTTTTTCAGACTTTCTTTCCTTCCCTGTATTAAAAGAAAAAACAAAGATGAGGAACCTGAGATACATATCTAATCCCCTGATCCAAAGTCTGGGGTTTTTAGAACGTGCAATAAAGGTCCACATAAAATCATAAGAATTGGCAACACTTTAGTATTGCATTTGTCTGACTGTGTTCTCTGGCCAGGACCTAATAACATATGATCATAATTTTTTTAATAGATGAAAATAATGATTTCATCACAATTTTGAAAGATGAAATTCAGAGAAAGCATTTGTCTGTTATTTGAGCATTTACGGCAATAGTGAAGACAATTTCCAAGCTTGCAGTGATACATCTAGGAGGTGGTGCTGACACTTCTCACCTGTGAAAACCCAAGCAGTTTAACTTCAGGCCAAATTAAAAATACTGGCCTTATATTCCTTGGCCCGTGACTCACCATCTGTGACACTGTCATCCAAACAAAGAATGTAGTTTAGTTCATTAGTGGGTGAAATCCATCCTATAGATGAGATGTGCACAGAGTGGGGTTGGCTTTTTGTTTGCCATCGAGAAACAGAGTGAAAAGACCATTTCAGTCTCCTGTGAAGACACCACAGGCAGTTTATTCTCCTGACAGGCTGTTGCTTTATTATGAGATTTCTCTCCCTTTGCATTGCAGCCAACAAATCCAAATTCCTCAGTAAAGTTTGGTGCAGTGTTCTGTGTGGAAGGGGTAAAACAGTGTCATAAATCATTTTCAGGGAGGATGGGGGATGGAAGATGAGTTGAACAGAGGCAATGATGCTGTTGTAGCACCAAATCTCAATCAAGGTGTCACTGTCCAATCTCTACAGCTACCATTCAAGCCACCCTTCCCTTTGCAGGACCTGGGTGAGACCATCTGACCCTGGTCTCAGCATCCTGCCCTACCTCATCTCCCCCAGCCAGGTGGGTTTGAATCCTTCCAGAGTTGTTGAGCAAGGAAGATTTGCCTGATTTATTCAGATTTCATACAGAATAGAGATGTGAAGGATTCTGTTTTTCAGTGATTCTGTTGCCATGTCTCTGCCTGTCTTTGATGTAACTCAGTCTGTGAGCTTCCTGCACCAGCATCTGACCAAGAGGTTCACAGAACTGTTTCCAGAGTTTTCCCCCCTTTATCCTGTGCAGACTGGAGCAACAGGTCCCTGGAAAAACCATTGGAAAACAAACCTGCTCTGGTGCCTACTATAAAATTTGGTTCTATTCAGATTAACTCTGAATTCTATACATTAAAACCAATGTGAATGGTTTAAAAGCCATTCATCTGCACAGTGATGAAAGGATAAAATTCCTTGGCAAGGCTGGAGGCTTCCTTTCATATCTCATATACTTTAACTACCACATTTACAATGCCTTTAGTACCTTATGTTTTACATTCTGCACTTGCTATTTTTCACTTCTTCTGCAGCAGCAAAGCACAGAAACCAACTTTCACCTTCATGAGAGAGGTGAGATGTCACTCTGTATTTAGAGATCTGTGTTCTGGATGAATGAGCAACATCCATTCTGGCACTTATTCATCCCCCCTACTACACACATAGATTGGCATTCACACACTGACTACATGTCAGCTCTTATCCAGCCAAAGAGCCACTGGTCAGAGATATTCGTAATGCATTACCACTGGCTTTTAAAAAATATTGCTTGAATACTGGTTGGGCTGCTGCTGCAATGTCAGACATGAAACTGAGGACAACCCCTGCATTGAAGAGCTTGCTCAGCTATGGACTGGTGTCTCTCCAAAAAAAAAGACTGTCCTTGCAATGCAAATTAGTCTTTGCATTTAACATTAAAAACTCCTGTATTTGTTTCTGGAGATTTGTTTCTTCTGGACTCTGAAGAAAAAGGAAACACAGAGGAAATTAAGAGGTTGAATGAGAGCTGAATACCAGGAATGAGATAATTTTCTCTCTAGTTCTATTGCAAATTATGCAATAAATGGAACCAGAAATGACTAAGTAGTTTCCTTTTCAGCACCTTTTTCAGAACTGCGTGTGCTAACAGGCAGCAGCCACCCCCCACGTGTGAGCTGAGTTGTTCATCGCAGGCAAGGGGGTTACACCCTGCTCAGTGTGCTAGAAATCCTCCTCTTCAAGGTGTGAATGTAACATAGAAGAAAACTCCTTTCAGGTTTGAGAATAACCTATTACTAACCCCTCTCTCCCATCCATCTGGGAGGAGAGTAGTTAATCTATAATTGGGATGCTCTCATGGGTCTTGCTGTTCAATTTCTAAGTGTCAGTTTTCCCACCTATAAAACTGGCTATTTAGGGAACTTCTGTAGGGTTTTTAGGTTTTGGAAAACTTTGGGAAATACAGCTGAAAGTTGCTGTCTTTTAGCGAAGGGTGTGGCAACATAATTTTCTGTCATCTCGCAACAGAGTAGGGTTACAAAAGAAGACAAGTAATTTGAGTGGGAAATTAGTGAACAGCATCAGCTGGAGGCTTCCCAGTATGAATTCTCTAGTGGCTAATAATGTTGTTGCTGTCACACAGCCAATTGCCCATTTGGGAGAGTCCTAATTTGGATTTTTCTGCTCCCCTCTTCAGAAGGGAGGCGAGGGGAGAGGAGAGGAGAGGAGAGGAGAGATTCTGATTCTTGAGGAGATTTAGCTTCATACTGAAATTGTTAAGAAATCTAGCACAACTTTTGCTCAGACTGACCAGACCAGATAATTTGCAGTACAGCACAAGCTGTCCCTGCATAAATATTTCCCTCGGGAAATAAGATGTTCAGACTTGAGACCACTAAGAATCAGTTATTCCTCAAAACTGTAGGCTTACTTTATCTGTGTCTTTAAAAATAATAGGAAGAGTTTAAAGCTCTGCAGAAGTGCCCCAAATCCTGCCCAAGTTTACTGTCACAAAGTAAATGGTACAGGACAAAGCTGGAGATATATAAAGGGCCACTCCTAAAAACTTGACCCTGTGCCCGAGTTTTGTTTAGTGTTAAATGCCACCCTTCAATTTCTTTGTTAAAGGTTTTCCAAAGAAATCACACCTCTCTTCCAACAAGTAAATCAAGATAAATTGAATTTTGATCCTTTTTATTTGGGTAAGGCACTTAGCATTGAATCAAAGTCCTTGCAAAGTCTCCTGTAGACAATGAGGAACCTGCCTGGCTGTGCAGAGTCCAGTCTGCTCCATATCTCAGGAGCTGCTTTTCAACAGCATAAGTGAGATGGTTGTTGGTATCAGCAGTTGATTTTAACCATCATAGAAACATAGAATGGTTTAGGTTGGAAGGGACCTCTAAAAGTCATCTAGTTCCACCCCCTGCCATGGGCAGCGACACCTTCCACTAGACCAGATTGCTCCAAGCCCCATCCAGCCTGGCTTTGAACAGTTGCAGGGATGGGGCAGCCACAGCTTCTCTGGGCAACCTGTGCCAGCGCCTCACCACACTCATAGTAAAAACCTTTTTCCTTATATCTAATCTAAAGAGCTTGCTTGGTAAGAGCATGTTGGGCTCAGTGAACCATGCTCTTTAGGTGTTGCTCTGCCTTCCAAATGCACCTGAGGTGTGAGTCTGCTGCAGCAGCAGGTGTCCTGGCTTGGAACATCAGGGAGCAGCCTGCAGCTGTCAGGATCACCTCTGGGTCCTTCCATGCTCCTGCATCCTGGACAAACATAAAACCCTTGCTCAATGCTGCGAGCCCCAAAGGAGACAGAGTTGACCTTGGAGAGGTGCACATTGTGTGTGTTTATGATTGCTTCCTGAAAGGCATGGGTTTAAAAATGCCAAATGCACTGGAAGAGGTTTTTCAGTTTGTTTTTTTAAATTACTACGGGGCTCTGTATTACTACAGTAATTTTTCCCCTGATACATCACATAAATCTTCCTTAAAAGTCCTCAAACAACATTAGATGTGACTTTGACATTTCCAGTGTGCACTTTGAGGACACTTTTTAAGAATTAAAGGTAAAACTTCTGACAAAACTTCCATGTAAAAATAGTTCAGATAAACCTCAAAAGATTTAACAAATATAGAATGACCAGAGCAGTAAAATGGATACATGTGAGTGAACCTAAAGGGGTTTTATTTTCCTTAATTCCAGCTGAACAGCCCTTTATGTCTTTTCCTGGAGCCTGCAGACTTGAAAACCAGTCGCAAGCTGAACTGAAGTGGTTGGGATATGTGATCTATAAACATTAGGGTAGCTAAAGCATGAAAGCAGATGATGTGAGGTTGGGTTTATGATACTGATGCTATCTCCTTTTCTTTCAGGATTGCCTGGAGTTATGAGATAGAGCCTTCTGGATTGTATAAATTTTACATAGTTGAGTGAGTGTATGAAAGAAGAGTCAGTCTGGAGAGAATGTGAGCATTTGCTGCTGTTCCTCCTGAGGGCCTGGGACTGCAGATCCGTGAAGTAAGCAACAGGGGAACGTTTCAGTTTTTGTTTTGTTTTGTTTTGTTTTGTTTTGTTTTGTTTTTGAAAAATCCAGCTATTCATCTGATATTGCCCACGTGTGGATTTGAAGCCCTAATTAAGCACTCACTGTGGGCAGCAGGAGCTTTATCACAGACTGCAGTGAAACTCAGACCCTAAATCACCAATTCCTTTTAACCAGGGATACACAGACTGTTTTCACTGTATTTAATGAAGCAAACCCTTGTACTAGGTTTTGCAGTTCAGCTGATGGTCCTCTGGGTATGAAAGGACACATGATCCCTTAACCCACAAAGAAACTCCCCCAAGGAGCCTCCAGCTGATGGAAACAGATGATGGCTCCATGTAAATCAGCAGATCAGCAGAGTCATGCTGATTACCAGCAGCTCCAGATCTGGCTCTGATGGCAGCCAAGCCTCTTCATCTCTGGGTGATTGAGTGTTGTCTCCATTCCCAGAGGCCCAGATCTGGATCTCATTATGCTGGATCTAGGTCAAGCACTGAAGGCATCCCATGACCCAGCATTCCCTGCTGTCTCCATCTGCACCTTCATTAACTTTCAACGTTGCAATTATGATATTGTTTGGGGGGTATTGGTGCTTTCTTGGGCAGAGAAGATGAGTCAGCCAGAGAGCTCAGTAGAACTGAAGTACTCCAGAAAATGATTGAGGGCTATGCCTCTCACTGCATGTGCATGAAAATGTGTGTGCTTTCCTAGTTTTGCTCTGAGAACCATCTTCAACCACTCTTCTACAGCCACTATCCTTAAACGAACTCCTCCTTTCTTGCAGCTTCTGCTCTTCTCTTATAATTGCTCCTCCACATTTGGGTGCAGCCTTGCATGGACTTCTTCCCCACCACTGCATCCAAGGCTACCCCCACCACCCTCCCTGTCTCTGAGACTTGTTGGCCTGGAGACCTGGGAGAGGAATTTTTCCCATATCTTCCGCTGTTCATGCAATGATCTCCACCTCCCCATGTTCCGGGTCCTCCCACCTAATCCAACTCCCTTCTGCACATTAAGCTTCCTCCAGAAGACTCAGCAATGCTAACCCTTCATCCATTAAATGCCTTCCCTGTCCCAGCAACATGTAAATGTGGAATGATGGATTAAAATCATGCTAAATGAATACCTGATGTGGGCTTCCCAGAGTGCCACTCTTTGTAAAACCAGAGAACTCAGCTGCTGAACTCTTTGGGGCAGGATCTGTTTTGTATTTATATCCTGGAAATTTTCAAATCCATTGCTGGTGCTAACAAATAAATAGTAATGATTAATCACCTATCATTTTGGGCCTTATCCAGCTTTGATTACATCAGCGGGAACCTTTCCATATGCTGAGTGGGAGTTGGATCAGACCCACAATCCAGCCTCTTTTTTGCTCAGTGCTGTCCTTGTGGGGACTTTATCTTGTCTGGTTTAAGGCGTTTGCATTCGAGCAGTTTCCCCTGCTTTTCTGAAGGTAACATAAAGTGACACATCAAATCTGGAGATGTGACCACGAGGAACCTCCAGAAACTGGTGTTTGGGGTCTGAGAGATTGTCATATTTCACACCTTTATTCACTCCATGAATTTTAGCAATATGTGGCTGGTGAAATGATGTAGACTAATAAAACCTCCTCATGACAAGGATGGCAAATTCAAATATCTTAAAACCAGCCTGGACAGTGCTCTTGTGATATGGCACTGCAGCTCAGAGAAGGTGACTGAAGGGAAGATGCCAATGTGCCTTTTTTATCCCCTAATCATATGAGGGTGTTAATTAGCATCAAAATTGCAACTCTTAATCCTTTTATATGCAGCAGAAAACAATGAAAAAGCAACTCCGGGCCTGAATGGCTCTCAGGTGATGCAGCTCAAGCAACTAAAAAATTACTGAATATATGATCAGGTGGCAGGGTTTACATGCATACCCCTAGAGCACATCATCCCTTCTGCCATTTGCTTCAAGGACGGTGTCCTTGAACCTTAAACGGAAAATACAATAAGGAATCTAGCAGACAACTGAAGAATAAATCACAGTTTTATGTGCATGGAGCAGATCCAGAACATCATCCAATCCTCTGAGACACCTCTGTCCCTCTAGTAACATGGCAAAAGGTAACAAGATCTGTAACAAGATCACCCTTCACTACACCAGCAATGAAGCAACATCTCATGTTCTGCCAGACACCTGGCCAAATTCTTCCACCTCTGACCCCTTGATGAACACCCCTATTTTCAGTGAGAAATACTTTCTGAGATTTTCACATGGGGCAGAGTTGTTCCTCATTGAGTATAAATCCTACTGCTGCAGGAAATGTCTGTAAATTAAATACTTTCCTAAAATGGATTAACTGCCTGGGAAAGTGCAGGCACAGCTCATGAGCTAGCCTCAAATGTTTATATAAAGGAGATAGTAGGTGAAATATTTACTATCTCCACCAGTGTTAGGAAGGATCTATCTACCTGAATATGCTCATATGCCTTATGTTGGCATCTAATCACTCCTTCAGCATTGAAGATCTAAGCAGATCACCCATGTGAAGTAAAGTGTGAGGTATTATCATCATTATGTGGAGAAGTAGCTGATGAATACAGAGATTGTCCTGCCAAAAATATTTCTGCCTGCCCAGTTAAGGGATTCATTCCCAGAGATGCTGGCCCCTTCATCAAAGTGGAGTCCTGGGAGTAGCAAGGAAATTGCTGTTAACCCAGCTTTGACAAGGGCTACCTTCATCCCTGCTCTGCACAAAGCTGACACGGAGCACTGATGGTGCCAGTCCCCAAATTTGGAAACATTTTTCTGATTGGCACTTAAGCCGGGAATGGTGGAGATACTCCCACCTTGGCTGTTCAGAGTGTGAGGTCCAGCATGAAAATCCTCCTGGAAACACACAGTCCTGTGTGCTGCAACTGGGCCATGCCAGAGAGCCTTCCCAAAATAGATTTTGTTCCTGTTAAGAGCCTCTCAAAGAATCCGTCAGTTCCTGCTTACCGAAATCATGTAAAAAGCAAGGTTTAACCACATAAACAAACAGAGGGATATTTTTTTTCATGAGTTATCATCTTATGAGGCAGCACAGGAAACTTGAAGTTTGAGTTCCAGGATGTCAGAAACCAGGGAAGCAGTGATAACTCCCTGATACAAAGGGAAGCAGCTCCCAATCAGAGGTTTTAACAGTAGAAATGCATCTTTCCTGCACTGAGTTTCAGTGCCAGCAGTCTGCAGGTGGAGCTCAGAAATGCTGTGCTGTTTTAAATCCCAGTTTCACCTTTGTATTTCTGCAGAATCATAGAATCAGAGTTTGTGTTGGGAAGGACCTCTTGGAGACCATCCAATCCAGTCTCCTCCTCTGACCATGTCTAATTAGACCTGGTTTCTCAGGAACTTGACCAGTCCAATTTTGAAGACCTCAAAAGATGGAGATTCAGTTGGGAGCAACACATCCTTTAGATGAGTCCATTCATGGGGATAATTTTTGGATTTGTTCAGGCAGTTCAAGGAAAAGGAAAGATGTTTTGTAGGCAGATGCTGTGTTATCTCGGCCTCAGAGTCATGGGGGTCAGGACTCAGGTCAGGTCAAGCCTACTTCCAGCAGAAACCAACACTGGATCCCACTGAGACCAAAATATTTCCCTTGCCCAGGTTTGTCAGCGCACGTAGCTGTGGCAGGAAGTTTTTAATGGTCTTATAACCACTTTTTGAGAGTAAATTACTGCAGATTCTGTATCAGGCAAGATGTTTGCTCCTCACAGATTTGTATTACTTCTTGCAGAGTTCCAGACATACTGGGGCAATTTGGTTGGCAAGTCAGATGACAGATAAGCAATTTCTGGGGTGCTCTTTTCCCCTGGCTCTTCTCTGGTACCATGAAACGAAGCTTGCAGAAGGAATGAACCAGCTAAAGACCTGAAAGGTATTTATCAAATCCCTTTACTCAGCCTTGAGATGAAAGAGGAAACAAAATTTATTAGGGAGATTATTCTATAAACACTTCAAAACTGTAGGTGCTAAACAACCCTTTGCTCTGAGTGATAAAGGGATGTTTTTCTTGTCTCTCCTCTCCTCTGAAGACAAGAGAAACCTGTCTCTGCACTTTTTCTTGTCTTCTGAGCAACTGAAGAGCAATTTTGTGCCATGCTTTGTCTTGAAGAGTGGAATCTCTTTAAGTCAGCCTCTTCCTCATGAGAAATCACTGTCATTAGCCCAGCAGCTGATCTGGGTGTTTGGAAAGGAGGTTGAGTCCACACAGAGTGCAAAATGGTATTTTACCCTTAAATAAATGAGTGCCAATGCATTTACTAACATGTTTTCTTTTTGCCCTGACACTGTGCAGTCCAGTCCATGGAAAACATTTTTTTGCTGCTTCTTGACATCTGCCAGGAAGGTTGTTTGCACAGATTTTTCATTGCTTTGTTTTTGTTTCCCCTGAAAGGATACATGCTAAATCTTCAGGGTCAAACGTGTTTTGTTTGAGACTCAATATGCTCATTAACTAATTGTGCTGGCATGGAAATGCTTCAAGATAACAAAAGGCGGCCTGGATCATGGTTGGATGGAAACAGGAAATATTATCATACAGAAGGAGAATTTTCAAGACAGACACACTGTCCCTCCTCGCAACTCAGTGTGCTGAGTACTCCAGCAGGCACTGAGAAATTACTGCAGTGCTCATGTCAAGCCATGATGTGTCTTTAGATCATGCTGAAATGGAACTTCTTGGCAGTCCGCAATAGTCACAGTGGTTTGAACACTGGCAATCACGGTGAAAAGGAGGAAGAAGGTCTGCAACAAAGTCCCAGGATGGAAAAAGAGGAAGGCAGGTGTGATTCAGAGGAACCAGGCTTTGCAGAGTCAGGAGGAGTTTGTGTCTCACTGCGTGTTTTCAACACACCTGGTGTCTGCACTGGGAATGCAATTTTAGGGGCAGAGTCTTCAAGGGGGTGTGAAGTCACTTGGCTTGACATGTTTTGGTAAAAAACAACCGTCTGCTCCTTATCACACTGGGTCCTGCATCATGGTCTCGATCTAGTTGATCAGGGCCTTGCCAAAATCTCTGAGGAAATTAATTGGTGGAAAACAGTTCAGATGGGAGAAAATCAAGTTAGTTTTGATGCTCTGGCTTGCTAGCTTCCTTTCTCCATTAGATGCTCTCATATTCCTTTCTCTGTGGAATTACCTGAGCTGTACAGAGCCTGCATATTATGAGAGCTGGGCACAGAATGATTACTGCATTGCTAGGGAGGATTTTTTATCCCAGAAATTGATATTACTCCTGATTTCATATGGAAAGGAAAGTGTTAGAACTTGGCTTCAAAAAAGCAAACCAACAACCAGAGGATGCCCTGTCCAGCTCTGCCCTGGAGCCAGCAGCTTTGTGCCAGCCAATCTTAAAGACCTTCCCAGGGATGTCAGCTGAGGAAGTGATGGGCAATCCTCAAAGCGAGGGAGTCTGGAGATCAGATATTAAGCCTGTCTGAGGAGTGCATTCCCCAGAAGCCCACCTAGCCCAGCAAGTAGGAAAGTTTTCTCAGGCCCCATTCTCAGAAGAATTCCAGCCAAGTTGAATGTCCATCCCTAAAAGATTGTTCAGAGTTGTTATGCCTGCCCCATCCCTGGAGGAGTTCGAGGCCAGGTTGGACAGGACTTGGAGTAGCCAGGTCTAGTGGAAGATGTCTCTTGCCCATGGCGGGGGGGTGGAACTGGATGATCTCTAAGGTCCCTTCTAACCCAAACCATTCCATGATTCTAAAATGCTTTGATTTCAGCAATTTCTAACAAGAACAGGATCCACTGACATGTTCCAGCTCTCTCTATGCTGTTTTTCCATTGCATATATGAGCTGTTGGGATGTTGTGAACCCTCCTGTTGTGAACCTTAAAGTTTTGAGTTGGAAAGGGTGAGAGAGAAGATGAGATGAACATGTGTAAACAAGAAATAATGAATGCTGCATGTGATCCAAATGTCATCTTGCACTCTCCTTGCTGCACACATAATATCATCGTGGAAAACACAAAGGTTTCCCTTCCCCTAGTCAATGGTCCAGTGTTTCCTCCTCAGTCTTTTTTAAACATATCATCTGCTCATCCCAGGGCTATGGCACCAGTACACAAGGAATTACATGCTGAGATGGGTCTGTCCTGGCAAATTTAGGGCCACTTTATAGACCTTCATAAACATTAAAAGTGCTGCAGGGGGAAAAACCCCAAACCCTTGAAAATTAAAACCTTCTCCTAAGATTCTTCTTCTACAGGCAATTTACTACACAGTAAGACAATATCTGGGGCTGTTTGCTTGGAGAAACAAATTAAGGAGTACTTTGAAGGATCTGGAACCCATTATTGAGGTATAAGATATCAAATCTTTATAATCAGGACAAAATTAGGAAGCAAATCCAGACACTAAACAAACTAAGCATTCAGATCATCCTGTGAGACAAATATGAGTCCTAAGAGGAGCAGGAACATTTTGGTCAGACTGAAGGTTGATTTTCAAGTTATTCTGGAGGAAAAACAGGGACAGGAAAGAATAAACCAAGCTTTGAGCTCAGCTGAGTCTTAGCCAAAGATATGCAAGAATTCAGGGTCAGATTTGGGGAAACCAGGTTGATGGATGATGTAGGAACCATGTCAGACAGTGAGTTTGGTGTAGTCTGAGGTGCCAAACAATGAGCTTTTAGTGTCTTCAGCACACAGTTGGGACAATGGTCATATGGCTATTCCTCCCAGCATCTAGCACAGCTCACTGCTCTTTTTTACAGCTGCATGGATCTGATGGCCAGTGAGAAAGTTTCTGGAGCTGGATGGGATAAAGAGAACTAATGTGAGTTCAGCTGAGTGTTTATCTAGACTTAGGCTTCTTTGGGCTTATGCACAACTGCACACGACAGTGCTCCATCAGCTCCATCAGGAGGGGTTCATTCAGTGTGTGGTTCATTATAGGTAGCTCTCATTCAGTCTAAGATGTAAAATATCTCATGGCCAAATGAACAAGAAATTAACTGGACAGATTCACAGCATCATTGGCTCAAACTGAATTTAAAGAGAAGCCAAAATATACCTCTGAAAAATCTTTATTTAATGCACAAAGGTTTCTGGAGTAAAAAAGGATCTGCCTCTCAGTTTGCCTATCACTTCAGTCTTTGCTAATCAAAGATGACTGGAAACAAGATCCCAGACTCTGCAAGAAGCCCTGTGCTCCTCATGCTACATCCCTAACACTATTCTTATGGACATCATTTTCATTTCCATAGCAACTACCTGCAGTGGCACAGTGGATGATGAATTCTGAAGGAGAATTAACAATAGCAGACAAAACCCCAAAGGAACCATCTTATTTTCTCGTGCTGTAAAAGACCCACTTTCAAGAGGAATAAGAAGAAAGAGCATCGAAAATACAACATGGGTGCAGACTTTTTTGAAAACGAATACCTTATATTGTTTTGACAGGATATGAATTTCTTAATATCCTGCTCTGAAGTATTTATGGAGTATAAGTGATCACAAATTAATCATTTAGACCAGACCATGAAGCATGAGATGAAATAGGACCTCTTGGATTAACAAGTCCAGTTCCATGTTAATCATACTTAATCATATTATTTAAATCCATTCAGAAAATGGTCAGCTCTATCTGAAAACATATTAATTTCTCACACAGCCCTGATTTCTTTGAAAAGTTGTTCTGGATCCTCCCAATTCTGCATATGAGAAGTAGTCTACTTTCTAATCTCACTTCATTAGTCAACAAGTTATGGCCATTTGTGCTTACACTAAGATTTCTTCTACCTTAAATCAGTGCTTATGCTTGCCTGCAGCTTACTTCAAAGATATTTTTTAGACATGTGGAAGCCAAATATCTCACACTCTTCTTTCTCAAGGTGCCTAAAATAAAATTAACAAAGAAGGAAAGTGAATGTAACATAAAATTTAATAATATTGTGTTCCATTGCTATTATTAAATGAATGTCTGACCAAAACCTTCACATCTGAACAGTCTTTAAATTTAAGGCAGATGGGATCTAGCTCTGTATTAATTGCCTGGTCTTCCCTGGTTAATAACCTCATGTCTTGATGAAAACCTTGGCACACGCCAAAACCCCAGAAATAACCAAAATGGGCTCCTGGAGGAAATGTGGAATGCAGTGGGATTTGGGGAAGAGATTAGCGCTACAGTTCCACTGGCACTTTAAACTGTGTGAAGCCAACTCTAACATGAAACATGTATAACTTTTCCACCCCTGGCTGTAGTTTCCCACCTTCCACTTCCTCCTTGGACCAGCATCGATATTTGGTTCAGTGAATCAGTGTAAGAGACTGATCCAGTTTCAAACAAGCAACACTGGTGCAAAATGATTGGGGAGAGAACTAGGAGATGCTTCTGATATACCTTGTGTGCTTTAGGATGGACTGAATCACGTTTCCTGAAGTGTCTCTTGTCATTAACTAGGGTGTGGCCCAAATATTGTTCAAACATCCACCTCTCACACCTCTGGGTGGTGCAATGGGCACCCTCCCACCTCTCTGGGATCTTGTTAGAGCGTAGGCAATACTGTTTTGTGGTTTACCTCCCAGCTGAAGTCACCTTCTGAGAGAGCGCTGAGCCCTGCAGAAGTCTGTTAATGCCACTTTTCATGATGTAAACAACATAAAGAAATCGATGCCAAATATGTACGGAAATGAGGTATGGCAAAAGATGCATGATTTAGTAATGTGCAGCATAGTGAGCTGCTGTCAACTGTCTTCAACACCTCTGGAAATTAGGCACCATATGCCCCCAAAAGTGAGGCACATCAGCTCACATCAGCTGTCATTTCTGAATGCATTGGCCTATGGCTCAACATCTACACATTTCTGAATAACCAATCCAGCCAAAACCATTTAGCAAATCAGTGACTGGCATTATGAATGTATGTATGGCACCATAAATGTAATTCGTGGTATATACAACACAGAGAACAGAGCAGATTAGTAAGAAACAGGAGTGCTTCACAGTGCAAGACAATACCAGCCAGAGCTGTCTAACAAACAGAGAATGACATGTAGTTATTAGAGCTGGAGTTTTTTCTTTGGCTAGTGAGATTTCTCACCATCTGGGAGGGCTTTGAAAAAAATCAGGAAGAGGCTTGATGAATGTTGTGTGTAGGAGTGTTGTGAGAAAAAAGGTTTGACAGGCTGAGCAAGCCAAGCAAACAAAGAGCGCAGTCAAAACAGAGACAGGAGGGAGCAAGAGGGAAGAGGTTGTGTGGGAGATGAGAGGAGAGGCTTGACTTCAGCATGAAAGAGGTTCCTCAACCCACAATGGTCAACATCACTCTGTGTGTAAGAGGCTAAAAAATCCTTGCACTTCTGTGAAGACTAAGGTGCTGCAAAGCTTTGGGCTGCCACCACAGAACACCTGCCTGCCTCTCACCAGTTCCCTCATGTGACCCCAGCAGCTTTCAGGAAGAGGTATGTCCATGGGGAAGGGTGCATGAAGCCTACTCTGCTAGAAAGAGAACTGCTGGGTCGATCTACCAGCACATCAACCATCATTTCATCAGAGCAAGTGCTGAGCTTTGAGCATTTGAGGGAGAGGCTCCAAGTACCACTGACAAAATGGTTTCTTTGCTGAGTGGACTGCACAGCTGCCAGGAGTAGTTGCAAGTAAGGCTATAAACAGCATTGTGGGCATGGTTTTTGGTTGGCTGGTCTGTGTGGACTGACTGTTGGAGGAGAGAGAAACATTCATTTGCAAAGTTCAACCTACTACGAAATGCAGGGAAAACCAATCCTGATTTTTACACTTTATCTCTCTGAAGAACTGCAGTGCACCAATATCATCATTTTCATGCCATCTCTCGCAGAGATTTCCAACCTTCACAGCTACTGTTGCCTTCTAGCTTTCTCCCTCTATAAACATTTCTTGGCATTCATCCCTTTTCTCCCTGATAGTGGGCCCCTCACCATGCTCTGAGTTGTAGCCACCACCCTCATCACTGTGCTGCCAAATCTGGCAGGACCAGCGCAGATCCCAAGCTGAAAAGCCTGATGCTTTGTCTGTGGTGTTGTCCATGTCCTTGTAAGTGCTGGGAGCTGCAGCTCTTCAACAGGATGGTTCTCAAACTTCTTGAATACTTGTGCCAAAAGATTTTTGTGGGTTATCAGTTAGCATGAACCACCAAACTTTGAAGTGAAATAGTTCTTCAATACAACTCCACAGAGCAGGTATTATGGCCTTATTAGCCTGAGTTTTGTGATTTAACTGTCATGTTCATCCCCTAAGACAATGTTGTTGATTTCAGTGAAAGCTCTCCTCAGTTCTGTGGAAGTAAGTATTTTGAATATTAGCCTCTGGCTATGCTAGGGTGCCCTAGAGGTAGGGCAAACTTTGACCTAAGTAGTAGGGATAGAGAGAAAATGGAAGGCCTTAAGGCTGTGTTGTTTGTTTCATCATTATCACAGATCCAAAGCAAGAACTCCATCAAGGTTGTATTTTCCCCCTCCTGCTGTGTCTTTGTACCAACATCCCTAAGAAAGATTGTGAGAAATATGTAGCAATAGTTCCTTGGAGATGATGGGAGCTTGGGTGATGAATCCAGCTCCTGCTGGGTCAGTATGATAGTCAATGTTAAAGACAACAGACCAGCAAATGAGACAACTGCTGAAAGACTACATAGTGGGCTAATTATTTCAATATTGCCCTGTTTTTAATTGCTGTTCTCTATTGATTGTTTGCAGAAAGAGGGAACAGGGACTGTGGACTGATCCAGTGTTATAGATCCAAATCTCTTGGATGGTCTTCTTAAACAGGTCCTTGGTTCTAGGGGCTGTGATGGGCTGTGTAATTTGTTAGCCCTGTGTCTGCATACACCCATGCACAGAAGTGCATTCATCAGCAAATATTACAGACCCACTGCTGTGAAGAGGATCTGGAAAAAGCTCAGATCTCAGCTTCCAACTAGAATAACTCACATATCTATTGATGCAATCCTTTCCATCACAGACTCTCAAAGCATTTTAAGGTATTAGTATTTTCAATCCCATCCAAAATAATAGCTTCAAAGGAGTTGCACCAAGTCCAGTCGATGTCTGCAAGGCCTGATGAGAAAAAACCACATTTTCTCTCTCCTTTCAGATGCTCCTAGACCCTGCACTTGTGTATTGCTCTATTTTGTCTATGTTGGCTAGTAATGAACAGAAAGATTCACTCCATTTTTGCACTATGCAGTCACAGATCTAATCTCCATGCCCCTCCCTTCTCTGATTTATGACAGCAGACCAGCCCTGCAACCTTCTCCTTTTAACACTGCACCTGCACATCATGGCTAACAGCTTTAGCTGCTTTCCTGCAATAACTCATAGGATCTCCTTCCGAGGCAGCCACGCCTTTACATTAGCAGATATTTCCTCTACTGGTGCTTTGCTCTCTGCCTCATTTTTTGACTGCTCTCAGCCTTTTCCCAGATGCTGAAATGATCCAAATCCTGTGGTAACAGACTGTGCTGTGTTTATCGTGTGCTCAGATCCTAAGGCAGCATCACATTTAGCTTTGCTGCTCTCTGTCGGTTTCGGGGGGAGTTCTGGTGGGGTGCTACACCCTTCTGAACCGACTCCAGCAGAAAGTCACTCGGGAAGCCACTATACTCACACACACGCACCGGATAGCTTCTTTCACAAACTGATGGCAAAGAGGCAGGAAGGATCTTCGTATAGGATTCCACAATAGAAGGAAGCCTTCCATGGCTGAAGGTTTCTTGTGAGGAAAGACTGAGAACAATGGGGGACCTAGGATTGTGTCTGGGGGCAGGGTAAGCATCAGGGACCAATGGTCTGAGGGCACAGGGGCGGTACATAGGCGGGACTAGGGTACAGGAGCCAAGGGGGAAACTCTGAGCAAGTGGCAAAGGAACAAGGACCAATGGGAGAGTGGGGAAGGGAGAAATTTCTAGGGCAGTTGACATGTAAGGTAGAAGGGGGGAGGGAGGCCAACTGGCCAGCTGGGGAAGCAGAACTGGGGTACATTTACATACTGGAACAAAGCATCTTGGGAGAAGCCTTTTCAGTCACCATAACCGAGAGAGAATTTCTATCCCTAGGGACAGTCCCACGACTGAATTACCTTTAGTTGTTTGTGCTTTGGCTCTGCTGGGCCCCATAGTTTTTCTTCCCATTTAGCTCTATCATTGGTGTTTAGAAAAGCAAGTGTACAGCTAAGGTGCAATGTGCATAACCAGGGGAACTCCACTGGCAACTTCTTTCCCATCAGTAGTAGGTAGTTCTACTCTTCCGTATCTTTTGACCTGCTTTTGTCTAGAATTCTTTTTATTGGGGCACTTTGTGTGTCCCTGACCTGGGTTCAAGACCCTGATTACATGCTCTTTAAAGGACCTATGAGAAAAAGGGAGATCTCCATCTCTTTGTATCTCTATTTCTATCTCATCTCTTTCTACCTCTATCTCTTTATGTCTGTCTCTAATCTATATCCTCTATATCTTTCTTTCTCAGTTATATCAGGGCCCAGCACAGCTGGTGAATCACACATCTGAGTTAAGGGATTGGCTTCATGACCTGCTACAAGAGCTCATGTCCCAGCACCTCCTTGGCTGAAGCAAACAATGACTCAAGGAGAATTTGGCCCTGAAGTGCATATCATCCCATGTCCAAGGTGGTCTTACTCCCAGGTGGAGGCTCTGATTTTCCTTCATATCTGAAAGCTGGAGCAGCAGGGAGACATTTGTGCTTAAAAGTCTCTCACTAGAAAAGGGGTCTGTTATGAGGAACACCTTTATTTTATAACAGGAAAAGGAAAGAGAACAACTGAGCACAGCTCTCCACCAGCACTCATCTCAATTATACAGTACCTTCTTTTCAAGGTGTCCACTTAGATAGGAGGGGTTTGAAGAAAATTTGCCACTTCCAGCCACAACACTATTAAGCAGAGCCAGGCCCCTTTGTGCTCTGTTTGCTTTCTGGAGAGAAGCAAATAGTGTGGAGTTTGACTACGGAATTACGTGTTTAGTGAAAAAAACAACCTCTATTGTTCTGCACAAAAATCAAAGCCAGGACAAGAGCCTCAATGCATCTTCAAACAAGGAGGGAGCAGAGCTGAGGTGAGCCCTTAAGCTGGGAAACCACCTGGCGATGTATTTTAGAGTTAATGGTCAGGCTCAGCTGCAGTCACTATGTGATCCAGAGACTTTGCAGATGCCTGCTGTCTCCCACATCTTGCTATCCCATCCTTTACCTTCAGCTCAGGTCTGAGCTTTGTGCCTACTTTCAGATGGAGTCAGACAGACATATTGGGGAAACCCTGTATAGATGTAAAATTACCTTACATCACAGATGTGAAAGGGAGCCAGCCATTGGTTTACACTGGCAGAGGCAATATCTCCAACTTGCTAACCTGAAGCAAGGTTGAAGAAGGCAAGGAATCCAACATATGGAAATAATAGTGATTAAAAGCAGTTTTATAGCTAAAGCATGCTTTTCTCACCCAAAACAAACTGTGGAAGCACTGTTCACACACCCAACATGCAATTAAAAAGAATCTAAACCAGTCAATGTATCTCTGCATTGCAGTCATTATTGCTAATGCATTTCACTGGGTATTCAAAATCAACAATGCACTGCTCGTGTGACACACCTGCTTGTTTTTTATGTTCTGTGATCATTTTTGTAAAAGATCCTGCTTGAGAAAGAAAATTCTAGAATCATCCCATCTGAAGTTGTAGTCGGTTGAAACTTATTTGATGGACAAGTTGCCGATCCTATAGCACTTCTCATGATTTTGCATATTTAAAGGCAGCACAAGCTCAGGAAGTTCCCTTTTTGGTTCCGGCTCTCCTGCCAGGAGGTGAAGGGGGCCTCTGGGCCCCGGCCTGGGCCCAGGCCAGGCCCTTTCTCCCTTCCCCCCTCCCCAGCGCAGCGGCATGGGACTCCCAGGTCACTGCGGGAGAACTGTCTCGGAGCCACGGGCAGCTAAGAGGCAGCCATAAGATGCCGCGTAGCCGGGAGCATACAGCGCAGCTTCTGGGGACCGGTGGGGCTTCCCCTCCCCCTCCACACGGCCGACGTGGCCCCAAACGGACCCGGTGGGAGCCGGTGGAGCATCCTCTTTGCAGCCAGCACAGCTCACGCCAAAAGAACGGAACATCATATGCAACTGACGAGAACGCCTTCTCTCCCAAGTCAGCAAGACAAGAAAAGTAAAGCAAGACACATGAGGAAGAAAACATGGCGGCTCCAAGGTCAGAAAAAAAGAGAAAGTAAGTCATGTGGGACGGTGTGTCCGAGGAGACACAATAAAGATGCTCTTACACCTGCCAGGTTCAGCAGAAAGGAGGAAATGACATCGATTTATTGACATTATCTCATTCTTATACACGTCCCAACTCCACAAGGGATTGGAGAGCATGTCACTTCCTTCTCCATCTCACTGGAGAAGAAAGGTGCTCATCAAAGTTGTCATATCACAAAAGGAATGAAAAACAGAAAATACCGTTAAGGAAACATCGGCTACTATTTACATGAATCCGTGTGAAAAGAATCTGACTCCAAGGTTAAAACCAGAAGGCTTACAAAATTCCAGGGCAACAGGACGGAGCTGAAAATGGTGGCACGAAAAAGGGGCGGAAGCACTTTGGCGCGTAACTTAAAAATGCTTCCTGCAAGCCAGGATAAAAACTGAAATATCACCAACTGTTTGTGTCTCTTTAATCCATCTTTGAAGTACATTGGGAGATGAAAAATCTATGCCTGAGAAAATAAAAAGTGCCTATGCCAGCCTATGTAGCTGTGAAGATGCTTTTAGAGAAGCAGAAAGCCTTTGTTTTCAGGCTAGAATAATTCATCTTTAAAAAGACTAATAACCCCATGTGGTGGCCCATGACTGGCAGTGTGAAGGGACTGTGACATTTTCATGAGAGAGATATTTTTTCACATCAGCAAATTGTGTTACTGGAAGGATTGCTGAGTTATGACAAATTCCACAGCATAGCAGAAAAAACCCTTTTCCTTAAGCATAAGGAAGAGACTTTTAAGAACTGTAACACTGACCAAATCTCATGTTTTTGTTTTTCCTTTGTGCGGTTTTGGTGGGAAGGAGGGGGTGCCGAAAGAGAGGGGAGCTTGTTTCAATTTCTTATTATTTTTTTTTACTTTTAAGCCTGTTAGCAATAAACTTTCTTTAGACAGTAACTGTTTAAGTCTGAACCTATTTTGCCTTGCAGTTTCCCAATTTTCCTCAATATTCTTTATTTCCCCTTTGTCTTGGGGTGACTTTATGGTGTTGTATCCCATATCTCCCAGAAATGAATCCTGTACCTTTCTGGGCCTTTAAAATTGGGTGCGAGAGAAAGAAAAAAATCTGACTGAACTTTTCAAAACAGATTGTGCTTCAAGGACACAGAGATAGCTGCTGCTGCTGAGGAGCGAAGGAAGCACCCTTCCTGCTTTTTTCAGCTTTTCGGCTCTCTTTCTCCAGAGAGAGATGGAGAGTTAAGTTTTTTCCTGAGACTTTGGCTTTTCCCTTCTTCTCTTCTGGACTGTTTCAATAACATCAGAACACACCAAGAAGTCAGATGTAGACATTAGGAAGCCCTAGTTGGTCTTTATCATAGAATCACAGAATGGCTTTGGTTGGAATGGATCTTCAAAACCATCTCTTTCCAAACCTCTGCCATGGGCAGGGACACCTTCCACTAGACCAGGTTGTTCCAAGCCCTGTCTGAACTGGCCTTCCAGGGATGGGGCAGCCACAGCTTCTCTGGGCAATATGTGCCAGGGCCTCCCCACCCTCACAGGGAAGAATTTCTTCGCAATATCTAATCTAAACCTACCCTCTGGTAGTTTACTGTCTATTTAAAGTGTATCCCTTGACCTTTTCCTTCTCTCTTGAAAACAAAGACAGCCCAGCATTTCACCATTAAGCCTCTTGGATATCAGTCAGATTGATACTTGTGATCAGAGTGCACTGACAAAATGTCCTGAAACTCCCCTCTAATTATCCCTGCACCACCTGCAGATCCACTGAAGCTCTGGGATGAGGCAGCCCATAGGGTTTATTTCTCCTTTAGATGTGCTTCAAATCCTACAGAGGCCAGCCATGGACTTCTCACTGAATCAGGCTGTCTGCCTCATTCTCTATCAGCAATTTACTGCCTGCAAGGAGTGAATAAATCAGTCCAAGAAAGCTGGATTCAATTACTGGTTCTGCCACTTGCTTTCTCAGTAGGTTTTTGGCCTCTATTTCTCCTGTAATTCTTGTTCACTTCGGCTTGTTCTTGTGACACCAAAGCAACGTCAATCTCCATTGGGATACTGAAATGCTTCTGCACTGCAGATACATTCCAAACGAAAGCACATATAATTCAATTACGTAGAGTTCTCAGTTGTCCTTAGTTCCTCATGTTAAATAGCTTCACAACTTCATTCCAGAAGAGGCAGAATGGAGACCCTGACTTACAGCAAGTGACCATATAGCCCAGTATCTTCAATGGGAATGTAAACAGCATAAACACATTTGATACTACCCTTGATCTAACCATTTTCTGCATAGGAAACTTAATGACTGAAGTATGTCTAGTTAGAAATCTCCAATGGATCTGTCTTCCAAGGACTCATGTCACGCCCATAGTCACGTTTTGTGTCTACCACATCATCTCTTGCGGAGATCCATGGGTTAACTGCCCACTTCATGGACCCACATACAGCTGGTGAAACTCACTGGTGAAGTTCCCGTGTCAGCCTGTCCAGTGTTCCAAAGTTTGCAGTAATTACCCCAGGTACACATTTCAGTCAAGCGAGAATGCTGCGGGAAGTTCAAACTTGGTATATCTTAATATGTAACACTTAGGTCTTCAAACACTTCTATTAGCTGGTGCCTCATGCCCCTTTCCCTGTAAAATGTCAGCCAGGCCCATGGCTGCAACCTGGCTCTGGCTTGAGGCAATGCAGATCATAGCCTGGAAGCTGAAAAGCACCTTAGAATAAAAGGCTCTCAGATTGTCTGCCAGCGCCTCAAGAAATGAAATACAGCTCCACTCATAAAATGTCAAAGGTATGTCAGTGTGAAGAGAAAAAAGAGAAAAAAAAGAAAAAAAGGTGAAAAGTTTGAAAAGAGGTTTTGCTAGCAGCCAGGAAAATGTAACTCCTTTTACTTAATCTTTTTCTGCTTCTTCTGAGCTTGAAAGTTTGTTTCAGTGGAGGAAAAACAATGGGAAAAAGGGTAAAATGGAATGGGAGAAAATAAGTGTATATTTGCTTTCTATCAAACAATCATAGGCGTCAACTGATGAAGTCCTTCCAAGTCTTTAACACCCTTCCCCATATCCTATCTCTGAAATTCCTTTACCTCTCCTTGTTCAGCAGCCAGGACAGCAGCTGATTGCTGTGCTCAGCTGTCTCACAGGTACAATCATGCTTGCTCTGGGTGATGCAGCTGAGGAGATGATAGTAATTTTTGGTTTCATGGCACTTCTTTCAG
Organism: Platysteira castanea; assembly: GCA_013397175.1. Classification (NCBI taxonomy): domain Eukaryota; kingdom Metazoa; phylum Chordata; class Aves; order Passeriformes; genus Platysteira; species Platysteira castanea. The sequence goes on from VYXC01008066.1 coordinate 81,295, forward strand.
TTCTGGGCATGGTTCAAGAGACTCCAAACTTTGACTGACTCAAGAACTACAGGGCAGGGGAGGTGAAGGTAAGGGAAAGATGAGTTACCAAAATGACCATAATCAAATGATTGCTGTGGATCTAGAGCAGAAATTATGTAGCACATCCTTCTGCCTTGCTCCCTGGAGCCCCAGGCAGGGGCTGGGCACATAAAGTTGTCTTTACCCCCTGAAAAAGACCTCCGTAGATTTTCACAGACCAACACATCTCAGAGCTCCCCTCCTTTTCTCCTGGCTTTGGTTGCTTTCCTCCAAGGGCCTCTGTCTGGCTCTCCTCCACTAATGTTCTCCGTGTCATTCCAAAACAATCAGCCAGCACCACTGCTTATGTCTAGTGAGACCAGTGAGCAGTGGGTCAAGAGTGCACCCAAGGAGAATGTGGTGTAAGTAACTGACTCCATCTGCTTTGCGTCAGAACAGCTTCAACTCATCAGAGGGAACCAAAGAGCCTCCACGGGTGGTGAAGGGGCTTTCTGAATCCACCCAGGGAGCTGGCACTGCAAGACGCCAAACATGCTCTTAGTGTTTACGCTGTCAGGCTATGAGGTATTCATCTTCATCCCAAAACACGTTCCTCACAGAACACTTCTGTGCTTCAAACTCTGTCATTGGGAGAGCTAAGGAAATGAAAACTGGGAGGATGATGCTGAGCCGTCAAGCCTCATGTACAGCAACAACTGCTCCCATGCGTGGGATGCCTTCTGAGAGGCATCAGGACACAGCACTAGGCTACTTGGTTTTCATCCTGCCACGGGCATGTAAAATGAAGTGTTATAAACATTCTCGCTCTCATAGGCTAGCTAATATTAAAGTTGTTATACAATTAAAAAGTTAATAAGCTGTTTGAAGGGGATCTGGGTTCTGTTAGTCATTGTTAGTATTAATTAGCTGCTTGTTAATTATATGTTTTGAGCAAGCATAATCTGATGTACAGGTGTAATGTTTCAGTGTTAACATAAGATGGGGCTGTAATAAGGGTGGGTAGCAGAAGAAGACATCTAGAAGGACTTTGACGACCTCACCTTAAAAGAACAGACAGGATTGAACTAGAACAACGACCAATCACCCACCGAGTTCGTCAAATGATTGGTCAAGAATGCACCTTAAAAACAGTCCAATCAGAAGCCTTAAAAGTAAGTATCCTGATTGATGTATTTCTGATCCCCTCCATGGTTATGAAAGGACTCCCCCAGGGAGGGGTGGGGCCTTTCCTGAGGTGTCCAGCCAAGGGAATGCCCAGCACCACGTGTGTGCTGCCTTTCTTTTTTACATCTCTGGCTTGCTGTCAGGGAGTAGGCTTATCCTGTTCCCCTTACCCTCAGCTGTTTGTTTAACTTCATGTTAATAAAGTAGTTAACCTTAATTAAAGGAAAAAAAGGTGATTAGCGCATTTCTTTCATGAAGGATTATATCCCTACCCACTTTCAGCTCGCTGCCATGTGGGGAAGGTGCAGGGAAGCAAAGGAGTTGTTGCAAACCCAAGCTGGAAATTTTCCTCCTTGAGTCCCCTCCAGCAGGCTAAAAACCTTAGAGCAATGTATGGCCAGCAGAGAAGGGGATGTTGGGCATTGCTGGTGTTCGGGACATGTAGGTACCAAACAGAGATCTTAGTAGGACTACCCCTGCACTGTCACCTCTCCCCAGCCCCAGATATGGAAAACAAGCAAAGTCAGAGCTCTAGTAGCCTTTTGGGAATAAGGGTCCTCCTCCTCACCCTTCCTTCAGTTAATGGATCAAAATTTAGAACTCTAAATTGGAACGCAGCTTTGAAATCGAGGCTTGGTTTTATGTCCTCAGTGGCCACACAAATATTTTCAAGATTTGGCATTTTGGATGTCCCCACGTTTTGAGGTTTGTTGAAAAAGGGATTCCACTAGAGCCCCAGTTCAATGCTGAGCTCAACCCACAGATCATGTCCCTATGGTTTGTCTCAAGTTGAGTACCTTCTAAAATTAGGGTAGCATAAAATAGAAGCAAATTGAGGGCCTAGGGCAGGGGTGGAGTCCCTATATCCCTGGAAGTGTTGAAAAGCAAATTTGGCCGTAGACGTTGAATTTCTCATGCAGTGCTCCTTTTGTCCCACAAACAGGATTTCTTTCAGTCCTCAGACTAGCCAGAAACCATTCTTAACATTTTTCTCAACATTTTTAAAAAATACAGTAAATTTACAAATTTAATATAATTTTTAATGCATGTTTTCAATAAAAGGCTACAATATGTAGCCTCTGAAAACTGCTTTTCCCTTGCAATAGCGATATTTAGAGCTCCTCCTACCCAGAACCACTATATCATTTTGACTGCTGTCAGTGTGGCAAAGGAAGCAGGACTTTGGTTATGCACAGGGCAAGACCCTAGTACAAAAAATACCAGGGAATTCCCACAGGGACATCTGCCTGTCCTGAGTCCTCTCCTCTTTTGCAGTTTGAATGAAGCTGTGGGAGCTGGTGATGCACCTCTGTCAACTGATGTGCCTCAAGTAACCACAAGCATCTCCCAGCTGTGATGACACATGACACTCCTTTCCCCAGTAAGAAATTGCACTGTCTAGGAGAAGGAAAATCACTTGCAAGCTTTGATGGCAACTTAAGCCCTTTTTTGTTCCTCCTCTCACAGAGAGCTGAAGTTTGTGGTCACTTACTCTTTGTTGTTAGGTTATCACCTCCTTGGTCATCTGGCATTTTTTTGCATTGTGTCAAAATCCTTGAAACATTCAGTTGTTTCAGCTAGACTGGCTGAAAACCACATAGGCTGAGCCTGAAAATTAATGTCCAGGTCTTAATGAAGAAACTACTTCTTGCACATCCCCTGATGTGATGCCTTGTCATTCAGCAAAGTGATGGGAGCTGTGATTTACCATCTCCAATAGAGAACAAAGAAACAGGTCCTTTTAAACACGATGTCAAGAAACTTTCTCCTTCCTCACTAATTTAGTAGCAGCACACGGTTCAAACTTCTGGTGCAGCTTTGAGTTCTGGTTTTGAGTTGTCCCACATGGTAGACAGAAGAAGCTGAAATCTCTGGAAGAGGTGTCCAACTTGTTCTGCTAAGGAGAGCAGAGCAAAGCAGAACAACATTAAATTTGAAAGTGGTTTTCTTTGTTTTCTGGTTCCTGTAGCTCCTCGCTGCCCTTGCTTCCTTCACTCATAAGCTCCTTTGAAATTTGGGAGGCAACAAAACCGAGAGTCTCATAAAGCCACCTGTCATCTGGAAAAGAGGGTCTGACAAGACACCAGATGTCAGAAATTTTTTAGGAAAAAATAAAGAGATAGTGAAGGCTATCCTAGAAGGGGAAAAATAATTTTCAGGGAGTTTGTGTTTCCTTCTGTACCTTCAGGAAAGTGTGAGGCAAAGGGAGATGATGACATGGTTCTCCCTACTCATCTGAGCTGCTGGCTGTTCCCAGCTCCTGCAGAGTGGCGAAGAAACATTATGTGATGCAGACTTCACTGGATTTACAACTCTTCCAGAAATCACATTTCTTGAGGTTTTCATTCAATCCTCAGCCCAAACAATGGCTGTTTCAGATGGGAAAAAGTCCATAAACTCAGGCCTCCTACGGTTCTTGTCTCTGACATTGCAAAGCAATAGAAGGACACATTTAATGGAAGGACTATGAAAACTGCCCAAGGAGGTGCCACACCAACTCTTCTTCAGACCTACAAGTTTCACTGTCTTTGGTCACAAATAAGGGACCACACTGATGTCCAAATGGCTGGCTCTGAGCCTGGTGCTGCAAGATGGGGAAGCCAAGCTGTAGCAGTGAGCCGAGATACAGTCTTAGGAGGTGTGCAACACAGCACAGACAGCCCAAGTGAGTAAAGCTTCCTCTTGGCATGTCAGACATGGGAGACAGCAGGAAGGTGATAGCAGGTGGTGTCACCCCCTCTAGGCTCCACTCACACATCAAGAGGTGTTTTCACCAGGCTGGAAGCGTCCAAGCCAAAGCACATACCAAATACTGCCAAGCCCTGGCACAGGCTGCCTAGGGCAGGGGTGGAGTCCCTATATCCCTGGAAGTGTTGAAAAGCTGTGTAGATGTGGCACTTGAGGACATGTTTTAGTAGCGTCCTTGGTGGTGCAGGGTTAATAGTTGGATTTGATGATCTTAGAGGTCTTTTCAACATAAATGATTCTGTGATTCTATGTCAAGTTCATCAAAGTTGATTCTAGCTATCTTGAGGAGCAATGCCAGAAAAATCCCACTTTCAGAGGTTTAGCCTCATCTGCAATTGGTGGTTTTTAGATTTGGGGAGGGGTTCTTCATTCCTTCACCTTTTTGTTCCCACGCTTTTCCCACTCAGACAAGGTCAGCAGAACCCGGTAGAGATCTGCCTACAAGGTTATAAGTGAAACTTCCCACCTTGCAGTATGCACCACAGTTTGTCTTGAACAAAGTTGAGGACAGCTGGGATTTCTGTGTCACTTGGGAAGCAGGACTTCAGTTTTGGCCTTGTTGGAGTAATAACTGGGCAACATCCTGAAAAGTCCCAGATATATTACTGACTCTTGAGTTGATCCTCTTAAAAGTGCAAGCAATCTGTAAGGTTTCATCTTGTTTGCTTTCAAGCGGCCATAAAAAGCAGGACAGTACAACAGACAGGAGCTGCAGCTCCTGAAATGCAAGAATCTTCACCTCACTTTAACACTGATTTTAATGGGAGGCTGCTTCTTCTTCATGACTTTGCCATTTTTTTCTTTCCCTCCCACCTGCCAGCTACATTATATATATATTTAGTCTTTCTTATCCTGCTGTTGATCTTCTGAGACCCTGCAGTCTTTAAAGACTTTCTGATGGGGAATATAGTGCTGGGAATTTGAGAGACGAGCCTACACCTGGTCTGCAAACAGCTGGAGTGGTATCACTCCTTTTTCTTCTCCACCCCTGGCCAGACTATGCCTCTGCCAAAAGCCCACTGGGGATGAGGTGTGCCACAGTCACTCTGATTCCTCCTGTGCACTCAGCCAGGCTGTGTACAGTGACCAGGATCCAGGCAGAGGGCAGATTGGGGGTACCAGTCTCATGGAATGGGACTTACCCCAGCAAGGATCAGAGAGGTCTCTAAAAGCCTGTTGCTTTGGCTTGTGCTGAAAGAGCTGCAGCCCATCACTCTTCTGCTGGTGTCCAGATGAGAAATGGGGATTGTATTTTTCTTACGCTCTCTTTTAAAAGAAATGGCAGAAAGTGATTTACCTCTTTAGAATTTTATTTTGCTCCCAGGACAATCCCTCTCTCTGCACCCTAGTTCCCTGCAGAACCATCTCCAGGTGATCTGAAGTAGATCTCCTTTTTTCCCTGATGCTCGGGACTGACCATTCTCTTTTTGAGATGTAGGAGGGAAGTGGTATTTTCTCTCTTCTGTATCTAGATGAAGTCATGAGCACAGCTGGAATTAATGCAGGTGATTGGGTGAGCTAATGAGAAGTTTCTATGGAAGCTGTGGCATTAAACCCCTCCATCCTTTGTTGGCACCCTTAAACCCTTGCACTTTTGCTGGGAGCCTAATGAAATCAGAATGAAGCAGCAGCCTGTGTGGGGACAGGGAATTAGAGACATTAAGCAAAGGGCAAATTAAGGTTAAATGGACCCCAGATCCACCCAAATATTACCCCATAAGAAGAAAAACTCACCTGTCTCACAGGTTTTTCTCTTTTTTTCCCAAGAGAACTGTAATCACCAAAAGTGTACTGTAAGGAGCTTAATACATGACCCACATGGGGAAATTATGGTTGGTTTAAATCATCGGATGGTCAGATCTGCTGGGTCTGCTCCAGCTCCATGTAACCCACTGTCTAAAGGGCTGATCTGCAGGGAGCCCTTTGCACAGAAGAATTTCTTACAATAAGGATGGTGAAACACTGGCAGAGATTGCCCAGGGAGGTAGTAGATGCTCCATCCCTGGAAAAATTCAAGGCCAGGTTGGACAAAGCTCTGAGCAGCCTGGTCAAGTGAAAGATGGCCTTGCTCATTGCCATGGAGTTTGATCTAGATGGTTTTAAAAGTCTCTTCCAACCCAATCCATTCTATGAATATATGATCCCAAAAGGCTAAGTAAGGATACATTTGCTCATGTCTAGGGGGAAGAAGATGTTAAATTAGTAGGTCATGCTCCAAAGGAAAATGTTGTTGGCTTTTTTCTTTCTTTCTCTTCCTCTTTCAGTTGGGTTCTGCACACCCTGTGCTTGGTCTCCACATAAAACTTACTCCTAGATGCTTTCATAAAGTGTTTTCTCTCCCCCACCAGTGATTTCCAGTTGTTCAGGATATTGGCTCTGTACCTGGGAGCGCTGTGCCTGTGAGATTATAGCTCTGGATGCATTTGACTAATGAAGCACAAAAATGATTCCCTCCTGCAAAAGTAGGATGTGATAAAAGACATGCCACTTGTCACCTGCAAACTTCTGATCCAGGTATCACAGAACCCTGGAAAAGTTTGGATCAGGCTTCTTTGCAGCTGTCAGCTGCCTTTGTAATTGCCTATACCTACAATTTTTCTCTCCCTAGTCTGGAGCACTGGGAAAATCCTGAGCTGCATCTGAACGTCCTGGAACAGGCTCGAGTCACACTGCAAATTCTGGTTCTGTTGGTGGTTTAGCCATTTGGTTGTAGGCAGGTCAGTAGTAAACTTTCTGGTGTGCTGTGTTGTAACGTAATCACTCTTTTCTTTTTCTGTTTTTTTTTGTTTTTTCTTTCCTTTTTCCCTTCCCGAACTTCCCAAACTTCCCAAACTTCCCAAACTTCCCCTCCTGAACTTCCCTCCCCTTTTGTAGCCACACAACCAATTTTATATGCTGAAAAAAAAAGAAGGAAAAAACCCAAAATGGCTTCATCCCAGTGAAGGGACAGAAATGATAATCACTTACAGAGCCATGAGCCATCAGCACAGAGCAATAGGTCCAAGGCAGAGGAGCCTAAAAGAAATAAAGTCCAGCCTACAATAGACATGGCCCTTGGAAATAAATGACAGAACCAGTCTGAGAGAGAGATCCCATAACTAAAAAATAGCATCTGATGTTGGCTGTGTGAATAGTTCCCAGGGAAAGAACACTAGCTACATTTGCAAAGCTGGGTGTGCTGCTGGTTGCACCTCCCAGGATCCCAGCCCTGGTCCCGCATATGCTGAAGCAATGTTGTATGCAGGGCGGCTTGTGCTGCTCCCACACCAGCTGCTGCAGCCCCCAAACCATTAGGCTGTGCATCCTGGGGCTCTGAGAATCGTGGTGATCCCTCAAACCCTGCAAATAGCTGAACCACGTTAGCACCAAAAGGTATCACTGAATCTGGCTCTTGCTCATAGGTTTTGATGTTCAGTCTCATTTCATGGCAGCACGTGGTTTTGTTTCCATCTGTTTATTATGGTGTCTGCTCTGTTGTGAAAAGGAGCTGGGTCATCAGCTGGTGGATGTGGTCCTACAGTTTTTAAAAGAGAGATCTGATTACTTTTAAACTTTATTTTAACATTATGCAACTTCCCGTTAGCATCATTAAAGACAGCCTTGTACTGCTTAGCTGTGTTTTAAACACAAATTTTCTTGGAAAAATGAAGATGAGTTATTTCCATGAGAAGCCTCAAGGACACGTCAACTCTAATTATATCAAAGAGATCAAGTATCAACAGTGAAGAACAAGAATGTCTTACTCCTTACTAGCACCTTGCACCTGGACACAGCTCTGCTGCAAACAGATCTAACTGCCTGACTGGATTTGCAAAGTAGCCTTGTTCCTCTTTTAAAACTGCAAAAACAAAGGGAAAAAAGTCAGCATTGCATAAATTTCTCCTTGTTTCTCTGGCTCTGAGTGCCAAAGGTTGCACAGACTGGAGCAGCACAGGCTGGACCTGGAAGGAGCACCAGAGGCTGGAGGGTCCTTTGCATTTTCTCCTTTCATTGCCTGCTCTGTCTCAGTGGCTTCAATCCGCCAGGCTGTCTGTCCTCAGAACCAAAACTGTCACTGCAAAATTATGTTTTTTTAAATTTTTGTTTGTCACAGTATTTCTGTCCCAACCCAGAAGCAGCATGAATGGGGTGTGTTCAGTCTCAGCACTAGAAGGAATTGATGGGGGCTGGAGGCTCCTGTCTTCACTGGATGTGGCTGTGTGTTGCTTCCTGAGAGTATCCAGAAGAGAAACATTTACTCCACCAAAATAAAAGTAAGATTAATGACCCCCACTCGCATCAGTTTTGGAAAGAAATTCACATTCACCCAAACCCTCTGAGAATGATGTTTTCTATCTAGCTCTCCATCCAGTCATAACTGACTAAACTACTTTGTACGCCCTTGGATTCTGGCCCAGAAAATGTGTGGTTTCTTTAAATGATTGTGTATATATATATACACACACAACTTTATACCAGCCAGTACCTTCTGAAATGTAGGTGGCCAGAAACTGGCTGATCTTTTCCTATTACATATTTTAAAAACAAGCTGACATTCATACATAAATTCTGCATAAGCTTCATGAAGTCTTAGTACCAATAGTGAAAGGGAATATCAACAACCGCTTAGCTGCTAATATGGGCCAGAGATAATAAGGAAGGTGGCTGGGCAAATTGCATTTCTAGGAAATGTTGTCAATTATAGAAAAATGGAAGGGCTTGGGGGGAAAAAAATCTTGATTATTTTCATGAAAGAAGTAGGTACTCTGAGGTTGAAAGGAAATTTGAAAATGGATGTATAGGGCCCTAATTTACTTTAATATTTCCTGTGTAAAGTCTTAAAGTTAAAAATTGATTTTTCCAATAAACATTAGAAGCATAATGACATGGAGGTATGATCACAGATCATGTACCAGATGGAGAGCTATGGAAAAAGAACTACTGCTCTTAGAATGAGTTTTGTCTTCTTTTTTTTCCCAGGGAAACCTGCATTAGTTTGAAAGAAAGGGATCAGATCTGAAGCATGCAGTAAGAAAGACTCCAATTACTAAAGTATGAATAAAAATAGAAGAATTTGGCCCTAAACCAAACTCAGTTAGGAAAAGAAAACACTTATCTCAAATATAATTGAAATTTCAAGGAGATTTCTGATATACAAATTGCATTTATAATTTGGTCCCACCATCATAAATTGAGTAATCATAAAGTCTTAGTCAAAACTTTTATTTTCCCAACCAAAGGAAGTGTAGTTTTCACTGAAATGAAAACTACTTTCAGAGTCCTGACTTCAGCACAATCACAAGTTAAAACTAAGCAGGCACACTCAGACAATGTCCAGGGTCTGTGTGTCTGCACCTTTATGGAAAGGAACATTCTGACCTTTTTTTTGCATCATTTTTTCATGGGGCAAGCACTCTTTTCACACAACAAAATGTGCACTAAGGACTCTTAAAAGTTGGATTTCAAGTTAAATTGGGTGGTTCTCTTGAACTTAGGTTGTTTTGAGGGGATAGGTTTTTTTTTCTGGTGCATTTTTGTGTGTGTTTGCATGTTCAGATTTCAGGAAGTGGAAACTAACAAAATAAAAGGCCATCCCTTCAAAGCAGAAAAGTTAACTTCTCATTCACTTTTCGCTTTCACCCCACACATGGATCATAGAATCATAGATTCCCAGAATACTTTGGTTTGGAAGAGACCTTAAAGATCATCTCATTCCACCCTCTGCTATGAGCAGGGACACCTTCCCACTAGACCAGGTTGCTCCAAGCCTCGTCTAATCTGCCCTTGAACACTTCCAGGTATGGGACAGCCACGGCTTCTCTGGGCAACCTGTGCCAGGGCCTCACCACCCTCACAGACAAGAATTTCTTCCCGGTATCCCATCTAACCCTGTCCTCTGGCAGTGAGAAGCCATTGGCCGTTGTCCTGTCCCTCCAGGTCCTTGTCCAAAGTCCCTCTCCAGCTCTCTTGGGACCCCTTTAGGCACTGGCAGAGGTTCTAAGAATGATTTATCACAGAATGATAAATGCCTTAGAGAGAAATCCTGTTTTCTGTCTGTCTTCTCCCTTTAGGAGCAAGCATTTTGGGATGGAGCAAGAAAACCGAGGGCAGAAAATGGGTAGGCAGTCGGAGCAAAGCCACTCAACACTCCCTTGATCACTACCAGGAACTGAGGATCAGTGTCTGTCCCTGCTTTCAGTTTTTCTGGACTAAGAGTGTTTGAAAATACATCTCTGTGTTTCTGAATTTATTTCATGACAGCTTCTACCACAATATGTGTTCCCTGTAGGAATTATTTGTGTTCCTGGGTGCATGCAGCAGGATATATTTTTGCTTCTGCTGTCATGTGAGTCTCTGATCCCTCCCACCCCCTTACAGCTGCTGCCTGTGACTTTAACACCTTCTCTCTGGGGTTTGGAGAAGAACCTCTTTTTTCCCAGGCCCATGCAGGTTGGTAAGGAGACCTGGTTGTTTCCGGAGAAGACTGGGGTATGCATGCATTAGGGCTCACTGATACTTTGGCTCATCATCAGCTGTGCCAAGGACCCTGAGCTACCCCAGGGACGCTGCACCTGTCATCCACCCAGTGGTATCCTGCTGGGCAAAAGGGACCCTCCACTGAGGGCATTTTCATGGTACATGGGACAGATAGACTTGCCTAAAATGAGCCAGGTTCATGCAGCACCTGCTCTCCTGCCTGTTGTATTCAGAGCACTTCTAGGACATCTCTCTACATCTCCTCTGGCTTTTGTTGGGATAAGCATGTAAAATGACATCTCCACCTCATATCAACTCGTTCTACCCTCTCCAACATGGAAGCAAAAGCAGTTGTTGGACAAGCCAAGAGCATGAACCTCCTCACAAGAGGAGAGGACTCAAAGGGAAAAGTGGTGAAAATGTATATTGTTTCCAGTGAGCTTAGACAATACTTAAAACTCAACAATGGAACCTGACTCCTTCTGAAAATCTCCAAAGCACTTAAAAACAGGAATCTGGTCTCTCGCCTCCTCTCTGCACCACATACTCTGAAGCGCATAACAATGGAACCTCTGTTCCTATGTGTTCCCCTACAAATGACCCCTGGAAAGCATCAACTGCTTCCTGTAGCCTTCTGACATCATCCCTTCCCCGGTAATATCTGCATCTGCTTCCAGATCTGTAATCACATTTCTTTAACTGAGTTGTGAAGTAGGATTTACGTGACTCCATTTAGATTTCGTCTCTTGGCAATAAGGAGATAGTTATTTCAAATTAGAAACGAGGAACATGGGATTTTGATCTAAGAGAAAATCTAGTATCTACTAATATGTGCCTGGCTATAGGTGATAATTTAAGATGAGTTTATGAAGCCGCTGTAATTACATTTTCTATGTGTCCTTTTTTGTGGTTACCAGGTAACTGCAAAGTGATTACATGAATATTTATGCTTGGCAGGTTAGACACTGCTGATACACAGGATTAGCATCATTTTTTTCCCCCTTGTAATTCTTTGTGCTAATATCTGGGACTTATATCAGGATAAAGGCACCTCACCAGCAAAAAACCCCACTAATGCCCTGCTTCTTATCTAAAGCATCCGTTTGGACAGCACTGAAACACAGTACTTGTATTTTGTAACACAAATACTTCCCCTTTCTCTGCGATACATCCAGGATAGTTTATATGCCTTTCTTAGAGGTTGTGCAATGCACTGTGTTGGATCTTTTCTGCCAAACCTATAAACGTGTTTGTATGTCCATGCATGTGTATGGACACAGCAGTGGTTTAACCAGCTTCTGATTGGTACTATAAATACAAAAAATGGTGTGGACACAAGAGCAAGTCACAGAGGGAAGGGCGTGAAACTGCAGGGTATCATACTGCCCACATCCATGCCCTTAACCCTGTGGGAAGTGTGAGGTAAGAGGAGGTGAAGTCATGCCCCTTAATGAGAAAGAGAAAAGCTCACTCACTTTCTCTAGGGTATGGGACAGTGTGCACTGTGCTATCCCACAGACCGGCCCGTGCCCTCACCAAATCCATCACTATTGCTCTGGAGGTCCCCAGCTGACATCAGTATGGAGGCACATCCTCGGATAATTACATGAAACTGGGGATAGGATGGACCTTTTGATCCATCAGGATATCTGATTCCTCCTCACCCTAAACGTGCTAATAGCAGAGCAATTTGGAGAAGGGAGAACCTGTAGAAGGCCCTTCTGCCTGGCTCCTACCCATTTGAGTGAGCATCAAGTGGCTGCTGGTATTTTTTGAGAGCAAGAACATGATGCTCCAGGGCTGTCACTTCCCTCCCTCCCTATTCTCATCAGGAGGTGAGACCCAAACCATCTAGCTTACCCCTTCAGTTGGGGGTTTTCCTCCACAGATCCCCTCTTTTGGGGACACATGTTTTGGGAACACTGCAAAAATTACCATCTTGCAAAGCCACTCAAATGCTGACCTGCCCTCTGCCTCCTGGTGCCATCACTGCTGGGTATCTACTAAGAGTCACAGAAGGCAGAAGAGGACAGAGAAGGGAAATTTGAAGAGAGCAGTGCTAGAGGGAACCATCACATTGGTTGCTCATCATAAAAAAAGCTCATTCACCAACCAATCTGGTGTCTTTCCTGGAGACAACATTGCCCAACTACCACCTGAGTTCAGTGAGAGTTTCTATTAGTCATGAACCTGATTTTCTTCTGAGCATCCCTTTACTGAATATGATCACAATCCCTTAAATCAGGAAAAACAACCCAACTGTGTTCTCAGGACAGGAGTGAAGGGAATGGTGATCAAACAAGTCTGGAAAGCAATTACCCCCAGATCTGATACTGTGGCAGCAGAGCCCATCAAGACACTACACAGGGCATCATGCACATTCACACTGTTATCATAACCCAGGTTTAATAACTCTAAGCTTATACAGGGATTTGGTGGCCAGTGATTTCAGAAATTACTTTTATTTTGCCAACTTTTGTGAGCAGGCTGCTGTTTGCACATGAAAATGATCCCTCTCGAAACATGGATCTGCAAAATGAGCAATGGGGCTGAATGCTTGGGATCTGATTTATTTCTTTGGTCTCTGCATGAAGCTTTCAGAGTGTGGAAACCCGCACCAAAGAAGGAGGAAATTATTTGAAGGGAGTCTGCTTTCAAGTAGAAAAGAAATCATTTGCTGAATGTTTTAGATACTGTTGATGTTTTCAAATTTAAGGCATGAAAAGAAACCTTTTTTAACAGCACAGCTGTGAGCAGGAGCCATCTCTTTGATCTCTGTCTGCACACAGTGGGGTGGTGTCCATGAATTACAAGGAAATGTAATGCACTGTCATTCTTAAATAAAAACACACTAGCTAATTAAATTGAGACCCCAGTGACCAAGTGATCGGTCTGCAGGTTTGGAAATTTCTATCCTGCAATGCTCTTCAGCATGGGGTAAGTCACTTAAAACTCTGCTTTTCCCAGTCCTCCTCCCCATAGCCTCTTTCTACTGATGAAAAATTATGATTTACACAGAGTGGTATGAACGTATTTTCCTCATCCTTCAGAACTTGGACTCTGACATTAATCAGACCTGCACTCTCTGACATAGCACATGGTTAACCTCCACATGTCCTTTGTCAGCCAGGCTGCCGTCTGGGCTGGCTGCTCCAAGGGTCTCTATTGGTCATCGTGGAGTCAGAGGTTTGGAGACCCAAACACTGGAGTGTGGGGGTGTCTTGGGTTACAATGTAAGGTGTAACCAAAGTATGTATTCTACCCCCATCTACATTACCTCTTGATGGATGAGCTGTTAAAATGGGTGGAGCAGTGTTTCTTTATCTTCGCCATGACTCAACCATCGTAACTCCCTCGAGGAAGCAGCAGCCAGTCTGAGGGGGCCATCTCTGCTATTGGACCATCAAGGACTCCCCAGAATGACTCACAGAATTACATCACCCCATTGTGAAACTCCCCACCCCGGGGATATACCAAACAGTCCCGCCTGTATATAATCTGGGACTTGGGACACCACAATACCACCACTGGATACCCAGAGGACGAGAGCTCTTGACAACCATCACTGGATCTCCAGAGAAGGACCAGACCTTTCCACAGGATCACTGCTTCAACATGACTATATCCATCCTCCAATGGCACTGTAGCCACCATTTAACTGGAGTGCTACCACCACCCTGACCAAGTTGTGTCACTTGACACCAAGGGTGTCAAGTTGTATTCTGAGTTCGTCAGTTTAAGGCAGTGTTTCTGTACTATTGCCTTTATTGTAATTTTCCTATTAAATTGTAGCTCTGACTTGAAATCTCTCAAAGGTATTTGTGTGGGGATTCCTCCACCTGGTTTACCTTCAAACCAGCACAAGGGGTCAAGCAGGGAGCGTGGTCTGATGAGACAGTGGGAAACACTTATTCTCTCATTCTTCAACTCCCACACTGTGATGGGGCAGCCAGAACTCCCCAAAACAGCATCTACTTGTCTAGGACCTTCATATAAGAAATATTTACACCACTGAGCATTAGCCTAACTCATCCTGGATGTATCAGATCAACAGCACATGCATATCTGGCCATGTGATGGCCAGCAGTACTCTGGAAGACTCAGCTTTAGGTTGGCTGCTGAATGTCTGGAAATCCAGCAGATCATTTATAAAAGTGGTAGATCATCATTAAAAAAAAAAAACCAAACAAAACAGAACAGGAAGAGCAGTATCTTGATCATGGAATGAGAAAACTACCTCAGCAAGGAACAGAATACGAGATTATACACAAAGCAGTAGAATGATAGATTAGCAGTGAGACAACAGATAACAAGTAGAACAGACAGAGCAATAGAGCAGGTTAAAAGCAGTTGGCCATGAAATTGATGAAGAGGGAGCTGTCCAAGGCTGGCTTTTGCCATTGCAGTTGTATCCAGCTGGCTGCTAAAAGCAGCTTTTAGTATGCACCAAAACTAGAAAAGTTTCCAGGCATAGGAAAAGCCTTTTCACCTGTGAAAATGTTTCCCTGTTGGATGGAGGACTGGAGTTTCCCCATGAAAGAAGCTGTCCTCAAGCTCTGGTGAGCTTTGAAGGGCAAGGTCAGATTTCAGTGTCAACCCGAGAGGCATCTATAAAATGCTTTTGGTCCACATTCAAATCACAGGTTTTCAGGAGCTGATATTTTTGTCTTTTGTCCCCAGCAGCTTCTGTGAAGGCCAAGATATTACACTGATAAATGACTTTCAATCATAGAAAGTCAGATCACTTTGTAAGAGCCTTGGGCCAACCTGACCTGCTTATTTATCAGTCTCAGCACAAGAACTCTGGACTTTCTAAAGGACATGAGACTTGCTTGGTTTGGATTGTGGCTGCTCTAGCATCTCACTGGTCACTAGTGAAATTTTCAGTAAGTGATTCAGGCTTTATCGTAGAGGTCTATCTTTTTTCCATGGGTTCAGGAGAAATCCCAGCGCAGCTACTATCCAGAAGTAGGTCCTTCATTTAGGTTGGATGCTCCTCTGTGTCAGTAAACACAGACTGCCAATCTCCAATACTCTTCTTAGCCTCACTGGGTGCTTGGATAAAAGGCAGTGTCAAATGCTCATTAGAAATAAATGGGATACCTCAAAAATGGAATACCTCAGGAGTACCTTGGAAAACGTAATTCCTCAGAAGTCTGAGCTAACTAAGTGCAATTTCCCATGTTACATTTTGGGCCAATACCTTTCATCCCATCAGTGGGCCTGTCCAAGGAGACTCCATCTCTGTCTTCTCTGCATCATTCCAGCAGGGACAAGTTGCTGCCAAGTGCGATAAAATTCACCTTTGGCTTCACCAAACCAGAGAATCATTTAGGCTGAAAAATACCTCTGAGAGCATTGAGTCCAACCATTCTCCCAGCACTGCCAGGTCCACCACTAACCTGTGTTCCCAAGTGCTACATGTACATGGCCTTTAAATCCCTCCAGGGAGGGGGACTTCACTACTGCCCTGGGCAGTCTGTCCTGGGACTTGAGAGCCCTTTTGGGGAAGAAATTCTTCCTACTATCTAATTTAAACTTCCCCTGGGGCAACTTGAGGACACTTCTTTCTGTCCTGTCACTTGCTGCTGAAGACACCAACTGCCGCCTCGCCATAAACTTCTTTCAGGGAGTTGTAGAGAGCAGAATGTCCCCCATGAGCCTCCTTTTCTCCAGTCTCAGCCCCCCACCTTCCTCAGCTGCTTATCATCGTACTTGTGCTCTAGACCCTTTCCCAGCATTGTGATACTGGGCAGTATCTGGATAAAGTGCTGGGCACACTGGAGGTTCTCCCTGGTCACTGCTCCATGGTAGATCTTTGTGGACTGACTTGGTGGCCTTTTCTTCTGCATCAATCCTCTTCACATGCCACTGAAATCACAAGTGTGAAAACAACATGCTTTATAATTTTGAACTCTGAGACATCATCAGTCCAGGGTTTTTTTCTCCATCCAGTGGTACAAAACCAGACACTCTGGGAGGATGATGGCCCCCCATGTAAATGAGATGGGGGTCTGGCATGCTATGAAGGGAGCTGGTTTGCATTATCAAGTTTCCTTGCACATAGCCTGATTTTATTAGTTTTTGGAGCAATATGTGCTGGACTATATTCACTGAACTAATTTTAAGTGGCTTTTAAAAGCAAACAAATACAGGATTGCAGCTATTTCTCCTCTGCTGTCTCATCTCTAGCTGACAGCTTGTTCCATCAGGAAAGTAGGACCCCACAAGGACTGTGTTTTACCACTGTGTATCAAAACAAACATAAAAAGGGACCCAACTGCTAACCTCAAGCAGCTTCATTTATTCCATACAGTGCTGTCTTTTAAAGGGAACCTCCTGACCTGCTGAGGCTGGCTTTTTCTTCCCTGCCAGAGCAT
>VYXC01008066.1:103063-112666 GCA_013397175.1 Platysteira castanea
GGCTACAAGAAACTTCAGAGTTACAGTCTAGGCAATATAAGATTTGAGAAATATAAAAGTTAAAACCTAAGGCATCACTTAGAGCATCTCTGTGGCCTCTTCTGGACTCTCTCCAGCAGCTCCACATCCTTCTGACGTTGGACCCCAGAGCTGGAGGCAGCTCTGCAGGTGGGGTCTCACCTGAACAAAGCAGAGGGGCAGAATCCTCCCTCCCCTGCTGCCAATGCTGGGGGATCAGCCCAGCACATGGCGGGTTCTGCGTGCCAGCACACACGGCTGGGACATGTTGAACGTCTCATCCCCCAGCACCTCCAAGTCCTTCTCCTCAAGGCTGGCTCCATCTTTTCATGTCCCAGCCTTTGTGGATCCTGGGGGTTGACCACACGTTGCTGTGCCATAGGTGCTCAGAAATGCACGGAAAAGAGAGGAAACATCAGAGGGAGCAGAGGGAGGCCACCTCACTTCAGGTAGCTCGATTGTGTACATACTGCCTGGGTAAACAGTGTCATGTAAATACTGATGCCTCATATGTGGTCTCCTAACTGGTGGGATGTTACAGCCCAGACCCACAGGGAATGGCTTGTTTGGGATGAGCAGCACGGTATGGTTTGGAGAGGGTGGGGAGGATTCAGCCACATGAAAAAGAGTCTAAAAGTGAGTTTGGGATTGAGGCTGGCGACTCTTTTAGAAAAAGAAGACAAAACAAAACGAAATGGCAACTTAATGACAGAAAAATTAAACCTCTTCCAGAAGCATTTTAAAACTCAAACACACTTCAAAGTCTTCTGGGCATGGGGTCCCAGAGCAAGCTCTCAGCACTTGGTCCTTTTCTCAAGCACAGTCAAGCCTTTGTTTTGATTTTAGAGGAAAAAAAAGTGATAAACCATACTGTTTGGAGTCTCTTGGAACTTGCTGCCTTCCTGCTTGCAGGGATGCTGTTCAAAGGGTGGAACTTGCATTTGGCATATGTATTGGTGCATGTGTAACAAAAGAGAAACACAATTTTCACACTGATTTTAATTATTTTCCTTTCTATAAACAATTCTCTCAGGCCGTTATCTCTCAGGAGCAGAGGAATTCCCTTGAGTGCATCAGTCGAAACAGGAAGAGGCATTTTCACCAGCACCAACAACCCCCCTTGGAGAAGATACGCTTCGTGTTTCTCCATATCAGCCCCTTGCTCCACATCCAGGTGTGCTTCCTAGCAAAGCTCAACCACTTTGTCATCCAGTGTCATTTTGGGTGAATCCAGGAGACTGAGTTACTATTGCAGTGATCAACTTTACTCCACATTAAAGATCTCACTCTGTTTAGTGACTACCACTGGGCCAATGCTGTTACATTGCTCTGGCTGCTACAATTGCTTTGGGCAAGCTCAGGTAGATCCATAATTGGCAGTGTCACAGAGTTATGCCTTCCTTTATATAAACTAAAAGTTAATTTTCCCCTGGGGTAGAGACTTTTCCAGCGCTTTAAATCACATCCACCCCGTTTTCTCTCTCCTGCCTTTATCATTTGTTCAGCAAAACATCCATCTGTCCATCCCCTCTGGCTCCATGGGTATAAAGCAAGCCAGGGGGAAATAATCCAGCAAAATGAAGTCATGGGCTCTATCTGGCCATGGGTTTCCCTTCCCCACCTCCCCCCAATAATATGTTTTGTGATGTGGATTTCTGTCGACAGAGCGAGACGCCCGACTCTCTCCTCCTGATGAACATGTCCCGCGAGGACAATGATGGAGTTCCTGCGAAATTTTTACTGCTGACCTTTTCTCCACTGTGGAGCAGGAATGCATCTCCCAGTACAGGCTGGGGACAGCAGAGCTCATGTTATAATGCTGGAAAATGTGACTCTGTCTTTGTGGAATGCCATTTCCTGCTCCCCCCTCCCCTTCCCTTCTCTGTCCCCCCTCCCTTAGAAAAATGTAGCACTGAAAACTTGAAAATTTAAGGCAAAAAACTGCCACCTCCTCCTCCCCATCCCCTTCTCAGTTCTGTCTGAGCAAGCAGCCAAGCTGTTAAATGCTTTTACCTGCTGTGTCCAAGTCAAAAGTTAAATAATGTGTGAATGAATGTGGAAGGAAAACAAGAGGCGGAGAGGGAGCACTGGAGAGAGCCCCTCTTACAACAAGATAATTGCTACATTATGAGAAACAAATAACATGCTGCTCCTCTCCAGGACTGTGTCCGTGACATCCTGACAGGTACATCTGAAGTTAATTATGTGCCTCTTGTTGAATTTTTCCCTGCTCCTGGGGCTGGATCCTGCAAACACAAATCCCAGAGCATCTTGCCTGGCTGCCAGCACTCACTTTTCAGAGGTTCAGAGTGGGTTTCAACAGGGTCACTTGCCTTTCCATGAGCCATCACTGCTACAAAAATGCCTTTGCCAAGAGATTGGGATTTCCCAACCAGCCGTGCATGGTGAGGTGGATGCTGGTGTTGTGGGATCTGCCTTTCACCCATGCCCAGAAAGAGAAATATATGACTCCTGCCAACAGGAAAGCAGCGTATTATTCTTTCTACCTATATAGTGCAGTTGCCACATGTTTTCTTCCTGCAGCTTGTCTGCTGCTCCTTGATGTTGGAAAGCTTTTGCTCAGCCAATGCATTCTCCTTTGCATAGAGATGCTGGTTTAACCCTGCATATTGCTGAATGTCCTTCACTGCATCTCAAGTCCAGAACACCCTCCTACATATACTCCACAGGATCACTCATACCACCTTCATCCATGTAATGGAGTGTCTTGGGTGTCTAAGAGTTATTTTTAAGTGCTAGTAGTTGAGGCAATGTGGTAAATGAAAATTTTCTCAGTTCCTTCTGTACATGGGTTCTTCTCACTTGCGTCAGCAATCAGACGCCTTTGGTTTGGAGAGTTTCTTGGAGAGCAGTTCATCTATCTTCTCGCAGCACTGCATGTCAGATAAAATGTGTGTCAATGTCCCTCTCTCTGTGTTGACTTCAAGGAAAGCTGGACATGACTAGTTCAAACGCAAGGGGACATGATGATGAGTGCATTTGGTCAGATGTCTCCTATCCCATCTGTGGTGCACTCACTAAGGATGCTAATTTAGTGTCCCCGTTGCTTTAATATTGGTTTTATTGTGGTTCATGTTCAAAGAGATGAGGAATTTGACAAGCGGAGGAGTGATGTGGGTTTTCCTTCAAACACTTTCCTCAGACCTGAATTTGCCACGTTGCATTTCAGTTTGTTAAAAGCTGGGAGCAAAGAAAGGAGGCCGTGTGTGCAAGGTGCAAAACGGACAATGCCTCTTTCACCTGCACATAATAGGTGGGATGAACCCAGAGCCTCTATGGCTGACCCAGCAAAAAGGGTTTGTCTGCATTGCTGACCAGGAGAACACCAGGAGATGAGCTTGAGACCATCCTGATGGTCCACATTGCTCAGTCCCCTGCCACATATCCAGCCTGAAGTGAGTTTACTCCAGAGTCCTCATGGGCAAGGATTGTCAGTCTGACCCTGTTTTGGCCGTGCTGGTCCCATGCATAGACATACAGCACTATCCCAACAGGCTTCACACCCTCAAGCACTGGTTTCCTGCTAGAAAACACCACTCCACTGATCTGCAGCACAGCCCACATATTATTGCAGACAGTTTAACTTGGCCAAAACACACAAAACAGTTCTATTGTCTTGGGGCCAGAGGGGCAACCTGAGCTGGGAGAAGCCATGTGCTCTGTAAGGGGGTGTGCTCAAGACAGGGACAACCCTGAGCAGTGTGGACACTGGTCCATACCCCTTGGTCTCAGGGTCAGGGACACTCACTAGACTTTGTTATTTGGCAGTACAGACATGGCCTATGAATTCCACTGCTGGGAGATTCTGTGTCTCTGTACACGGTCTTCATCCACACCCCAACATCAACCACAGCTCTTTGGTGAAGGTGCCTGGCTATATCCACAGCACCAGGCTATGCAGAATGAAAAACTGATGACTTGCCATCTGCAGTTCAGAGGGCTTATTTTTGGATTAGCTATAGCCTGGTCCTGTGACCCAGTCTTGGTCAGCATGTGGTAGGTGTTCACCTGGAGCAGGACTTTGATTTGGGTTTGCTGTGAACTGAAACATGAATGCAGATGCAGACCCCTCCCTTAGAGAGATGCAGTGGTGAAGACCATGAAAAGCTCTGCCCCATAAGCCCATGTTCTTTGACTTTTGATTCCACTTTGAAGTTCAAATAAAACTAGAAGGTTGAAAGCAAACCTCATCCCAAAGCTTCCAGAAATAGATTCACCATTGCAGCCATAGTGAGGCCACAAGCTGTTTTCTTAGGGTGGGGTACCTTGCCCTGCTCCTTCACTGACACTCAGAAGAGCCTCATCTCCATCTCAAATCCCAAGTCCAGATATTCTTTGTCTGCCCAGCGTTTCGCTTTGTTGTTTGCAACCCTCAATAATGACATTACTATTACCCTGGTCATCTTCATTGATACAAATCATCCAGTCATAGAATAGTAGATGGTTTGGTTTGGAGGGGACCTTAAAGGTCATCCAGTTCCGCCTGCTGCCATGGACAGGGACACCTTCCACTAGACCAGGTTGCTCCAAGCCACATCCAACCTGACCTGGAACACTTCCAGGGGTAGCCACAGCTTCTCTGGGCAGGAGAAGCTGTGCCAGGCCCTCTGTGCCAGGGCCTCAACACCCTCACAGCCAAGAATTTCCTCCCAATACCCCATCTAACCCTGCACTCTAGCAGTGGGAAGCCATTCCCCCTTGTCCTGTCCCTCCAGGCCCTTATAAATAGCCTCTCTCCATCTTTCTTGCAGGCTCCCTTCAGTTACTGGAAGGCCACAATTACATCTCCTTGGGTCCTCTTCTCCAGGCTGAACACCCCCACCTCTCCCAGCCTATCTCCAGAGCAGAGGGGCTCTAGTCCTTTGAGCACCTCCGTGGCCTCCTCTGGACTCATTTCAGCAGCTCCGTGTCCTTCTGATGTTGGGGACACCAGAGCTGGAGGCAGCTCTGCAGGTGGGTTCTCACCTGAGTGGAGCAGAGGGGCAGAATGCAGCCCCCCCTGCCATCTGCCCATGATGTGGCATCAGCCCAGGATATGTTTGAATGAATGTCTCTTATGTCTTTTTTCTGAGGATAAGTTTTAGTGAGTACCTTCAGCTATTACTTAAAGGTGTGTTGTGGATTTACTACAATCAGAACTTTCTGGCTTTCTAACTTGGCTGAAAAGCTCCTACAAAGAAAACAATCAATTGGGAGTAAATAAGCATTGCCACACACCCCAAAACAGATTTACGATCCGGATAGCCTTAAGACTGCTAAGTAGAGACCACATGTATTTCTTTTTTCCAAACATTTTCTTTGGCATGTGTTCCTGGAAGGCCAGGGCTCAGTGGTGGGATTTGGAACTGACTAAACAAGACCTGTAGTCATGCTTAGGAGGTTGCAAAAATTTTTAAGGCTCTTCGAGAAAACATCGAACAAATTCATTTGAAATTAAGTTGAAGGTACTTTCTCAAGATTTTTTTCCTACTAGAGGCAAAAATATATCACACAAGACTCTTGTCTTTCTATTCACTGATAGAAAGGTGGGAACTCATTTGATATTCACTCCTCTGAGTAGACCTGCCTCTAGCCTACCATACACTTTTAATATTAGTCCTAAAAGGATTCCAGGAAAAGTTCTAGATACTGGAGGGATTTCAGAAATGCTTTTGTGCTGCATGCCAAAATGCTAAAAGGTGAGATTGTGTCATCAGTTTTCAATCAAGCCCCTCTGTGCCTCTTTTTCTAAGTTGCCAAAGAAGTTACACATAAAATCATGAGCAAAGACTTTCCATACAGCTTTAAAAATGGGATTTCTCTTTGCAATGGCTGTAGGTAGTTTGGGGTGTTCTGATGAAGGACCTGGTCCTGTCTGGCTTCATATGACAGTGGCAGGAGGAGGAGTTTACTTTTGCTTGGCTTGGTTTGCACATTTGCTCTGTTTTGCACCAAATTTGGTAATCATATTTTACAGCTCCATTCCAAGCAGGAAATCTAGACTATGGATCAGTGACTGCCTTAATTTTTATTGAAAAATCATGATCTTTATTGGTGAAATTATGAGCTGGCTGGACTTTACTGTCTTTGTGTAATGAGGCCAGTATATTGCTACCAGCGTGATGTTTTAAATTTAATGTAACAAAGAACAAAGGTACCTTTCTACATGCTTTCCTTCTTCCTCTCCCTCTCCCTCTCCCTTTCTCTTCTCTTCTTTCCTATTTTCCTTCTCTCTTCTCCCCCACTCTTGTTCTTTTTCCTTCCTTTCTTCCTTTTCTGTTTTGCTTTTTCCAAAACAGAGGTCCAAATTTCCGGAATTCTCCTGCAGCGCTGGTGATTATGATAGTCTGACATGGGAAAGGCTTATTTGAGACCCCTGCAGAGCAGTGCTTTGGTAGGGACAGCACTGTCCATCACCTTCAGAGGAAGGAGAGCCAACTGAATTAGACATCCACTCCCTTGAATGCTGGAGAAGGGTGAGGCAAATCAAACCTTTTATGGCAAGGTTTCATGATTAGGCTTGGATGGGACCAGCCATCTCCTGAAACACAGCAGCTTCCAACCAAAATGCCAGTTCTGACCTCATCTCCAGGGCTCCCAATTGCCCTTTGGAGCATCTTCTCTCCCTCCACTGACTATGGAAGTTCCAAACCATCTTTGACAATTACTCTAAGTGCTTTAAATTATCTGGTGTGAATAACCCCTGTTTCTTTATCTCCACCCAGGTTCTGTTGGAATCCAAACAGGAAGGTCAAAGAGAGGAATATGGACATGAGGTGAAATCATGTGCCTCAAAACAAATTATTTAGCAGCGATAAGCTCCAGCAAGATTTTGTGTTTCACTTCCAAAAAGTTTAAAACAAACAAGCAAACAAGCAAACATACCACCACCCTTCTGGTTATTTTTTAGGTTTTTTTCAGGATGGGAGTGGTCACAGTGATATGTAAAGGATGAGAAGGATCAGGCCCATGATGCTGCCAGAGATGGTGCCACAGCCAGAGGAGCACATCTGGCTTTTCAGATCCTGGGATGGGTTGGCAGCATGAGCAGCAGGAGCCACACTTTATCTGTAAATGGTGTGGTGTTACAGTGGTGTCACTGCAGCACAATAAACACTGAGTCCCATGATAACAGTTTTACAGTCTCCATCCAGACCAAAGCCTTGCTTTAATATTACTTGCACTTAATCTTCAGTTTGTAATATTTATTTAATTCCTTATTGTTAAGAACCCCAGAGGAAGCACAAGCGAGTCTAACCTCTCCTGGATTGCAGTTCTGAGCTATCTGTCATGTCAGCATATTTTATGAATACTATTTTCCTGCGTACAATTGGTGAAATACACCATAAGTCACTTACCATCTGCTGTGTAACTGCGTTGTAAAGTGTCTTTCTTCCATACATTATTGCTTTGATAGATTGGAGTTTTGTACAGTCATGATACCTCATCCCATCAATTTTAAGCTCTCAGGAGGACCTTCATGGCTGAAGTATCTGATCAATGCAGAAGTCTTTAACGGCCTCGCACTGTGTCCCCACAGGCTAGGGAAGTGCTATTACACTTGCTTTCCAGATGAGAACATGTGTGTCCAGGTTTTGTGCTGCATTGCTTTAATTAAGTGTGTTTTTTCCTTCTCCTCCTCCCCTTCCTTCCCAGGCAAAGGGGAGAGAAAAGCAGGTCTAGGAGGGAACATCCTTTTCTCCAAACTGAACTGGGGATGGATCTGGCACTGGATCTGCTTTCCTAGGAGTCCCTTTTAGCATCCTAGGCACTGAGCCATCTGTTGTGTTCTTTGGAGCTTGGACATGTCTACACCATCAACTTTTACAGGCGGAGCTGCATGAGTGCTGTGGGTGACCTAGAGACCATCCCAGAGAAGCAGCAGCATCCATGGAAGAAAAGCTCACCTGCTGCCATCAGAATCCACCTCACGCTGATTTAGCTGTTTTTAAACCTGTGTCTTTAAGTATAAACAACTGTGTTGAGATAAAAAAATGAGATACAGGGAGGCACCACATCAGAAAGGATTTATTTCCAGCCTAGAGAAGGTATCTAAAGAAGGTGGGCTGAACTGGAACCGTGCTTGCTCCATCCCACCATAACTGCAAGACAGTGTCACTCCCTTTCATCAGGCCTTTTCTCTTTAGCATTTCAGAGATGGGGAATCTGTCGGCAGCTGATACATCAGCGGTTCCTGTTCTGCCTTCCCTGATGCAGTGTGTCCTCATGGTAGATATATTTCCCCCCAGTAAATCCTTGTCCACGAATCAGCTCTGTCTGTGCTGTGCTCAGGATCTACAGCAGGAGTCCTATGAAAGGCAGCTCAGGGAGCTGGGGAGGCTCCGCCTGGATAAAAGGAGGCTCCTGGGGCAACTTCTCACTCGCTACAACTCCCTGACAGGAAGGTGGAGCCAGCTGGGGACTCTGCTCCCAGGGAACAAGCAATAGGAAGGAAGACACAGCCTCAAGTTGTTCCAGGGGAGGTCTAAATTGGATAAGAGGGAGAATTTCTTCCCCAGAAGAGCTCTGAAGCCCTGGCACAGGCTGCCCAGGGTGGTGGTAGAGTCCCCATCCCTGGAGGTATTTAAAAGCTGTGTAGATGTGGCCTTTGGGGACATGGGTTAGTGGCAGTGCTGGTTGGACTGGCTGTTTAATGGTTGGATTCAATGTTCCTAAAGCTCTTTTTCAGTGTACATGACTCATAATTCTACTGAGTTGTCACTTTAGTTTCTCCTGAAGGAGACAACTGAAAGGCTTTCTGATCTGGTGGAACATAGGAGCCACTGATTGGATGAGTTTGGCCCCAGGTTTTCTGAGACCGGTGGTTTCTGGTGGGTTGCAGCTGCTGTCAGATCCAAAAACAACCTGAACGTAAGTGGTCTTTCTGGGAAAGCTCAATCTCTCTGGAGTGGGGCTTAGGAAACAAGGACTGATCAAAGACCTGATTCAGTGAGATGTAGAATAAGAGGTACAAGATGCTTTTGAGTGACAAACATCTGGTAGAACGTAATCAATGTGGGGTTTTATATGAATGTATGCATTAAATGCACTAAGAAATTCAGTGTGAAGAGGAACACATCAAGCATGAAATACCCATGAGGATGTGGAATAAAGATGTCAGTCAAAGGAATAAGGGATATCAGCCTGTAATCCAAGAGAAGCTGAGGAGATCATGGCATTTGGGATGTGGCATTGCCCAGCTGGATTTTTCCCTGCATTTTGGCTCCCAGATACCCCAATTTAAAGTGGACCACCCCTTCTTGCTGCCTCTAAGGACTCATCTCCCACACGCTGGCATGCCAGCACCCCAGAACTGTCATCTACCTGAAAGCAGTTCAGCATCCTCAGGGTTAAATCAGATTTAGTATCCAGCCAAGACCTGGCAGCTGAATTTTAGCCCAGCATGAGTTTTTATGATCAAATTATAGACCCAAGAAAAAGAAAAGAAAACCCACAAACTCCCATCCCCCCCACCAAAATCCAATGTGAGGTTTATAATAGAAATCATGACAGTCGTGATTGTAGTAGCAGGAACAGCATCACTGTAATACAGTTGTAAACTGGTACTGTGCTGGGGGGAAGGGG
>VYXC01008068.1:1367-54340 GCA_013397175.1 Platysteira castanea
CAGCATCACTTCCTTAGCTCCATTTCTCTCTGAAGAAACCTGAAAAACAGGAGGAGGAGGGGTGGCCCCCTCTCTTATCAGCAGCAGCAGCAGTAACCTCGGGATAGACTGGTGGAATTCTCAAACTAAAACTTCAAGCTGGGGTTAACCCATAACAAATGGGAATGAAAGTCACCATTAAAAAAAAAAAAAAAGCCTGTTTGAAATACTGTTTTTGTTTGAATACTTTTTTAATGCGTTAATGGTTTCTTTCAACATCTCACAAACAGATGTAAAGATCTATGTTTTGGTATTTCAATTATGTTTTCTTTTTCTACCTAGAGTGGAAGAGATGTTTCAACAACTTAAAGAAGTGCATGAGAAGGTATTTTATATCAAAGAGTCTTTACTCTCCCTGGACAGCCAGCTAGGGCATTTGCAAGACCTGTCAGCCTTGACAGTGGACATCCTGAAAGTGCTTTCAGCTGTAGACACCTTGAAGGTGGAAGAAGCCTTACTGGCTGACACAAAACACCAAAACCGTAGGAAGCTGCCCCACAGCTGGAGCAATGCATTCTATTCCAAGACCTTGAGCAGCCTGGAGTGCTTGTATGACAAGAAATACCACTATTACAGCATGCCCCCCTCCCTCTTACGGAGCTTGGTAAGGACTCAGTCTCCATCAGAGTGCAAACAATTGAGGTCTGAGAGTAACAAGGTGGTAGAAGACAGCTCTCGAAAGGCAGAAATAGAAACAGACACACTCACTTCAGGAGTATCCTCTGAGACTAAGTCGACTCCTAGGTATGGGCAGTTTTTGCTGGTGCCCCCTGACCATCAGGGAAGGTCTTTTTCTGAGGATGTCACCTTAAATTTGTCCTTTTTGAACACTCCTGCCAAGTACAAGGATGAAACATTCAGAGATAACCTGCAAAGTAGCATTGTGGTTCAGCAAAACTTGCCGAGTGTCAGCCTCCTTGGAAAAGAGACAGAAGGTTATCAGTGGAACCAGAGAGACTTCATTATTCATTTGCCAACAGAAAAGACTAATACTGCGGAGGCTGCTTGTCCTCTTGATCTCCAGCTACCGCTAGATGCTGAAGAAAGTGCAGCATCCTCCTGCGATGACAGGGAAGAAATTGAAGGTGGCTATGTGAACTGGGGATTCTCTGAAGGTGATGAAAAAGGAGTTTTCATCTCAGATTCAAAGAAGAAAGCCCTGTACATACATTCCTCCTATGACAGGGACAACAATTGCCAGAATAATCCTGCCAGTCGTGTCCAGTTAAGTGATTCGAAGTCCTTCTACAACTCTGACAAGTCATGTCACAGCAGCAGCATCTCTCAGAATAGGCTGAAACGAAGCATCTCCTTCTGGATGAGCCCACTCTGGAGGGACTGGAGTTTCTGCAGAAGCAACAGCTTACCATCCCCTAAGAAAAAGAGATCAGGGAAAACCTGCAAGGCTGTAGGCGGTAATTATAAAACATTAAACCTGTACAGTATCTTTTGCTGGAGAGTCCAAGACATTACAAAAATGTTTCATTTGCACCCAGAAGGTATTAGATGCAGTGAAGGATAGTAGCAGAGAGTCCAGGGTTACTCTTTCACTTTGTTTTGTGTGGGTCTGGCTGTTGGGAATATCTGAAGCATGCTTGGTATCCAAGCTGCAACATGCCTATGTCTCAGCCACCCTGATTTGCCCCATCTCATGGAATCTCCATGGTTGTGGCTACAAAGCCAGGTGACAGAAGGATTGTGCTCACCCTGGGGAAGTCTCTTGGCCTGGGGATGCAAAGACAGAGTTGCAGGAACCAAAATACATTACACGATCCCCTAGAGATACCTTAACAGTATCAAAGATGGGTGCACGGAAAATGAAAAGGCATATATTTCTATATTCAGTTTAAATACCTCCCTGTCCACCATCAAGTTTGCTTACCAAGAGCTAAAATACATCAGATTCCAGTTTTAATTATGAATAGTATAAGATGATGAATAACATTAGTTGCTTTATATCTTGTGGTGATGCACATCTTTGCACTGAACTGCCCAAGTATTCCATTTGGATGCAACAATTCTTTCTAGGATTGCTTTAGATATCTGCCAGTTCTCAATCCTATCAGATCTTCCCTCGGTAAACAGAAACTCTGTAGCTTAAAGGTGTTTTTTGACTCTTTCCTGCAGAATCTTTAGGATCCAGTGAGCTACACTTCAGTGAGGCAACAAAAGCAAAACACCAAAACAGACACAGAAAGTCTGGGAGAGGAAAGAGGAATGAAAAACCTCTTCAGGTGCCGGTATGGGCAGATGCAAGACAATTGTCTATCTGAAAATTGTCTTTTTCATTCCTTAAGAGCAGTTCTGCAGTGTGGTTTAGTTGGAAATGTATACATTTACAATGCTGCACACAAATTGGGGCATCTCTTGTGTGTGTCTATCGTCAGTTCAATTTTCCTTTTTTGGATGTGTGGGATTTCTCTTTTGAACTTGCTGACATCCAGGGACTTTGGTATACAGTGGTGATACTGATTTTACATAACCATAAATCAGTCCTTGCACTTCAGGTGGCAGGAGAACTTGTTGAGGCTTTGTATGATCTAGGATACACTGAAGGAGTGATCATATCCAGTGGGTATACAACTGCACTCAAGGAAATTAGGCCTCATAATGCTGTCTCCTGCCTGCAAGCATCCCAGACTTTTCTCTGAATCCATCTAACATTTAGGACATTGCAGAAAGTATGTTGATTGTGTCATACGTATGGGGCAACTTTTGCAATTGTGTCTGTGTGTTCATAAACAAAAATCTATTTCTAGAGCTATAAAGAAATTTCTCTGGTCCTTGTTATCTCAGAAGAACTATCACTGCTAAATGAGATGAATGCTGAAGACTGGTTTGTTTACGTAAGATACTCAGGTCAGCAAAAGATCTTAGACTCGAACTCTGAAATCTAATGTCTCTGAACGTATTATGTCTCAAAGTTCAAATACCTTCAAATAGTGTGAGACCTTTCATCCGTAGTTGATCTTTACTTACTAGATGAAAGCTCCCTGTCTTCTGCAGCTTGTAACAAAAATGGGAAAATCTGTTTCTTAGCTGGGAGTGCATTGGCATCTCAGAGATGCTCTGAAAGGCCACATCACATGCTGACAGAGGAACTGTGGAGGTGCTAGTCATCCTGTAAATTCAGTACTGTTTTGTCTGTGTCTTGGCAGGTTATTAGAGTGGATGATTGTCCTCAGAACACTCAAGTGAACTCAGAGCCTGCAGAGATCAGTGTCTGGGACGAGCAAGAGAAACACACCAAGAATTGGCTCACCGTGTCTAATTTCAGTCAGCTAAGTATGTTACATGTTGCTAACAGTGACGTTCAGAACAGCTGTTAAAAAGAAGCAGTCAACAGAGTTCAAAAAATCAAAATATTATCCACCATTTTCACCTCAGGGGATAATTTTCATAAAATTAGACTTAGTTTGCAGGCATGCATGTCTTGGTTATTTGATGCAACACTGAAGAGGCAAAAGAGTCATAGGTTGGATGGAAGGTCAGTTGAATCTTTCTGGGACTGCTGCATCTCTTCCACGGGAGGTAGCAGAGTGCTAATCCTCAGGAACAAGTAGGAAGCAAGGAGAATGATGTCTTTGTCTCCTCTTCTGAAGTATCTTCTGAAGCGACATCTTCTAAAGTGGCATCCTGTCTAATTGCAAAAAATAAACTCAGGATTTTTCAGGACATTTACCCCTATGGGCTGTGCTGTGATACTGTATTTATTGCAGATTGTCTGCCTGCATTATTCATTTTTCATTGCTCAGAAACACATCATCCAAAGGGAAGAAATTAATTCTGTATTGGTTCTTTTGGAGTGAGAAGGAATGACACTCTTACTCTTCATTAAGTAATTCTCCATCTCTTTCATTCTCAGAAATTCTGGGCATTATTCATCTCATTTTTCAACTTTGCTGTGATGTGGCTCACTGGTTTCATCATGTGAGCTGCTGGGAGAAGTACTAGACAGTGGTGTAACTCAGTACGACGTGGTCTGAGGAGGGCTGTACTCTGAAGTCTGCTGAAAAAGAATGGAAACAGTCAGTTTTAACCCTACGAAATTCGGCCATTGTTTTTTTAACCCATTACATATTTGCTGGGACAATATGGTATTTAGGTGTTTGTTTTATAACACTGCATAGCTACTTAGTTTATAGTGATAGAGCTGTTAATTTATCCTCTAGAAATAGCTGACAACTTCTCTTTTGGCTAGGTTTGGAACGCCTCCATTACAAGCACCAGAAAATTAAAAATCAAGATATCGGTAGGCATACCATACCGTTCTGTGACTACCTGAGGCATTCTCGAGAGGTAAGACCTAGGATTACACATTCTAGTCGATAATGTTGGCTGAGATAAGTCCAGAGTAGCTCTACAGTCATCCCTGGATTTGCCAATAGAGTTTCCTTGTCATGACATGCCTCTTTGAGAGATGAGAAACTTTGTTGTCTGCTGGCACAATGTAGGTGTGGAAGTAAATGAATAATATAATGGCTGCTAACACTCTACTACAGTTAGTGAAATAGGACATCAAATTATTGAATCTTAGAGTGGTTCTGAGGATAAATTTAGTCACAAATGATGTGTGGATGTTTCATCAGGCAATGAAAGCACACAACTTGGTCTTGAACTCGTGGGCAGAATGGATTAGAAACAAATTTTGGAAAGTTAGCTACACAGCACTCCATCACATAGTTATTTCTTGCAAAGAGGTAGTTAAATATTGATAATAATTGCAAAGCATAGATTTCTTAACCATTGACTTATAAATAACATATTTTATTATTTACCAGAATTGATCTGCAGCTCTGTAATCTGAAGGCCCTCTTCCTGTGTGAAGCAACATAGGCTCCTTTAATTTGATGGAGCTAGACCGATTTATATTTCCTGAAGACTTGAGCAGGACTCTGGACTGTGGAAACTACCATCTGTTTTAAAATTCTGTAGCTAATAGAAGAAATGGTATAGCTAATAGAAGAAAATGTACCATTCATTAAATTTTATAGAGGTATCTCAGAGATATGAAAGGAAATTAACAAAGAATAAGTTAAGCAAACGAAATATGAAAGAATCCTCTCTTCTTCCTTTTCAAGAGCATGAAAGCACCCTTGCTTGTTGATTTTACTTACAGAACTCGTGGTTATTAAAATGGAGATCTTTCAAAGACTAGCTTATTTTTCACTGAAAATGTTATCATTTTCTTTTTTTTTCTTTAGGAATAAAAATGATTTTAGTTATGCAGTAATTTTAGTTATGCTGTAAAATTTGAATCCCAAATACCAGGGACAAGAGTCTTAATGTAAATTTTTTAAATGGTAGGATTTTTTAGGAAAAAGTGATGAGAGAGAAAAATAGAAATAATTTACTGATTTTGTATTCTGTAAAATACAAGCTTGGACTCTAAATCAACAAATCTTTGAAGTGTGAAACACAGGATAAGACAGGCAAAATAGGGGTAAAGTCAGGAAAACTGTGTGAGGGAACCAAGTAATCTGGTGCTTCAAATCTTATAACAAGATGTATTTGGATAAAACTCAAGTGTGAGATTTTTAAAATTGTAAAAAAACCATTCCTCTGATTAATAGCAGTACTGGAGTTAGGCTGAAACCAGTCGCTTACTGAAACACCAATTTCAAGTTATTTATTCTTCTGAGGTACAGTCTCCAGTATCCACTGCACTGTTATGCCTCTGCTTAAGTCCCCTCTGGACTATGAAAGCTTGTATTTATCACTGAGATGTAACAAAGTTGCTGCATTCAACTGTTTCACTTGGAGAATGATATATTTTAAAGATATGTATCTCTCCTAAAGTGAAGCTTCTCATTCCCTGAGAAATGAATGAGAAATGCCTCTTGATAGGTAGCAGGGTGCAAAGCAAGGAGGTGTGTAGGAAAGTTTCGTCAATGATTTTTTCACCTTCAAAGCAAGCTACAAGTTCAAAATATGAGAGAAATAAAAAAAAAAAAAATTAAAAGTGAGTTAAGTTTCAGGTTAAATTAAAAGTTGAACTTCAGTTGATTCATCTTTAGACTTAGTTGTCCTTAAACTATTGTGTGCACATGTGTGTGTGTGTGTGTGTGTGTGTGTGTGTGTGTGTGTGTGTGTGCACTTCTTCTGAGGATTGAAATCTGCCTATTATTCAGAAGAAAAATTCCGTTTCTTACTACCACATTAGGAGGACCTGGCTGGCCCATTTTTTCCTAATACGGCTTGAAGTTTAAAAATTACTTGAGTATTCCTTTAAATATAAGACCTGGAAAATATGTGATCTAAATATCTCTGGAAAGCTGCTCAGTGTGTTACCCTCTTCTGTTCCAGGGGTTTTGAGTGAATTTATTTCCGACAACTGTAAAGGTTATCCCTACATTGGAATTTTTCAACAGAAAGAAAGCTCTTTAATACTGTACATATTAGAAGAGCTTTCACAAGCTTTGTGAGTGTTTTGAGATATAGGTGGTGACCTGAGTACTTAATTAAAGTGTCTGGAGACAACACAGAAAACTGCAATGTGAGCAAATCAGTTCCATTTTAGTGTAGGTATGGCAGTGCTATGATTCCCCTGCCTGTCAGGGTCATTATTCATGTTAACAATAAGCATATCAACAACTGTTCTCAAGATTGTACCTTTCTGAGCTGTTCAACATGTATATGATGAAGATGTCCCTATTTTACCAGTAAAAGTATCTCTCTTTTTTTTAGGATTTGAGTAATAGCGTATTTGGAAACTCCAAGGAAACTAATCTGAACAGGAACTCCTCGTATGTATTATTAGTATATTAAAATACTTATCACATATTGTCAGAAAGTGATGTCTGTTCTGTCTGCAGCTCTCCAGTTCTGCAATATACTTAGGATGAGAAATTCATAAGAAATGGAGAGTTTAGGCAATTCAGTTTATTTAAGTTTCTTTCAAGGAATCCTTATTAATGGAGATAAAGGAGATCCATTTAAACAAAGTGCATGATTTTAGGTGGAATAGACACCCTTTCTAATTCTAACAATAATTGAGTTTTCTAATTCAGTCACTAAGATGACAGCTGGACTTGATGATTTACAAGGTTTTTTCCAACCTTGTAACAATTCTATGTTACAATTCTATGGTTCTGTGATGATTCTGTGTTTCTATGACCATAACATCTTTAATTAACCATTTTTCCAATCTAGTCAGCATAAAAAGCTGCATTTGCTTTTCCCGTGCAATTGCACATTTTACTTTTTAATAATTACAATGCTAGCAGCTCCTGAAAACTTCTCTCATTCACTGATTCTTTTTTTTTGTGCTGAGTTACACATTTATGAAATATTTAGCCTAATTTTCTCCCTGCATTTTCAGAAGCTATTAAGCTTTGATTACATTTAGTGAAAGTATACCAGTTTCACAAGTGGTTTCTGTTCTCTTGTGGGGTTTTTAAGTTTTTTCCCAGCTTGATTGATCATGATCATGGTATTAGTAGTATATTTGCTATATGCAGTGCTCTCTGTATGTTCTTTTTCCTTTTCTTTCCTATTTTCATAAATTTCTCCTAGATCGCTAATTTTTTTTTTTTTGCAGCACTCCGCATGTAATAAGTAGAAGATACTAGAAAGCTGTCACAGCCCCTGTGATTTCACCATGGGGAGGGGAGGAAAAAAGTTACTGTGTTTCTTGGGATTTTATGCATACTGTGTGTGCGAGGTGGCTGGGTGTTCTGCTGTTGTGGTGGTTTGGGGTTTTTTAGGATGCTTTTTCTTTTTTTTTTAAACACCCCATCACTTATAGGTGGTAGGCAAACTGCACGCTTACCAGCAGAATGTAGAGGCTGTTGGGTGGCCCGAATAACTCACTTGATTTGTTGTCTTCAGAGGGGTGTCTCTGGTCTTCGAGGTGAATCATCTGTTCTGCAAAAAAGACTGCTTTAATGTTAATGCTGATGCAGTAGTCTTTTTGTAACCAGACCTGTTAATCCAAAGAAGCACCAATTTAAGAAGTATGTCTTTGTACAAGTAATGGTAACGACACAGTACCTGTTAATACATCTCAGCATTGACTAAAAAATGAACAGCTGTGTTAGCGATTGAAAGGTCTGCAACTGACACTGTTACTGCAGTGTGAAAGATGTGAACAGCAGTGTAGATTCAAGAGCAGCTCAACATAAAGCAGAGAAAGAACTATGTAGATAAATGTGTCAGTTCTTCAGTACCTGAAGATTGTTTGCTGATGGTTGAGCTGAACGAAGTTGCACTGAGGGTTATTTTGCTTTATGATTGTTGAGTCACATCTCTTTACATGTGATCCATGTGTAGCAGTGCTATCTTAATGACAGAAATGTTGGATTAAAATATCAAATATTTGCTTTTAAACAGATTGAGAACTCCAGAGGAAACTGACAGTAAGTTTTTCATTGCTTGTCACTCATTTTAATTCCCACCTGCAATTCTCACGCTGACAATTCTGAAGTACAAAATCCAGAAAGAAGTTAATTTTACTGTAGTTGACGATTATAGCACAGATGTTGTTTCATGTGTTAGTAGCTAATTTATGCTTTAAAATAAAAGATTTCTTTTATGAGAAACATGTTTTTCTCATAACAACTGCATAATCTTTAAAAAAAGGATTTATTTTTACTCTAGTCTTCTCAGTAATGTTGTCCTTTCAGCAGGAAGAAACTCTTTAAGATGTTGCTGCTTTGATCCCTGACAGTCTAAGTGATTTCCTGAGTTAAACCAGGGTGTATATCTGAAGATAGATTGTAAGCTTTTTAATGTATGCTCCATTTTTCAAGTTGCAATTTTGTGTAATATCTCTCTTTGTGTTGTTTACCTGGAATTCTGAAACCTGTGAAGGACTGAATTCATTATGAAACGTCCAATGCAGAAATTCGAGGTTTTACTGAGGAATGAGTTTGTTCCTCAAAAGCAGAGTGTTAGTAAACATCACTGGTATTTGGTTGTGTTTTAGTCTATCTCCCAGTTTTCCTGGCATGACTCTTAGCTGTAAGAGACTGAGCAGCTGGGCATCTATTCTTTTTGAGCTTAGCTGTGGTGCAGGAATAAGTTGCTCCTAGTCCTATCTCCACTTCAAGTGCTGTTCTTTGCAGGTCTGTCTGTGCACAAAGCATTCTGCTGCAAGCAGAGTGAGTTGTAGGGCTGGCCTCTAGAAGACACCATTGTTTTGATTGAAATCCAATTTTCCCATTCTCAAAAGACCCCTTTTCATGTTTTGTTTTTTTGCAACATGCAAAATGCTGCAAAAGTAGATGGGTCCAGCAAGAAAGAAAGCACCAAGGACTTTGAATCACTAGGAGGAGTGAAAATGCTGATCCTTCCCCAATATCCATAGATGATTTCATACAGGATCTCTTTTTACTTGATAAGAGAGTAAAAGCAAATAGAATACACCAAGAAGAAAAGTGTAAAGTTCAAAAATTTTGATGAACATTGTTTTCATTATCTCATTTTTTTGAAAATTAATAGTAGCACAGTATATATGTGTGTATACATATATATATATATTCACATGTACTGAAATCTGGCATTTTGAAGGATGGTTTTCTAGGAGAACAAAATTATTTCATCTAGTTAATGAAAATGTGTTAATTATTCTTGGTTGCATTAAAAAGGCTTTTTATAAAGCAAAGATTTTAAGACCAAATTTGATCTGTCTGAGCCTGTTAAATATGTAACCACAGAAAATGTTGGTCTGCTTATATTTTAACAGCAGTTTGGATGTTATGGGTTAATGGGACAGTATTATTATAACTGTGGTGCAATAATACAGTTAATGGAATGCTTAATGGCTGAGGGTGGAGTTGGAAAACTCATGTCTTTGGGAAGCCATGAAGCATGGTGGATAGCAAATTGCTTTTGATATCCCTGGGGTCTAACTGGCTTAACATGTCCTTGAGGTTAATATCTCATTTTCCCCACCATTTCCTTGAATAAATAAGTCATCTGGCTATATTACATTGATGACTGAAATTTGCCAGTATACAGTACATTATGATGTAGTTAAAGCCCATTAGTAATTCTCCTCTTTAGAATGCTGAGCCAGCAATTCTGATTAATCTGTTTTGTGACAAACTCTGTGAAGGAAGGAATTAAAAAATCATACCTTTGTGTCTGCTATAATAATTAATACAACAATCCTTTAAACATTATTTCAGAAATCTTCTCCTGCTTGAAAACATCTCAAGATTTGCATCTGCACTACTCAGGTAAGCAGGAGGCACCAGAATGACAGCTGAGAAATTTAAGAAATTAAAAAGAACAGTAGTTCTCCCTATGTCATCACTGTGATTTTCACTTTGAGGACTTGCACAATTGCCCACTGCTAAAAACGTTCTGTGTTAATTCATACCTAACACTTCAATGAGAGAATTACTGATTTTTTTCTTGTTGATAATTCTTCCGTTCTGGGTATTTATGGCAAATCCAAAGCAGAATGTAGATAATCACTTTCAAAATACCAGTGGAAATCATGAATACAGGTTGGATTCCTGAGAGGGCAGAAGAAGCACTCATTTGTTTATAGCTGTCAGTCCCCTCACACCTCCCAAACCCTCCTTTGTGCTGTCTGGATTTTTTTTCTTCCGTTAATTGGTCCTGTACTACTTAATCTGTGTTTGTATACCTACGAACTCCTGGAAATCTGGCAGGGAATAAATGCTTTGACTGCTAATTGCCTGCAGTCCTCTCCTTCCCTGAGCTGAGTGTGCAGAGATTTTCCCAGCAGGCCTGGATGCAGTTTTCCAGGAGGAAAACAGAGCAGAGATTGCCAGTAGATGTCACCATTGCCCACAGGACTTGGCCTCCGTTACAAGAAGGGCTGGAATAAACCTAAAGTATTAGCAGCCTCCTTAAATTCACAATCTGCAGTTTTCACTGGGAATAACACATCCTGGCTTGCAATCAGCTGTACAGAAGTAATTTCTCTGGCATGGTGGCATCGTTGCAGTGATTGATTTGTTACTTGTCTGGCATGCTATTTGAGATGAGGTTGGACTTCCAGCACAGATGGAAGTGGTTTCTCTCTTGAGTTGACAAATGCCTTCAGAGGTTTTCACTGTAGGTTTTCTTTCCTCAGGAAGATCAGGACAGAATTTAGCCAACTAGGTCCAAAAATTCAGCACTAGAATTCTGTACTATATATTGCTTTTGTGTTATTCTTGCCATCATTTTAAGCCAGCAAATATAATTCTGCTTCTCCGCACACTCAAAAGAACTAGATCTTCATCCCAGGTGTGGCAGCTGCTGCAAGTGCATGTCACATGGCTTCTCAAAGTTCTAGGGTGACTGCTGGCAGGGTCTGACAGATGGAATAGATTTTAGCAGCTCCTCTGATCACATCCGTCTTTCTGCTATGCACTGATTTCATGATCAGAGTGTGCTCTTAGTGCAGTGCCAAAGGCAGATCTTGTTTTTCGGTCCATGCTCCAAAACCGTTCAGACACAGTAACCAATTCGTGTAGAAGTTGGTAGGTGTAAACAAACCTTGAACTGGAGCATGAAGTGCAGATCTTCTCAAATAAGGACCCCAATTCATGGGATAGATGTGTCATGGGTGCCCTTTACTCTGTCCTTCTGGACTCAATAATCTCTAATTAAATTTTGCTCAAAGAAATAATCTTAAAAGAAGGATAGATGATGTCCAAGCTCCATAAGTTCCATAAGTTCAAGAGTTTGTCACCATGGCTGTTTGGTTACTCTGCAGGGAAACACAGCTCTGCTGTGGTTCACTCTATGCTTCGGATGATGGCTTTGCCTTCAACCATTCAATAGGAAAATTAGACAGTCAAAACTGTAGCATCCAAGTTGCCTCCTAGTTTCAGTCTTACCCTCTTTGTGCCTTACTTTACACCTCTCTAACCCTTCCTGACAACTCAGTCATTGTGAGAACAAATCCATAAATATTTGCTTGACTCTCTGAAGTTCTGAAGGTGTTTGCCTGAGAAATAAGCTGCCAGTTAGGGAGATATAATAATGTTAGTGATATTTTTTGGCAAAGAGCCTGAATGAAGAAACACCAGTCTGTTCAGGGGAAGTTTGGATTTTCCTGTCATACCTTGCTAAATCTCCAGGTGCTTCTAAGCCTGTCAAAACAGACAGTGAAGGCAGTTGGGGTCAAGGCATCTTATCAGCACACTGTAAGTGTTGCTGCACTGGATCTGGCTGCAGCAGCAGCCCTTTGTGAAAGGAGGAGATAGCAGAAGAAGTCCTTCTAGGCAGGGTGCAAGGGGCTTTCCCAGAAAGCCTGTTTCTTTGGAAGGAGGGAACTCATGAATAGCGAGAAGAGCAGCAGCTGATGGTAGTGAGATAGGATGGATCAGTACCCTAGTTCCGGCCAGGAGGGAGCATGGCTAGGACCTGGAGCTCATTCTACACCAATTCACATAATTTTACGGTGATGGAGAAAGTGGTCCCTTCTGTGTAGGGGTAGTGGAGGTTCACTTGTTGCAGGTTTCTATATAGTGAATATTCACGTGTGAATTGTTTGCCTCTCTTGTACCCTGTTATTAATATTGCTGCTTTCATTTTACTTGTTACTTTCATTTTCCTATTTCATTGCTGTTACTTTCATTTTCCTATTTCATTGCTGTTTCCAGTAAACTGATCTTCTCTAAACCCATGGTCTTTAACTTTTGTGTCTCCATTCCTCTCCAACCTGCAACTGGGAGGAAAGGGAGGATGAGGGGGAAAGTGAATTAGCAGCATGTGGTCTGGAATGTTTCAGGGGGAACACTAAACTGGGGAACACCATTCCTAAACCACAACAACCTTATCTGGTGTTCCATGTGAAACATGAAGAGCTGAGATAACAACAGATCAGGCAAGAGTGGGTTGGAAAC
Source organism: Platysteira castanea (assembly GCA_013397175.1). NCBI lineage: Eukaryota > Metazoa > Chordata > Aves > Passeriformes > Platysteira > Platysteira castanea. The sequence goes on from VYXC01008068.1 coordinate 14,219, forward strand.
AAATTTGATTGAAGTATTTGTTGTATTAGGTATGTCACAACGTTGTAACCTAACCCTGTATGTTTCAGTATATGAACTATGTGCCCATTGAGGTGCTCCTTTTCAGAGCAGNCTGCTTTCATTTTACTTGTTACTTTCATTTTCCTATTTCATTGCTGTTACTTTCATTTTCCTATTTCATTGCTGTTTCCAGTAAACTGATCTTCTCTAAACCCATGGTCTTTAACTTTTGTGTCTCCATTCCTCTCCAACCTGCAACTGGGAGGAAAGGGAGGATGAGGGGGAAAGTGAATTAGCAGCATGTGGTCTGGAATGTTTCAGGGGGAACACTAAACTGGGGAACACCATTCCTAAACCACAACAACCTTATCTGGTGTTCCATGTGAAACATGAAGAGCTGAGATAACAACAGATCAGGCAAGAGTGGGTTGGAAACAAATTTGATTGAAGTATTTGTTGTATTAGGTATGTCACAACGTTGTAACCTAACCCTGTATGTTTCAGTATATGAACTATGTGCCCATTGAGGTGCTCCTTTTCAGAGCAGGAAAAGGGATCAGGATTTCTTTGTTGCTGAACTGTGTGATATCAGCTTAGGATATGATAACCTCAAGGGCACTGAGAGTCATTTGTGATGTGTATTCAGTGTTGGTCTCCTACCTGTCCCTCAGGCATCACCTTTGGGAAACCATTAACTGTGTCCTGGGCTGTATCAGGCACAACATTTCCAGCTGGTCCNGAGATAACAACAGATCAGGCAAGAGTGGGTTGGAAACAAATTTGATTGAAGTATTTGTTGTATTAGGTATGTCACAACGTTGTAACCTAACCCTGTATGTTTCAGTATATGAACTATGTGCCCATTGAGGTGCTCCTTTTCAGAGCAGGAAAAGGGATCAGGATTTCTTTGTTGCTGAACTGTGTGATATCAGCTTAGGATATGATAACCTCAAGGGCACTGAGAGTCATTTGTGATGTGTATTCAGTGTTGGTCTCCTACCTGTCCCTCAGGCATCACCTTTGGGAAACCATTAACTGTGTCCTGGGCTGTATCAGGCACAACATTTCCAGCTGGTCCAGGGACAGGATTGTCCTGCTCTGCTCTGCACTGGTGTGGTCTCATGTTGAGTACTGTGTGCAGTTTTGGGCACCACAATATAAAACAGGCATTAAGCTGTAAGAGATCATGCAAAAGAGGGCCATGAGGGTGGTGGAGGGTTTGGAGTGGAAGCTTGTCAGGAGCTGCTGAGGTTGCTTGGTCTGTTCAGCCTGGAGAAGAGAGACTGAGGGGAGACCTCACTGCAGTCTTAAACATCTTCACGAGGGGAAGCAGAGAGGCAGGCAAGTCTCTTCACTCTTGTGACCAGTGACAGAATTTGAGGAAACAGCATGAAGGTGAGTCAGAGTTTAGTTAGTCAGGTTTAGGTTGGATATCAGGAAAAAGTTTTTTACCTGAGGCATGTTTGGGCTCTGGAACAGGGTCCCCAGGGCAGCAGTCATAGCACCAAGCCTGTCTGAGTTCACGAAGCACTTGGACAACACTCACACAGTGTGACTCTCAGGCACAGGGCCTGGAGCTGGATTTGATGATCCTGATGGGTCTGCTTCCTGATGGACCCCTCAGTGTATTCCATGATTCTGTGTTTCTATAATAATTGTAGCCAGCCTGTGAGCAGAACAGGGAAGGATGTTTTTCCCCAGCTTTTCACCCCCTTTTCCTCCTTGAGGTCTGTTACAACAGCGTTTGAAAATTTTGAATTCCCTTTGGATATTAAGGAAAGCATGATCTTGTTGCTAAGTCTGACATGTCTCTTTGGTGCAGTCTTACACCCTGATTAGAAAAAAGAATTCTTAGGAGGGTCTTTCAGAGATCTACCCTGAGGGTGGATAGTCATGACTGGCCTGTAATGTGGGAGAAAGTGGGCCAGTGGGCCAGCTTCTGAAGGATTATTCTGCTCCAATGGCTTGGAAGTTCACCCCTGAACAACTACAGGACCTTGATGAAGTGGCAGAATATTTGAAAGAAAAACNAGTTTAGTTAGTCAGGTTTAGGTTGGATATCAGGAAAAAGTTTTTTACCTGAGGCATGTTTGGGCTCTGGAACAGGGTCCCCAGGGCAGCAGTCATAGCACCAAGCCTGTCTGAGTTCACGAAGCACTTGGACAACACTCACACAGTGTGACTCTCAGGCACAGGGCCTGGAGCTGGATTTGATGATCCTGATGGGTCTGCTTCCTGATGGACCCCTCAGTGTATTCCATGATTCTGTGTTTCTATAATAATTGTAGCCAGCCTGTGAGCAGAACAGGGAAGGATGTTTTTCCCCAGCTTTTCACCCCCTTTTCCTCCTTGAGGTCTGTTACAACAGCGTTTGAAAATTTTGAATTCCCTTTGGATATTAAGGAAAGCATGATCTTGTTGCTAAGTCTGACATGTCTCTTTGGTGCAGTCTTACACCCTGATTAGAAAAAAGAATTCTTAGGAGGGTCTTTCAGAGATCTACCCTGAGGGTGGATAGTCATGACTGGCCTGTAATGTGGGAGAAAGTGGGCCAGTGGGCCAGCTTCTGAAGGATTATTCTGCTCCAATGGCTTGGAAGTTCACCCCTGAACAACTACAGGACCTTGATGAAGTGGCAGAATATTTGAAAGAAAAACGCTGTGGCAGCTCCAGAGAGACGCAAAGTTCTGCAGTGTGCAGGGCCTTGGCTATTGTTCATCAGACACTGCACACAATTCTAGAGAGCAGCCTCAGGGCGAAGAGGAGGAAAGCAGAACAGGTGATGGGGCCACTCAAACTGCAGGTGAACCAAAGGAACAGCCTATGCTGGTAGCAGTTGCTCCTATACAGAAGAAGAAATTCAAGCCCAAACCAGTTTGCATACTGAGGGATGAAGAGGAAGCTGGGCCCTCAGAACAGGAAGCAGGACCAGAGAAAATCACCCCCTAGGTGAGCTGCAAGGTATGCCAAATGTTTTCAGCCACCAGTCAGGGGAGTCCCTGGTGACCTGGCTGCTCCGATGCTGGGAAATTGTGGCCCCCGATACAGAACTAGATGGAAGTGAAGCCAAGCAATTGGGATCCCTGTCCCAGGATGTGGGCATTGACAAGGTGCTTAGGAAGAGGACAGAAACTCTCAGAGGCAACTCCTGTCAAGTGTGAGGGAAAGGTGACTACTCAACTCCAGCGATATGAAGATCACCTTTTTTTTCCTCCCTACTGGCCTCCACTTGGGCTGAGGAAAGGTCTCTCTGCAGGGCCTTCCCGCCTTTGAGGGAGTCAACAGCTCCTCCCAGTTTTGTATCATCTGTGAACTTCCTTAGTATCCCATCGAGCAAGTTAAAGAGGCAATTTTCCATGCTTTACCAGTATGGACCAGAGTCTCTGCTATTGAGAGCAAGCACCCCTCTGCTCAAGAGAGGGTGCATACCATGAGGTAACCTGGGGTTTTTTTGTGTGGCCATGGAGAGGACATGAGGANATCGAGCAAGTTAAAGAGGCAATTTTCCATGCTTTACCAGTATGGACCAGAGTCTCTGCTATTGAGAGCAAGCACCCCTCTGCTCAAGAGAGGGTGCATACCATGAGGTAACCTGGGGTTTTTTTGTGTGGCCATGGAGAGGACATGAGGAAGTGGGACGGAAAACCCACCTCTGTCCTGGCAGCATGGGTATGTGAGTTAAGAGGAAGAACAACCACCAAATACCACTCCAGTTTCCAGTGGGCAAATCCTCAGACAGAGCAGAAGGGCTGATGTTACTTTCAATCTTCTTGAAGGGACCTCCAGCTCATATCTACAAAAAGTGAACAGTGACTTCTTTGACCAGAGTTAGAGGGGTCCTTCCTCCAGCCAGGTGGGGGAAGGGGATGATCAGATCTATTGGACTATGTGGATTCCATGGCCTGGCACATTAGACCTACAACAGTATTGGGCTTTAGTTGACCCTGTAACACAGTGTACCCTAATGCCATCAAGATATGTAGAGGCAGAATCCATCTCTATTTCCAGGGTGAGAAGGGGATCCCAACAGCTGACTGAACTGGAAACTGAAGTGACCCTGACTGGGAATGAATGGCAAAAACATCCCATTGTGACTGGTCCAGAGGTCCCATGAATCCTTGGCATAGGTTACCTCAGGAGAGGTATTTCAAAGACCCAAAAGGGCATTGTTGGGCTTTTGGGAGACTTGTAGAGACAGAGGAAATTAGGCAGCTGAACACCTTGTCTGGTCTCTCAGAGGACCCTTCAGCTGTGGGATGGCTGAGGGTTGAAGAAGAACAGGTACTGATGGCAACCACAATAGTGCAGTGTTGGCAGTACCACACCAACCAGGACTCTGATCCCCATCCATGAGATATTTGTGAACTGAAGAGCCAGGGAGTGGCCAGCAAGACTTGCTCACTCTTTAATAGTCCCGTATGGCCAGTGCGTAAGTCCAGTGGAGAGTGGAGACTGACAATAGACTGTCAGTGGCCTGAAGGAAGTCACACCACCACTGAGTGCTGCTGTGCTGGACATGCTGGAACTTCAGCATGAACTGGAGCTCAAGGCAGTCAAGTGGTACCACCATCACTATTGCAAATGTATTTTTCTCCATTCCTTTAGCAGCAGAGTGCAGGCCACAGTTTGCTTTCACTTGGAGGGATGTCCAGGACATCTGGAACCAGCTGCCCAAGGAGTGGAAATACAGCCACAGTATTTGCCTGATGCCAATACACCAGTATTTGGACTGACCCAGACTGCACTGGAAAAGGGTGAGGCTCCAGAACATTTGCAATACATTGATGACATCAACTTGTGAGACAACACGGCAGAGGAAATTTTCGAGAAAGGGGAGAAGATATTCCAAATCCCCCTGAAGGCCAGTCCTGCCATAAAGCAAAATAAGGTTTAGAGACCTGACCAGGAAATTCAGTTCTTTTAAGTAAAATGGCAGGATGGACATCATCAGATTCCAATGGACATGGTTAGCAAAATAGCAGCTATGTCCCCACCAACCAGCAAGAGGGTAACAGGCTGTCCTAAGCACTGTAATCTTTTGGAGAATGCGTATTCCAGATTACAGTCAGATTGTGAGTTTTCTCTATCTTGTGATCCAGAAGAACAACAATTTGAAGTGGTGTCCTGAACAACAAGCTTTTGAACAAATCAAACAGGAGATTGTTCATGCAGTAGCCCCATGGCCAGTTAGAACAGCACGAGATGTGAAAACTGTGCTCTACACTGCAGATAGGGAGAATGGTCCTTCCTTGGGTCTCTGACAAAACATACCCAGGGAGACTTGAGGATGATCGCTGGGGTTCTGGAGTTGGGAATAAAAAAGGACTTGAGGCCTGCTGCACCCCAACTGAAACAGCGATCCTAGCATCTTATGAAGGTGTTCAAGCTGCTTTAGAAGGGATTGGCGCCAACACACAGCTCCTCCTGGCAACCTGAATACCAGTGCTAAAAGGATGTTTGAAGGGAAAGTCCCTGCCACACANCATGGCCAGTTAGAACAGCACGAGATGTGAAAACTGTGCTCTACACTGCAGATAGGGAGAATGGTCCTTCCTTGGGTCTCTGACAAAACATACCCAGGGAGACTTGAGGATGATCGCTGGGGTTCTGGAGTTGGGAATAAAAAAGGACTTGAGGCCTGCTGCACCCCAACTGAAACAGCGATCCTAGCATCTTATGAAGGTGTTCAAGCTGCTTTAGAAGGGATTGGCGCCAACACACAGCTCCTCCTGGCAACCTGAATACCAGTGCTAAAAGGATGTTTGAAGGGAAAGTCCCTGCCACACATCATGCCACACACAGAGTAAGTGGATCACTCTGATCACACAGCAAGCTTCAATAGGAAATCCCAGTCACCCATGGATCTTGGAAGTCATCATCACCTGGCTCAAAGGTGAAAATTTTGGAATATCATTGAAAGAAGAAGAGGGAAAGGTGACTTGTGCTGAGGAGGTCCCACCATATAATCAGCTACCGGAAAATGAAAAGCAATATGGTCTTTTTACTGATGCTTCCTGCTGTATTGCAGGGACACATCAAAAAGGGGAAGCTCCTGTATGGAGTCCTATGTGGCAAGTTGCAGAAGCTATTGAGGGACAAGATGGATCAAGTCAGGTTGCAGAGCTGCAAGACATCCAGATGGCTTTAGATATCACTGAACAAGAGAAATGGCCAGCACTCTATCTCTGCACTGACTCATGAATGGTAGCAAATGCTCTGTAGGGGCGGCTGGACCGATGGAAAAAGATAAATAGGCCGTGCAGAGGTAAACCCATCTGGGCTGCTGAAGTGTGGAAAGACATTGCTGACTATGTAGAGAATTTGGCTGTAAATCATGTCATGTAGATGCACACAGACCCAGGAGTCGGGCTACTGAAGAGCATCACAACAATGGACAGGTGGATCAGGCTGCCAAGATTAAAGTGTCTCAGGTGGACCTGGTCTGGCAACAAAAAGGTGAATTATTTCTGGCTCATTGGACCCCTGACACCTCAGGTCATCAGGGAAGATGTGCAACATAAAGATAGGCTCTTGAGTGAGGAGTGGACTTAAGCATGGACACTATTTCCCGGGTTATCCATAGCTGTGAAATGTGCTGAAATCAAAAGATTTCTGTCTCTCTGATATGGGAGACAATGGTTAAAATATAAATGTGGGGAGACCTGGCAGACTGATTATATCACAAACCTGCCAAGGCAGGCTCTATGTATGTACAATGAAAAAAACTACTGCATGGCTGAAGATGCACCCTGTGCCTCACACCACTGCCCAGAACACCATCCTGGGGCCTGGAAAAGCAAGTCCTGTGGTGAAATGGCACCCCAGAAAGACGTCAGCCAGACAACAGGACCCATTTCAAAAATATCTTCATAGAACCCTGGGTCAGAGAGAACAGTATTGAGTTGGTATCATATTCCCTGTCATGCACCAGCCTTTGGGAAATTGAACAATACAGTGGACTGTCAAAAACCACATTGGTGGGACCTTCAAACATTGGGATCTACATTTAGCAAAAACCACCTGGTTAGTTAACACCCAAGGCTCTCCCAGTCAAATTGGTCCTGCCCAATCAAAACTCCCATGTACTGTAGAAGGGGAGAAAGCCCCCATGGTGCAAATGAGGAATATGTTTGGGAAGTCAGTTTGGATTAGTCCTGCCTCAAGCAAAGGTAAACCCACCCATGGGATTGTTTTTGCTCAAGCATTTGGGTGCACTTGTTGGTTAAAGCAGATGGATGGGGAAACACGATGTGTTACACAGTGTGTAAGGGGATTTGATTTTTGAGTGAGACCGGTCTGTAATATTGAGCTGTGTATATAATGTTGGGTGCTGAATGACCCTGGCACTGTGTGCCGTAACTACCATGGACAGTGAATATGGACTGCTCCAGATACACCAGCCATGAGCTCATGATGCAGCTTGCAACCACCTGACAGCACACCTCCTGCCCTGGAAGACATCTAGAAAGGATAGAACTCACAATCATGGACTCAATGTACTCGACAGACATCTTGGAGGGACAACCGTTGATTATAGAAATTATACCAGTGCTTATGTACATATCTATCTATCCATCTGTATATAATTAGAAGGTGCATGATCCTGGACATGAAGGATATGGTAAGGAAGAAGGGGTGGATCTGACTTCTTTTTGGCAAGTACCTGGAGTTCTGTGAAATCCTGCTATTTGTCTCAGCTAGGGGAAAGGTGTAGTTAATATAGATTAGCTAATCTATGTTGAATTAGCTTGACAAAAATGTGGGCATTTTTGGTTGTCCCTAGTGCTTTCTGACTTCTAGATAACCATCATCATTTCATGTGACAGTAGAACTCAAGTCTTTTCTGCAGTGCCAGTCTGCCTCAACTCTTTGGTTCTCCACTGATTAAAATAATTATTTGTTCCCCAGGAATGTAGGAGGCTTCCATCTCCAGTTTGCTTTTGCAGAGCATTGAATCAACCAAAGGAATTTGCCTAGCTTGAAAAAAAGGAGTGCAAACCTAATTTCATGGCTTCTGGGTATCAAGAAATGCCTTATTAAGGCAGCTCACTTCCTGCGTTTCCTTCAGGTTGTTCTGGGGTTTGGTTTTGGTTGATTGGTTAGTTGGCTGGTTTTTAAAAATCTGTTTCTTTATCACCAGTTAGTTCTTACTCATCCCCACTGAAAACTCTCTCTTCTGGAATGCACATCTCCAGAGTTTTGCAGATGTTTACATCTAACCTGCCCCTAAATGGACAAGTAATACAGCTGAGGCCTGAGGCAGTCATTGTGTTTGGGTTGTTGAAGGATGTTTGGTTTCTTAAAAGAGGAAAAGTGAAGAATTTATCTCCATTTCCCAGGATGTATTAACTTCTGAAATGTCTAAAGGAGACCTGGACTGTCAGCTGTCACTACAAATTACACTGAAGTTAATCCTGTAGAAGAGACTGAAGCCTGTTGAAGCCTGTAGAAGAGTAATGATTGAATTTGGCATCTGGGTTATTATTCCAGATGCAAACCTTTAATGCTGACTGAGTTTCTGGTATCTTTCTGTCCTGTTCCTGGCTAGGACAGGGTTAACTATTTGCAGAAGCCAGCAGGGGCCCTGGCTAGGAAGAGGTTGTTCTCTACAGCCTCAGGTCATTGCCAAAGCTGTAGAGGGGAAGGGAGTCTCTTCTAGGGAGGAGAGGTCCCTTCTGGGTCTGTGGTCTTGTCTATTGTCAGGGGTCATTTTTTGTACCCTTTGTCATCAGTTTGTTGTTGTTATTGTTCATTTCCATATCTCATTGCTGTTTCCAATAAACTGTTCTTACCTCAACCCACGATCTTTAACTTTTGTGCCTGCAGTTCTCCTCTCCAGCCCCAGCACGGGGAAGGACAGGGGGAGGAGGAGTGAGCGAATGGAGAATGGTTTGACGTGTTCCAGTGGGTTGGAACATGTCAAACTAAATTGGGAACACCAAATTGGGGAATATAATTCCTAAAACACAACATTGTGAAAAGGGGAGTTGCTGTCTGTATAAAATGAACGGTGATCAGATGTGACACAGTATCACACTGCTGCCTCCTCCTTGGCTTTGTACACTATAGTAAAGTGCAGCCAAGTGTTTTTGAAACTTAGCCAGCTTGTTTATTCAATCTAGCAGTGAAATCTATGTTCTTTGCAGCTGTTGAAAGAAACAACTTAATGAGACTTGCTCAGACCATACCATTTACACCAGTCCAGCTCTTTGGTGAGTACCAACTTTTTGCTTACATGTTTTCCTTTATAAGTAGTTGGTACATTATCTTTTAAAGACTGTGTTTGAGAAATGTCCTTGGATTTATTTCAATAGTTCTTTTTTCCTGGAAGAAACAAAACAAGATAGAGTTGTAGTCATGCAGCAATTTAGCAACTTTTGGAGGTCATCTTGTCCAAATCCCTCTGTGGTCAATTCAGATCAGATTGCTGCGGCCCTGTCCAACTGCATTTTAATTATATCTATAAATGGAGACTCCTCATTTTCACTGGGCAGCCTCTTCCAGTGTTTGATTGACTTAATCATTAACCTAGTGTTTTCTCCCGTATTTGTTAGAGTTTCCCTTGCTGAAGCTTGTATCTGTTAGTATTCATGTGATTGCTGTCAACTTCAGAGATGAGTCTAACTCCACCTTTTATGTATCTATCATTAGGATCACTAAAGACAGCCAGAAGTTTCCCCTTAATCTTGGTAACTTAATTCTCTCTGTTTCACACACAACAGACACAAACACAGACACACATGTAAATCCATGTACAGGATATGCCAACAAGAAGAAAACCAGATAGTGATTTAAAGGGCAATATTCCTGTACCTGGCACAGAAAACTTCTGGCATCTTTAGCGTCAAGGAAAAGAAATTTTTGCTGTAACTGAAGAGTGGTAGAGCATAATCCATAAATTTTTGGGAAGAGTTCTTAAATTAGTGTGCAGTATTGACTTACAACAGCAGAAGCTCTGCCTCTAGACACTTGATATCTAGATGCTGCCTTCTCAATGGGTAGAATATTTTGTCTCACAGCAGCTAATTGCTGATACTTGCAGCATCATAGGATTTCTTGTGACCTGATTGTTGTAGACAATTAATACAGCTATGGCCATACTGAGCATTCTAATCTTTGAAGCTCCCAGGAGATACATTTCTTGGTATTAAACTGTCAAAAGCTAATAAAATGAAGATTTAACGTAAGATTTAAAAATGTGTCTAGTTATACTATCTTTGTTCAAGTGTCTTTTTATGTAAGATACGGACATTTCCAGTTGCTATATTTTAAATTAAAATGTGTGTAAATTGCTGGATTCAACAGCATCTGCATTTGTGCTAATTGGTTAAAGGCTAGCTCAAGAGTGGGAGGGAAATCTACTAGTCTGAATCCAGTTTGTGATTGCTTATGACAGTCTTTGCCATTTTGGCAATTTAGTTACAATGTCACATTTGCCAAGGAAAACCTGCTTCTTATGCCTTAACATAACAAATAATCTGAATTGTAGGAAGGAAAGCCAGATTTAAAAAATCAGTCCACTTTTCAGTTAGTTTACAAATGGTGGCAAGAGAAAAGTGTTGTTGATTCTGCTGCAAGAGGGGAATGCTACTACAACTCTCCAGGGGGAAGCAGAGAGCAATGGATTTAAAGCTCACTATGTTCTGCTTGCAGAAAAAATGTTATTAGCAGGAGCAGAACATCTTAAACACTTCATCACTGCAAATAACAGTAGAATTTCTAGAAAAAAAAAATCAAATACTCGCTTAAAATACCAAAACTGTAAGATTGTGGATAATTTGCTTTAGCTTGTTCACCTAGAATTGTCCTTTTCAATCTAATTTCCCTGGCTCATCACATCATGGCCAAGTCACCACTTCTGAAACAACTCAGCTCTCTGTCTGTGGCAAAAGGTGGCACTCTTGACCGGAGTCAATTTTGTTTCAAATGCAAAATTAAACTCCTTTAATCATATAGTCAGTAACTATTACAAACTGTTTGCCTTGATATAATGATTTTTTTCCTGGATTTATTTTTAACTGTTATTTTAAACTATTATTTAAACTATTAATCAACTAAGATTTGAATTCAAATAATCTGCTTCTGCAGGTTTGTTCAGGTGTTTGTTGGTTTTGGGAGTTTACTTTGTGAAACACAAAGTTAAAAAATACTGGAAGTGTTCCACAGGTGATGATTAACTTAAGTCTTACCAAAAATTCCCCTCAAGTCTTACCAAAAATTACACACAGGATATTTAGAGTTCATGCACTGGAGGTAAAAGTGGTAACCCTTTAAAAATATGTCCTTTTAAATGACTGCTATAGACTAGAATATCAGCAAGCTTTGTTTGTGTGGAGGTATCCAGGAAATCTTGAATTTATCTTTGTTAAGAGGCTTAATACAAGCTCTTTGGATCACTTATTATCATAGTAGAGGAATGAATGTACTAAATAGTCTAAGTTTAAGCTGGAGAAGTTTTCAGACAGATGAACAGTTATAATAAAAAGGCTCTCTTTTTAAAAAAGTATGGCTTAAAAAGATGTGTAAAGTGGTGTGTTATTTAAAGACACCAAATGAAAACGCTGTTCTCTCCTGTTTCTGCTAATGACTTTTGCTAACAAAACTTCCTTTTGTTTAAGCTGGAGAGGAAGTGACGGTCTATCAGCTAGAAGAAAGTTCACCCATGAATCTTGATAAAAGCATGTCTTCCTGGTCCCAGTGTGGCACGACTGCAATGATCCAAGTCCTGTCACGGGAGGAGATGGACGGGGGACTGCGGAGGGCCATGAAGGTCATTTGTACTTGGTCTGAGAGTGATGTATTAAAGTTGGGACAAGTATTTATTGTGAAGTCTTTCCTGCCAGAGGTGGTTCAAACTTGGCAAAAGATCTTTCACCATGGCACAGTATTACATCTCTGTCTGAGGGTGAGTTCAGACCTGAAGGAACACTGACTGGTCTAGCCTAATGTTAGACTGCTTACTTGTTAATGTCTTCAGCAAGGTTGACATGTGTTTTGATGCTATCTTTTGGAAAGAAAAAAGGTTTTGAGGAAGATGTATCTCCCATTTGTAAAAAATAGATAATCTGGGTGTGTGTGCATGTTTGTTTAGTTTTTTTACAAATTCATGACACCTTTTCTCATGAAAAGGAAGTAGTGTTTATAACATTATCTTTTTTTTTCAGGAGATTCAACAGCAAAGGGTTGCCCAGAAGTTAATCTATACCTTCAACCAAGTGAAGCCTCATACTATTCCCTATACTCCAAGGTAAATTCAGTGTCTTTAAGTACTAGGTGGAAGAGGTTTCTCTTTTCAGCCTCCTTTTCCATTGTGGATTGAAATGATAACGCAATGGTAATAATAATGTCTAAGGATAGTTAATGAAATAAGGATAGTTAATTTTAAGAGGAAAGGTAGGCAGCTTTGAAGTTCGTCTTTATAGCGACATGTGGTGGCAAAATAAACATTCTGTTCCTTAGCCTAAAGCAAGAATTGCGTTCTATATAATTAACTAAAACAATCTGATATAGATAATTTACAGTGGGCTAAGGTAAATCAGATTATGTTGTTTGTTCATAAACTATACTCTCTGATCAGGTGTGGGTTTTTTGAGTTATCAGACCAAGAAAGCCTTTTTTCTCTCTACCATTTGGTACCTACTGTTGTTGAAAATGCTCCAGCCAAAGAAGACATGTCTTCCTTTTTGGTATACTTGCTCTGCATCTTGCAGTTTGCTGACTGTGAGGATGTTTATTACCTAGCCAGCTCCTGACAGACAGTATTTATATCCACAGGTTCCTGGAAGTTTTCCTCATCTACTGCCATTCAGCAAAGCAGTGGCTGACCATTGAGAAGTACATGACTGGTGAATTTCGGAAGTACAACAACAACAATGGAGATGAGATTACTCCCATCAGCTTGCTGGAAGAGCTGATGCTGGCCTTCTCTCACTGGACCTACGTTTACACCCGTGGGGAGCTCCTTGTCCTGGATTTGCAAGGTGACTGCAAGCACAGGATTGCTATTTGAAACTGGAGGAAAAACAATGATTTCAAAAGAGAATTTAGTACTGAGGAATGGGCCAAATTCTCACTTACATGAGAAAATGCAAAGCTCAAGAAACCTCTGTTTGGATATCTGTTGTGTGATGCTGATAAATGAGAATACACAGAAACAGTCTAGGTTAATGCAGGTGTAATGGGAAAATAATATTGCTTCAAATGCCTCCAGGCTGAAAGACCAAAAAGAGCAGTTAGATAAACTAGAGGAATATTTCATCCAGCTCCAAAAAAGCCACTCCACAGTTAAAATATTTTTGTTTTTTATAAGATCTATAAATAATAGAGAGATTCAAATGTACTCCTATATATATGCACACTTAATGTGTATGTAAATCTGTCAAAAGCGCGCGAACTGCTATCTGCATTTTTTATTGTTCATATTAATAAATCTGTATGCAGTTTAAATAAGCTGTAAGCTTGAATGCTATTCACAAAGTCTAGTGACTCCTTCAAAGTGCACGTGATCATTTTACTGTACATATGTAAGTGGGAAGATTTTGAGGAGATAAAACAGTTGACAATATTCAGATGAACATCACCCATCAAACAGTATAAACACTATTGCTTTTCATTTCTGTCAGGGGAAAAGTCTGAGTAGCCAGAGACTTAACATATTTATATTTTACAGCATCCAGAAGGTGTAAATTACAAAAAGATATACTTACTATGCAAAATAAGCCTATAATTCCATTGTAGCCTTGATTGACTTTAGTTGAACATAAAAAAAAAGGTACAGAAAGAATAAGTGTGTCTTTGCCATAGCCTATGAGAATTTGTATGAAATTTGCTTAAGTTTATTACACAACTCTCACAGTTCCAGAGCAGATGTGTTGGCTCAAAAATGGAGAATATAAACATCTATGTAAATCTCAGTTTTCATCTCAAACAAACTGAGATCAGCTCTAGTTTTGGCCTTGTGTTTATCTTTAATTCTCTAATCTGGAACTGAGGGCTCCTCGCCTTGCAGTTCTACTAGGATGAATCTACATAACAATTTACTATTTAATACCAGATCCATCTCCACATACACATATAGACACCATATTTTGCCTAATTTACATCAACTGAAATGGCCTACATTGAAATTTGGGGCTTTTCATTCACATTATGCTGTCTGCAAAATCTTTATTTTTGTTGCAGAACATAAATTTACCTTGTTGAAATAAAAATAATTGCATATCACATAGTCATATGCCCATAGGTTTTTCTTTGGTGTAAAAGCACAGCGACTTTGTCAGATATAAGAAAAGATGGTTTTCGTAAAGGTAGTATACTGTAATCAGTTTGGTGAAAACTGCAACATAGATATCAGCATTTAGGTATCATAATTACTTCTCTAATATGCTTCCTTGGCCACCCAAATGGAGAAAGGGATAACAGACCCAAATATTTGCACATCGTGAAGTTGTGGCTTCTTGTGTTTGTTACCTTGAAGAGAATGTGTGTCTGAAAGCAGATCTATTCATATTGGTAAGATCCATATCTGATTTGTACCTTTATTCCAAGTAAAATAACAATCTTTTTGGTTCGTGACATCCTAGTTACTTGAGCTTCAATATAGTATTTATTGTATTTGCATACACCTTCCATCTACAAATAAATTAACCTCAAAGCAGCTGAAGTCAAAACTGTAATAAGAACTATTTTTAATGTCCTTTACAGATTTTTATAGTCATAAGCATTTTCATTCCAGCTCATGACCTCTTTAACTGTGTCATATACCAAGAAAATGGTTTAATTACATTTTTTGTTAAGTGCCAGATTATGAAATCAAGACTACCTTCCTTTGTAACACACACATTGTTTATTTGTTGTAGGTGTTGGGGAAAACCTTACAGATCCATCTGTGATTAAACCTGAAGACAAAAAGTAGGTTTCTTTCTGTTGAAATAATCATTCATTTCAGACATTCTGCCAACAGTCTGTATGTTTAGGATGGTTTTCTATGTTTTGTGGGGGAAGTTCAATTATTTTTTCACATGGTGTTTGGGTTAAACGAAACTATGATGCCAACAAAGAGACTATGTCTTCTCCTGTGCTTTGGAGGACTCCAAGTGTCCCAGCTCTCAGCATGTGGTAAGAGGTGTATGAAAGATGGGAGGGTGTGTGTTGCTGTGCTGGGAGCAATCTCTTCACAGAGCTGTGCCAAAGGATGTGAATGTGGCAGGCCAGTTTCCCCTAACCTTTTCATGGAGTATATGGGGCCACAATGGCTTAAGAAGATGAAGAGAGGGCCTCTGGCACTTTACCTCTCCAAGTGGTTTTAGCTTTGCTTTTAAGCATGCTGTGATATGAAGATGGTAAATCATGAGTGGAAACTTACAAAAACTGGATAGACTAGACACACAGAAATAGCAGTCTGCCTTTGTGAATCAAATTTCAGAATCAGAACTACAGCTGTTCTCCCATTCTGTGACCTTGCTCTTCAGTGGGTTTTTCTTTAGCAAGAGCAGAAGAAGTGATGTTGACAGCTGCTCTCCTTCAGCTCTCCTGCTCTTCCTAAACCCACACATTGGTCCAGATCTGCCCTGACATCCCTGCCGCTCCTCTGTTGTTCACCTTGACTGCCCCTTGCTCAGCTCATGCCATTTGATTGAAGGGAAGTCTCATGTTTGAAGGAAGGAAGATGCAAATATGAATAGTCTAATGTAATACAAAGGGCAATTAACTATAGAAAAACTGATGACTTGCCTACAACTTGGAGCTCCAAGTTAATTTTGTAAGCAAGTTCTTAGTTTTGGGACTATTATTAATATTTCAAAAGGATAAGTAATAAATGACTGCCTAAGTGTTTAATAATGACTGTAGGTGTATTGGCCATATAATATTTATTTTGGAAACAACAAAGATATGAGAGCAAAGATATGCTGAGCACTTATCAGTGACATAGTCTTTGCCCTAAGTAGGCCATTGGTTCATGACAGAAGCACATAGATAGCTCAAGTGAGAGATGCAGAGAGGTCAGTCATGTAGTTTTTCACTAGATTTTAGCAAATACTTTTGAGGTATTGCTATAGATGCATAAAATTCTGATTTTCTACTGTTCAAGTAGATTTTTTTACATCAGTGGTGGCATAAACTGCAACAGTTATTGCTGTAAACAGTGGAGAGGCACTGACTGAAGTAGTTCACATGGCAACTCAGCTTACCTTCTTTAAAACTGGGATAATACTTATCTATATTACTTCGAAGTTTATTTTTATTAGTGTCCTTCTTTATTGTTTTTGCTACTAAATAATTTTGTTTAATTGATTAATAAAATTTGATCATAGAGATCTTATTTTCAGAACTTTTTACTGTTTATCATCTGCAAAATAGTTCTAGTTAAAGAGCAAATGTTGACTAATTAATCAAACCCAGCTTGATTTTATTGTATTCAGAGAAATCTTCAGAACAGCAACTTGTTTGATTTAGGGTTCTAAAGGAATAAGACAGTGAAACTGAGGTGTTTTCTGTTAAGTAGGTACCCAATTTTAAGAAACACTTTCTAAAATAGTAGCAAGAATTATAATGTAAAAGCACTGTCTTTGCTCTAACCTTCATTTGCTGACAGGAGAAACATTTCTGACTCAGGCAAGATGTGTTTTAAGTTCTCTTTTGTAAGTAAGATACTTAGATAAGATCAAAACCTGTCTCAAAAGATACTTTGAGCTCATGTTCTCTTGGAAACCTAGGAAAAAATAGATGGCACCTGACTGATGGGACTGATTGAAATTTAACTTTACTTAAATTATTTATGTTTTTTTTCTTTAACCCCATCAATTTCTTGGCTTATGTTATTATTATGTCATGTAAGTCTTTTATTTCATGCATGCCGCATTTGGAAAGGACTTTGCAATGTCAGTGTGTGACCTCTAGGCCTGTGATGGTGCTTTCTGTCTTGTTTTTTTCTCAGTATCAAATACAATAGATCTGTTTGGAAAGTATGCCTAATGCTGTGACATCTCAGACAGATCCTGAGCTGATGCAAATCACTGTAAGATCTGGCCACATGCACTGCATAGAATGTATGAAGTGATAAAATGGTACAGGTATGACATTCACAAAAAAAAATTCCTTTAGAACAGATGTAATTGAGGCACAGCAGCAAGTTTTAACATAGTTTTAACACTTCTGCACTGCCCAAACATGGAGAAGAATTGCCCCAAATGCAGTGCTCTAGATGCCTTTTTTAACATGTACTGCTTGGCAAGCCAACAACAAAGTTAATACAGGTAAAGTTTTCACAGCTATTAGGTTCAGATTCAGAGACAAGGAAAAGAGTGTTCTGCATTTCAAACTGAAAAGAATTGATACATTCACAGAGCATCTGTTTTCAATAGTTTGATACTATCACCACCTGAAAGATTTTTCCTGGTTTCTGTATTGAAATATTTCTTTCTGGTCCTGCCTACTGACAACATAGAGAAAGAAAGTCAACAGTCTTCTCCTTCAATTTTTTTTTTAATAATTTTAAACTACCCCCTAATCCTTACATGTTATGGTTTCTAGGCTGGTGATCATTTCTAATATACCCCCAGATTTCTTGAAATAATTTTCCACATTTAAATGCAGTGTTCCTCTTGAAGCATTGCCAGTACTGGGTACAGAGGAAAGGTTACTTCATACGTGTTACAGGGAGTATACCATTTTTATAAGTGTTACAGGGAGTATACCATTGTATCTCAAAACAGAGTGAGAAAATATCATTCTGTCTTGTGTTACTTGGCTTCACCTTGCATGGAATAATGGTTAGGTTACAGGAAGTACCAGAGTGGTTGTGTGGCCATGAAATTAGCAAAGTCTTCCTAATTCTATACCTGCTCAAGCACATACTTAAGTATATTCTATTTCTATGGCATTTCATCAGATTCCAGCAAAGGATAGAAATACCTATATTGCATCCTGTTATTTAAAGTGTATATATGGCCCTTGGTTGATAATTCACAACCTCCCTTGTTTGGTGTATTAATTTGCATTAACAGATGATTAGATGAATCCTTCACAGGATCCAGGAGACACATCATCTCCAGTGTCTGCGAGAAATTAGAAAGATACTAAGTTTATATAAGTTTATATATAACTATATACAAAACTATATAGTTTTGTATAGTGGTTTAAGCTAACCATCAGTGTTGTCTTGTGTGAAAGGGAAGAGATTCATGTTTGAACACTGCTTTCTTTAGCGAGAATATAGTTAAGTTAGTGTGGATTACAGATAGACTTGAGAGAATTAAAATATTTTTCTGTAGCTTCTCAGAGCTGTAATTGATTTCAGATTTTAAAATGTGCTGTTTTGACTCTGCATATCATTAAAATAAAACACTAGAATTTGTAAAGTTTTTTTTGGAAGAGTTTCTTGTGTGCTGCGTTCCATAGCATTTAGACTGTCAAATTCTTGAGAATAAGGGAGCAGCTATACTAAAATTAATGAGCACTGAGATTTCAGACTACCTTAAGAATCTTTTGGAATTATATGGTACTTCTAATATGTGTGTGGACATAGCTGGCATCTGTTTTAATTGTAGCTGTTTCTTTCAGAATATGCAATCCACTTCCACAAATGGATTCCCTAGTAGCATTATTGAATTGGTCAGAGAACAGACACATGGAAATGAGCACAGGAAGAAGACAATAAATTTTAAAACCCTGCTTGTCAGCAGCATACTGTGGGTTTTGAGGTTTTTTTTTTTTTTTCATTTTTCTGTGCTGCGTATTGTTGTGACTAAGGTTCTCCCAGCTCTTGCCTTTGTGGTTTTAATTGAAGAGAAAATAAGTACTTTTTATCTCCTTTTTTTCTCACATGCCCACCATCAAAACTGGAACCAAACTACTTGCTTGGTGGGAATGAGTGGTGGCTACAGCAGAATCACACAGATTATGGCATTTGTCATCAAAATGTCGCTGTGCCCAGATTTCCTTTGAGCATTTTGGTAGGGAGTGCTGGGTCTGTCCTGTCTCCCTTTAGAGAAAAAGAAAAGTAGCGTGGGGTATATGTAGGCTAATATTTTACTGGAACTTTCTTGTCCCATAGCTAAAAAACTTTTAACGTGTATTAACTTTTGATTGCCTTGATAAAAAATGATAACTGATTAAAAAAAATAAGAAAGTCATCATCTCCCTCCCCAGTAATTGCTTTATTTTAGATTCACTGACTTTTAAAGCATATTTATTTTAGGTCTGGAAAGATGGTATTTGGACCAGCAAACCTAGGAGAAGACGCAATAAGAAACTTCATTGCCAAGCATCGTTGTAATTCTTGCTGCAGAAAGCTGAAACTTCCCGGTATGCAAAGTAAAGATTAATTTTTAATCTATGTGTAACTTTATAAGTGCAATAAAGGCCTAGGTGTGTGTCTTGGTTTAAAAGACAGGTGTCTGCCTAAGGAAGGCAGCAGCCTCCCTTGGAATGGGAAAAATGCAACTCCCCTCCCTCCAAATTTATAATTTTGAAATTAAGAGGCTTTCAGGCAGAGATATGGGGGATAGGAATAACAGTTCCTTTACTAAAATATATATANAATGGGATGGTGATGAACAGGCGAGTAGGGAGGGGATGAACAGGCGGGGAGGGGGGGGATGAACAGGCAGGGAGCACCACCACCTGGCCTCAGCAGTTCATGAAAATGGTAAAAGAATACTTTTTTTGGGAATCCATTTTACACTATAACCTATGACAGTGTGCAGTAAGGACAAGAGCTGAAGTTCTATTGAGCTGATAGATTCTGGTAGGCATAGTCTTCCTGTGCAAAGGCAGATATGAGAATACTGCTCTTTTGCCTGCCATCCATGTGAGAGTGGGTGCTCATCAACCTGATGTTGGCATTCAGCATGAAAGTTTCTTCCCATTGAATTGCTTCCCTTTCTTTGCTAAATTGGAGCCCATTTTTCCAGGGTCATCACTACAGGTAACACCTGCAATAGTTTTTAGAATGAGTAATGAAAGAAAATTTGCAATGCATTAGCTGGGGAAAAACTCACTGGAGGTTTTCCGGTCCTGCTGCAGCCCCTACTTATGCTTAGTTGGGCTGCCTGTTCACATTATATTTGGTAGCATGGGCTTCTGTTTGATGTGTGGCAGATTTTAAACACTGAAAGCCAAAATAGGTTGCTTTCTGGATGACTTTTCAGCCACCGATGTTTTTTTTCTGTAGAGAAAGCTCCTTCCTTTCACTGCCTACATGGAGTAATAATTGCTGTTTGTTTCTGAAGCAGAAACTGCAATCTTATGGGTTTTGATTATTTTTGTCTGTGGCAGCTGGAGATAATAGAGGGGAAAATCAGCTGAATGAATACAGTCAGGGAAGGTTCATTCACATGGGCTCACACCTCTGGTCCTCTCAACTTCTTGGTTCTTATTTGCCTCACTGCAGATTTTCTTCCTCCTGGAAACATCAAACAAACTGCCATCACTGACTGGGTTGAGCACTGCTCAAGATGTATATGCTTTTCAAACACTCCCTTGGCTGCATTGTTGAATTTGTTTTCTTGCCACAGATTTGAGAAGTAGTGACTATGCACTGGAAACTGTCGGTCCAGCCTTCGAAATAGAAATGGAAACAAACACCAAAGAAGCTGATAATGCAGACGAGCCTTCTGAGTATGACACAGAGCTGTGAAGCAGAGTTTGCATGCTTGAAAACCTGCCCCTTATCACTGCCAAGGATCTGTCCAAAATCACAAAATACAGGTGACTGAGTGCAGTATCTGTCTGCCCTTGCTAGACCCTATAGGCAAGGAATGAAAAAAATTAGCCCTTCCATGCTCTTGTGCTCGTCTTTCTTGTACAGATTAATGAACTGCCAGGAGCAGATCACCCTTTAGCTGGATGAACTGTCCCATCAGTGCCTTTTTTTAAAAATATGGATCATGGTTCCAAACTCTGTTTTCTTAGGAAAATGACTGTGACAAGTTTATTTCCAAGTGGTAGTTTGTTTGTCTTTCTGCTCTTTCATAAATAAATGAATGTATACACGTGCAAATGAGTCATTTTCAGTCAGAACCCACTCAGCCCTGTGCTTACTTTTTCTTGGGCATAGAAGGCTCTCCAGGAAACTGCAGAAATACTGCTTTCTCTTTATTATTGCTTTTGATTCAGAGACAAACCAAGAATATATGAGTAATGAATTCATGGTTTAAACAGTAGTCATGACACTTGGATTGAAAAATTTTGTAGGAACTTCATCTTGAATTCTTTTCACATACCAAGAAAAAATTGTACAATAAAGTGGCAGACTACTGGGCGCACAAGCATGGATTTTTCTCATTTTGAGTTGGTGAAGTTGATTATTCTGTGGTCTTTCATACAAACATAAAGAACAACTTTGAATGTCATTTGACTTTTAGGACTTGCCTTTCTTTATAATATTTTAGTTTCTGAATGTTTTAAAGTTGCAAATGGAAGAAAGATTTTAGAAGTCACAAATAATAGTATGTTCCATTTGGTATTTAACTTGTTGTCAATATCAAACTGAACGTAGGACTGTTGTCTAACAGTGGTGCAATTATATTTGGCAGCATCCGCATTTGTTTCTGTCGATGTCCTCTGATTACAGCTGAAGTTCAGAATAGAAAAAATCAATCTGTGCAATATGATTTTGTAGAGCAAAGATTGAAAAGAAGTGTTCAGCAGAAATATTTCTAATACAACTGGTGTTCTAATACAGATCACACCATTAAAGCAACTTTGTACCTTGGTGCTGAGTAAAAGAAACGAATGTTCAAATGTCAGTCATCAGAAAAAATTTCTACTTGAATTAAAAAAACTGTATTTCCACTAAAGCTGACTGTAAATTTCAATGTGTAAGGGGGCTTTTTATTGTGATCTGTGATTAATTTGGTATATTTAGTAAGTGTCTACATATAGATAGGATTTGGGAGTTACATGTTCCCAGTTTTTATATTAATTTTCGTGTTATCAGTTTTTTTATTGATTATTATATTGATGTTGAAGTAATCAGCATTGTAAACAGTCATTGAAGTAATCATCTACACAATGTTTAGCTGAGATGCCTTCAGTTTCTGACAGCATTCAGAAGAGGTTCCTATTGTTTTTTTTCTTTTTAAAAATAATTTTGATAGAAACCCCCTGTATTTTCCCCTATTAGATTATTATTTTCATCTTGCAAAATATATAGTTTCCTTTGGCTCTTTTTTTTGGAAGCAAGCCAATATATCATAAAACTTAGCTTGTCTGTGAAGAAGTAGTTTGATTGCATCTCTGCAGACGGAGGGTGAATTTTGGTCCATATGCCCGTGGGGTAGTAATTCTGCTTCCTGTGGTTGATCATTTTAAGATCTGACTTTAGGGAGATATGCACTTGCATGAATACATATATACTTTAAAGAAAAACTTTTCCCTAAAGGATCTCTAACTCTTTGTATGTCTTTCAATTCAGTTAAGTTAAATCACACACAAATAGGTCCTTAAAGTAAAAGACAATATAATTCCTGCCCTCATAGTGTTGTTTTCCTCAAATGTTCCCATAAATTCAGAACACATATAAATTATGCACAAAAAATAAACTCTGCACCAGGCTGGGCCTGAGCAGCTTTCATTTCCTTACAAGTTTTGAAGGTCTGCACAAATAATTCTTCAGATGATCTTGTCTTGACAGTGCTCCTGTTGCCTACAAGAGTGGGTTTCATAGCAACACTTGTGAGAATTCTTACGATGTATAGACAGCTCAGTGTAGATTTATCTTATTCCTCCTTGTCAGTATCTGTCAAGGTACATACTACTTTCCAGTATGAAATTGGGGATCCTTGCAAGATACTAATCTGTGTTGAAATGTAGTTTATTTAATTTTGTAGGTATTTAGTTTTGTTCAGCATGACATATTAAGGGGATGAAACAAGAAAAGGAGGCACTTCAAATTGTTCCACTGTATATTTTTATCCTTGAACTAATTTTCCCATGCCTGAAGACACTAAGTTGAAAAAGTCCAGTAATTCTGCCGACAGGTAAATTATGCCTCACCTGTCTTTTTGCATTTTTTGGGAGTGCTGATTAACATTTCACTAAACTGTAAGTTTAAGTACTTGGTTAAAGATCTTCCTCCCCTTCCTTTTCATAGGTCAGTAGTATATTATATTGAAAATAATTTGAAAAGAATTTATTTCTTTTGAGGTCTTGGTGTCTTTCTTATTACAAACTCTGTGTATTCTTTCAATTTTCTGTTGATTTCTAAATACTGACCTTGGATCGAAGCATATGCCCACTGAACACATGAAAGAAAACCTAACAGCCTTTAATGGGGACAGCAGTAGGCCCCACTCACACTAAAATTGTGGTTCATGTGAAATGAAAGATGTGGAAGTCAGGTTCTTTCTCCAACTGCTTGACAACCAGAGTGAAAGAGGAAATCTTGTGTGTCAAACTCAGCCATAGGGTTTTCTGATTATTAGCTTCAATATTTTCTTATGCTGAAAAGTGCATACAGGGATTTCTTTCGTAATTCTGGTGGGTTCAGGGGAAAAAAAAGACCTGTTTACTTTGTTCAAATAAATCAGGCAGCAAAGTTTTGAAAGAACAAAACAAAACAAAAAACCCACCAAAGTATTTATAAGCTCACATTTTAATATGAGCTTAAATGAAGATTACCTAGGAATTCAGTTGGGGTTATCCACAGCAAAATGTTTTTTTGCCATCTGCTGCATTGGAGATGTAGCGTGAACATATGAAAATATTCAGAAATTGAAAACCTCATCCTCAGGAAGGCCTTTTTTTTTTTATTCATAGTTGTGCTGTATTTGTGGTTATTCATTTATTTTTAGTGCAATAAATCAAAAGGGATATTACATATGTATTTTCTAGAAATGGATTTGTATTTGTTGTAGCTTTGTCACTATTTCATACTATTTCAAAAGAATAAAA
Source organism: Platysteira castanea (assembly GCA_013397175.1). Taxonomy (NCBI): domain Eukaryota; kingdom Metazoa; phylum Chordata; class Aves; order Passeriformes; genus Platysteira; species Platysteira castanea. Next base: position 38,114 of record VYXC01008068.1, read on the forward strand.
GAACGCTTTCACAATGTTTCTGTTCTTGATAGGTGTAAAATGAAATAACATGTTTCTGAGCACCAAGGAAAACAGGTGAAAGTAACATATAGAGAATAATGCAGTAATTTTTTTTTTTAATCTCAAAGTAATAAACATCTATTCTATATTTATCATGTGGTTTCCAGCTTCTCTTTTGTTTTAGTTCAGTAGTAGCATTAGTTTCTATTCTTGCAGTCAATATACTTACAGCAAGAATACTTCTACACCTGTCTCATAAGTCAAAATCTAATTTTACAGAAAAATAAAGAAGGTATTTTAATTTACTTATTAGTTGTTCAATAAACCCTGGATTTATTTTTTTAGTTGAGATGCATGCTTAATTCTTATAAAGCCTGGTAAATCCAATCACTGCTGCAGGTTTTAAAATAATATATATCATTGCTTTAATATGACAGTCTTAGTTTTTACTGTAATTTTAGATCTCTGATGTGAAAAGCCTGTATAGCCACAAGTGTAAACAAGGAGCTATAAATGAGTAGTGCCCTATTGACTTAATTGTCAAATCTGCTACCTTCTATATCTGTTTTCCATTCTAGGATGCTGACACCAGTCACTTTTTGCTGAAAAATTGTTCCCAGAGATAAAGAAAAACCTGCATGGATTGCTGTGGGCCTTCTCATCAACTGTGGTCACACCAGAGTAGTCAGTGCTTACCTTATTGCTAGATCATTTGCAAGATCTTTTACGCTTTTCAGCTTTTCTTTACTGTCTTTGTCATATCTTGACTTATCCTGGAAGGCAGTGTGATCTCCCAATTTATGGTAACTACTGCTGGGGAAGAAAAATTTCAAACTAGAACTAAGCAAAAACTACTTTCCTCTTTGATGTTGAAGAGTGTGTAAACAGTTGTAATGCTCTGTTCATTTGCCTTCCTGACATTGGTTCTGTTTGCAGAACAGAAAACAAACCAGTGTTTTAAAATACCCTGGGTCCATTTAGATGTTAATATTCAGTTTATTAGTGACCACTTATTAGCGATCTCTGTGGTTTTTTACGGCTGTTTCTGGATTTTAGAAGTCGCGAGCCAAAGAAGTTGGAGACTTCTGCGCAGTCGTGTTCAGGTTGTTTATTATTTCTTATCTCTCTGTGTCTGAAGCGAGGACAGCGTGTCCAGCTCCTTGAAGAATTACAGCAGAAGTGACGCCTTAGGAGGCTGTCTGTACCTTTTTATCTCTTTCAGGAAAACCAACCAAGTTCCACAACGTATAATTGTTTAATCAATTTTTCCAATTAATTTCTACCTTTTCTTAACATGACAGTGCTACCTTCACCAATAACTATCATTAACATGACAGCAGAAGATGGAGGCGAGAGAAGAAAGAGGAAGGAGAAAGGGCAACGCCCTTTGCCCTCCATATTAACTTTTTTCTCTCGAACCTCCATAAATCTAAAACTACAATCACCCAGTGACAAGATAAGCTAATTACACACTTTCTTTCTACTGTACATCTCATCTCTCAATGTGGGCAGATGATTCCACGGGCAGGGTTTGAAGACGGAATTCTGGGCTGTCTGCCAGGGTCCGGAAACCGTCTGGCAGGGTTTCAAACCCCCCTGGACCATCATAGGAATATTCTGGGCTGCCACATCAGTTGTGATAAACTGCTTAAGGTTCAAGAAGAAAAATCAGAGAAAAGCTCTGCAGAAAAGAAGTAACTTTGTTGTCTAAAGAAAGCTTGGCTGTGTTCTTTGTGTCAAATATTTAAGTAAATGTCTAAAACCTTCCATTTCTCAGGGTGTCATTGAAAATAATATGTTTGACAATAAGAGGTTTGACAATTTTCAGGTAGCCCAACCTATGCATGGCTGGCAGAAGGGAGGAGGAGATGAAAGAGGAGAGAGAGACAAAGAAGAGGAGGGGAGGCTGATGCACAGAGAGCAGTCTCTGACTTCTGAGACTTTCTCCTGCAGTTTTTCCTGACTGACCTCTTGTCCCACTAAGATACTGCCAATGCCATCTTGTTTCTGTGGTCTGCAGCATGAGGCAGTAACATGTACTAAAACACACAAACAGAGTGTACTCGGGTGGCCTGGCTTCAACAGGTGTCCCGCCTATGATGAAAAAAGAGATGCTTCTCCACAGATGACCCCTGCTATGACATTTGAAGTGTTATCTGACCTCTGAAAATGTCTGAGCAGGAAACAGTCAGGTCAGCAACTGATCAAGGAGAGCAAGGGAGGTCCAGGGTGGTCAGCTAGGAATGGCCACATGTCCTTCCTGTTCTACTAAATGCATGTAAGGTTGGCCTAAAGTGACTGTGAGGAAATGTGGTCTGAATTAACTTCAGGCGACCTCTCCACATTAAAGGAGCACAGGCCAACCCTCAGTGATTACTTGGTGTTTGGAATTAGGGTTGATATCAGATGACACATCTGCAGGTTAATTTGTTCTGAATAGCACTCCAAATAACTTGTTGAATGAAAACGAGGACCAGTGTGACCCTGGCCAATTTACCGGGTGTAAAGCTGACCCCAGGCATTGACCTTTGATTGAGGCCGCGTGGGTGCGAGTCCCGATCCCTGGCAGTGCCCTCGGGCAGAGGGGGCGCAGCGTCCTTCCCTCAGACAGCCCTCTGCGAGAGAAGCGTCTCTGGAGGGGCAAGTGCGCAAGCTGTTCGCGCTGTGCTGGCTCCTTGCTGGAGGCAGCGTGCCAGGTAGCCTGCTGTTGTGTGGCTCAGCATCACCTGGAGGCGAACGAATGAACAGATGGGCCACTGGTGCGGGTTCCAGGAGGGTTTTATTCCTGAAGGTTCCACGGACCAAATGGCATAGGAGAGGGGTTTGCAAAGGTTTTTAAAGGGGGGTGTGTTGGGATGTGTTCTCTTGTTCTCCGTCATGATAAACTTATCTGTTATTATATGGTTTATCCCTACCCCCCCTTCAAATAAAATAGTTCTTCCCCTCCTCCCAACCTTCCCACTCCCCAAATAAAGTCATATCCTGCCCCCAAGTCCCTATCCATCACCCAAACCCCTCCCATTTTTCCAGAGATCTCTATGTCAATCCTCTAAACCCTACTCCTAAGCCTTGTCAATCCCCCTAAACCCACTCCCTTTATTCCAGAAAGTTCTATGTTACTCGACGCACCATTCGTTCCTTCCTATGTCAGTTATCTGAATGTACTCTCACTGGTTGTCATATATTGTGCTCCCTCCCTCTACTCCTCCCATGACCCACTCCTATTGGTTGTACCTTTTCCCCGCCGCCTGTTACCACCTCCCTTTATAAGTTGATGTACCCAATGTACTTTGGTTCAGTCCCATCGGGCTCTGTTCAGGGAATAAACCGCTCTTCCTGGGCTCTCCGGTGTGGCTGGACTCTCTCTCTCCCCTTTGCGTCTGAGCCTCGCAGCCTTCCTTATTCATCGTTGGGAGCCTTATTGGCTCCAAATCCGCCTGCGCTCCTTGACCCATTGGGCAAGGGTGGACCCGATCCTACGGCGTGTCCCGCTTTCTTGAGCTAGCCGGGGACATCGCCCGTAGTGGCACGACGCGGGACCACTGCAGGGGTGTACACATCTGAGGGTCCAATGAGGTATAGGCAAAGGGGAGGATACAACAAGGGTACAACCAATGGGGAAAACTCAGAGGCGGGAGCAATAACAGGGAACCAATGAACAACTGAGCTTAACAGAACTCTCTAGAAAGAGGGGAGTGGAATAGCTCAGGGTGCCACCCAGTGGGTTGCAGCTTTCACTTTGGTGGCACCCATAGAACCACCCTCAGACCCATCCTCAAGGGCAGGGAGATCCACTCATTGGATGGCCAGAGCCTGACTGCCATTCCTTGGCCACAGCCCAGCGGTGGGCTGAGCCACCACAACATTCGATGACCCCCAGCAGATCATTTATCATGTTGTCCCAAGGTGACTCCTTTTATCTAATTTGCTAACATGTTGACCTCAGATGAGGCTTGGGGCTCAAAAATGAAGTCAACTGGAGCTGGTGTGACTCCCATAAGTTATTTAAATTCATGTGTACTTTAATTGACCTGTGCCACAACCATGAGAGTTGACCTTAGATGACCCTGCAGTGAGAGCTGCATCTCCGGTTGAACTCAGATGACCTCAGACAAGAGTCAAGAACTGCGATTGACCTCTTGGCACACAATGAGGGGCAGGTTGACACTAAATGACAAACCAAACAAATATCGGATCTCAGGTTTGCCTTAAATGACTTCTGGGCACTGAACAAAGGTTGCACTGACCTCATATGAACCCTAACAGGCCCCCTGGTTGACCTCAAATGAATCCTACTGCTTAACTGCATACCAAACAGACTTTAAATATTTGCCCCTCCTCCTAAGGAGAAGAGTGGTGACTTTAAAAGACCTCTGTGAAGGTCAAGTGTATGTCAAGTCTGTCAAGGTCTCAGTATGTCAGGTTGACCTCAGAAGATCCTAGGCTCCAAACAAGAGCATAGCTGACCTCAAACAACACCTTGCAGATACCTGGGTCTCATGATGATGCCAGCTTGATGCTATTTGACAGGTTAACTGAACCCTCAGCCACAGCAGTTATTTAGCCTGCAAGTTGATCTCAAATGACCTTCCTGAGAAGTGATGGTGACCTCCACTGATCACAAGCCAGTTAATCAATTCTCATTTAACCTCTAGTGACCCTAAGCACTTCCTTGGCTCTCATGTTCATTTCAAATGATATTTAGAGCCCCTAACTGTATTACAAGTTGATTTCAAATGACCTTTTAGGTAGAAATGAGGGCTGATAATTGACAAAATGCACAGAAGTGACCTCCTGTTGGAAGTTAAAGAGCACAGTTACTTGTCTCAAACACTGTTAAGGCTACAGAAAGGAGGAATTTGTGACAGGGAGGTGCTAGTTCCAGGCCTGGCAGAGGCAAGATCTGGTTAGCATATCCTGGTTAATGCATCCAGACAAATTTTCCTCACAGTGACTGAACACCAACCCAAGAAACCCACTAACTCAAGAGAAAGAAGAAGAGAAAGACCAAGCATGTGGACTCATTAGCATAAGAAGCAAGGGAATAATTTAATCAATAGAAGAAAGAATACTAGTTAATATGAGAACTGTGTAGCTTGCCATCAATAAGGACTAATTCCTTTGTTTTCTAAAATGTATGAATAGTGAAAATATTTGATAATCGCTGGCAGACCTTGTATACCCAGCACCTCTTCCTGCACAGAACTTACCAACAGAAGAACAAACCGGGTCCCTCTGCTCCACCACTGAGGAGCTGAGGGTGAAGATGGACCAGTGGGTTGCTGCTGGATCCACAGGTGGTGGCTAATTCTGCTTGCACTATCTCTCTCCTTCCCCCTCCCTCCCTTTTGCTCTTTCCCCTATTCACTTAATGTTACAAAATAAAGTTGGTATTGTTAAAACAGTGTTTGGTCTAGTTTGCACCTTAAATTGAGCAGTCATCTCTCACTAATGGGATCATAACACCTCCAAATAGGTACGTGTTGATGTCAACTGACCTCAGGTTGCAAAAGCCTGAAATTACCTCCAGTGATGTAAATGGATCTCCGGTTCACTTCAATTGACTCCTACGCACCACACAAAGACTTTGTTAATTTCAAATGATCCCCTTGTCAACTGTTTGTATATCAAATTAACATCAGATGATCCTGGAGAAAATATGTGGGATATTTTCACATTGAATTGATACTCAGATGGACCTGAGATTACCCCAGTGAAATTGACTGGACTGACTAGACTTTAGATGGTAGGCAAAAAACAGGGATTGTGATTGATCTTACATGACTTCGTGTATAGATTTCTGTCTCTGAGTTTCACCTGAGATGACCCCTGGTCAGGCACTGGGAATGCACTGACCTTCAATGACCTTTGTGCTGCTAATTACATTTCTCATTGACCTCAGATGATCCTTGTAGAGCCAATGACACCCAGAACTACTCTTGGTTCATATAAACAGATTACTTCAGTTTGTAAGTGTCCTCTGAACTTCATCTAGTCCAACTCTCTGCACAAAGCATTTACAATTAGATGTCATTCATACCCTTTCCCAGGTAAACTTTGCTTTTTTCCAGCAAGGGAGATTTCACAACTTTTCTCAGCAACCAGTTCCCGTATTTGATCACTTTGGTTTTTTAATGTATCTAATTGTAATTTCCTTTGTTTCAAACTGTGTCCACTGCACCTCTTGCTCCTAGAAGACCCTGGCTACAATTTGTGCTGCCGTCACTCCTGCCTGTTAATGCGTTTCTCGCTGCTGAGCATTGCCACGCCGTGCTACAGTGAGGAGACAGGTCTGGTATCATGCCGTGAAACAGAAGCTGCAGGTCAGGGTCTAACCAGGCATGGAGTAGGTAAAGACAAAAAAAGCAACCTTGAGGCCCTCAGCTCTCAAGATAACTGACAGGGATTCCTAAAGACCCTTTGTCACGTGGTTCTCTTCAGAGCAACCTGACCCCGAGTTACAGCTGCACTGTGTCAGAGCCCATGCACCTTAACCACTACAGGAGAGTGGAAAGAGACAACAGAGGCTGAGGGGCAATGGGGGCCCAGACAATCTATTTACAACAAAGTCGCTCTCTTGACTCCTGTTAGCTTTTTTTTGTGACTAAAAAGTAGAATCACAGATCCTTTTTTTCACTAAAAATATCAGGCCATTTCTAGCAAAGCTGCTCCTAATCCAGCTGGCCTACAGCTGCATGGAGCTAGGACCATCCATCCCATGTGCAGGACTTTGTTTTTGTCTCACTTAGCAATGCTCCTGCTCATCCCTTTTTTTTCCAGACTGTCTGTGTCTGTCAAACAGCTGATGCATCATCTGCTTGTCACGGTTTGTATCCTACATTAACTGGTAAGAGCACACTCTGCCCAATCATGATGGTTGTCTGTTGCACATAGGTAAAACCTTATGAAATGAAGGCTTTGTTGCCCCTGTAAAATTATGGCTCAGGCCTGTTACTTCGGCTAAGTAGAAAGGCCAAAAGAGACACAGCTGAATTAGGGGTAGAAAAACATGCTGCGTGACCATCACGTGTTCACATTGTGGTGTAGAGTGGTTGGTTAAATTATGTTTGTTATGCCTTAAACTTATGTAACTGATAACTGGTTAACTGCTTTAAAAAGCCAGGTTTTTGCAATAAAGAGGCTCTCCTTTGCACCTGTCTGGGGCCTCTGTGTTGCTTCTTATCGCAACAGTGGTCTATCTCTAACTTCACTATATTCTCTAACAGCTCTAGATCCCAACTTATGTACTTCCCCAGTGATATGAGCTGAGGCCATGTGGCTGTGCCTGGGACCTGTGGACCTGAGGCTAACTTGGGCTACACCTGACTCCAAACGACCCTTGAGTGGCAAAAAAGGAGAGTGGTTTTCTGCAAAGGTCTATGGTGTGTCAAACTGAGGACAGCAATTTACTTTGGGCCAACAAAACATGGACAGCACTTAAATTGAGAGAACTTCTGACACGTAAATTGGTGTAGTATTCTTTTCTATATTCTGTTTAAGAAGAAAGTAGAAAGAGAGATCTGCTGCTAGGCCTATGGGCTGATTTTGGCCATATTTAGCTCAATTTTCTTCAGAGTGGGTAGTATGGGGTTTTGTTTTGAATATGTGCTGAACACAGTGTTAATCATATGGAGGTGTTTTTGTCATTGCTAAGCAGGGTTTATACAGAGCCTTTTCTGCCTCTTGTTCTGCCACACTGGCTAGTAAGCTGGGGGTGCATGGGAAGCTGGGTGAGACACAGCTGGGATAGGTAGCTCCGACTGACCACAGGGATCCATTCCATATGACTTTATGCTCAGTATGTAAAGTGCAATGTCAAAAAGGAAGAAGGGAGGAATGTTTGGAGTTATGACATTTGTCTTCCTGAATCAGTTATCTGTGATGGATCCCTGCATTCTTGATTGTGACCTGCCTGCCTATAGGAAGTAGCAAATTAATTCCTTGTTTTGCTTTGCTTAAATGTGTGGCTTTTGTTTTCCCTATTAATCAGTCTCTATCTCAAGCCATGAGTTTTCGAACTCACTCTTCCAGTTCTCTCCCTCATTCCACTGCTAGGGGAATGAGTGAGTAATTCTGTGTGGCTCGGTTGCTGGTTTAAACCACAACAGCATTAATCTTGTCAGCCAAACCCCCAAAATAAACTCTGTCCCCAGTTTATTAGGTTAGAAAATTGACATTATTTGAAGTTGGGGTACATGGGAATCACTCCACAAAACACATACATCAGTTATCAAAACATTTAACTATTTATACATTTTAGCAAACAAAGAAATTGGTGTTCATTGGCTTACAGGTTAAGTAGTTCTCTTCATTAATTAGTTTTCTATCTTCTGTTGGTTATCGATTTCTCACTTCTCATGATAATTAGTCCACATCTTCAGTAATCTTATTATCTCTTTCCTGGATAGGGAGAGTCTCGGTAATTGTTGGTTTCCTCTTCATCTCTGGTTTCTGTAACATGACTTTGTAGTTTATAAATTCCGCATTGTAGGTGTCCAGGTCTCAACAAGAGCAAGCAGCATAATTTCCTTCATCTCTTGTGAGCTCTCCCTTGAAATTTGTTTCAGCTCTTTCACTGGGATTGCTATCTTCAGTCAATACTTGTTGTGAGTGCTATAACTCCATTATAACAAAACTGTTACTTTTTCTTGACCAAACTAAATCTAAACTTTCTCTCAGGGGCAGGGGCAGAATGACCCATTGGCTCCTGTAAAACAGACAATCATCTGCTATAGGAAAGAAAATCCCTCTATTCAATGTACCAAGTGTGACCAAAATACTAGACAACACATGAACGAATGCTCTACTTTGGCAAATATCAAACATTCTCTCTGTCATTTATGGAACGGTGTATCTCAAACAGAATCCTTACCACTGGTAGGTCTGCCTATGTGAACTTCTTTTTGTCAAACCCTGCCCTGGTTACAGAAAAAAGGGGGTGAATCTTTTAGCACTGTCTGTTCAATACCACCCACATCACAGCTGGTGGTGCGGCTTTGGCAGTACAAAGATGGGGCCAGAAGCCAAAAGTTTGCAGTTTTCTGACGCTGCGTGTCCCTTCCCTGGCCCTGCCCTCGGTCAGAGGGAACACGGCGTTGTCCTCAGATAGCGTCCTTGCTACTCAGCGGGCAGCAGAAAAGACGCAGCCAGGAAGACGGTCTTGCCGGTTGCTCCGTGCGCTTACTCCCCTTAGGAGGCTGGCGCCAGGTAGCCTGGGGTTAGGCAGAGCGTCGCCCAAGAGCAAAGGAAGCGAGAGGGGCCACTGCTGTGATTTCCAGGAAGCTTTACCTCCTGTAAGATTCAGGGACCAAATGGTGAAGAGCAGGGTTTGCAGTGACCTTTAAAGGGGGGTGTACACAACTGAGGGTCCAATAGGGTACGGGCAAGGGGGCGGATACAACAAGAGAACAACCAGTGGGAGAACTGGGGAGGCGGGAGGTACAACAGAGGACCAATGAGCAACCGACTGTGACAGAACTCTCCAGAACAAGGGGAGGTAACAACAGTCAGGGTGCCACCCAGGGGGAGGGACCTACACTTCTGTGCCGCCCATGGAGCCACCCTCAGATCCGCCCTCAGGGGCAGGGAAATCCACCCATGGGATGGCCAAAGCCTGATTGGCATTGCAGGGCCACAGCCCAACAGTGGGCTGAGCCACCACAACAGTTTTCCCTGGCTCACTCTGGAGAGTGTGTGAAACTGTTTCATCACGTTTATTTCTCTCCGGTTTGGGGTATCGAGGAAGGGATGATAGGCAGAGTTACAACTAGGGATATGCCATACATTTGAAAAGGGGGAACAGAACAAACCATTTGGAGGAAAGTGCATAACCACATGAGACCAGGGTCAGAACCACAGGGCTGTTTGGCACAAGGAGAGAGCCCTGCTGCACCAGGGGAGCTGCAGTGGGAGAGTGTCCTGTGCCAGCGTGGAGAGCCTCAAGCACTGCTGCTCAAAACTGCAGAGACCTGCTGGGAGACTCAGCACTGGGAGAGAGCCGTCACACCAGGAGAGCCACAGTGCAGCCCAAAATCCCCTGCTGGAGCAGAAGTAGCTGAGTGACACTGCTGAACACAGCTGAGCGCAGTGTCTGGAGAAAACAGTGGGCAGCATGGCACAGATGATCTAAGCTCCCAAGGGGGTAGTTTTGTCCTAGTTCTTCGTTGTTTTTTTTTTTTTTTGGAAAGGGGAGATGAGGGGGGCAAAGTTTGGTGGTGCATGCTCTTTTGTGGCTAAAGCACCCTTTCTCCTTTATATACTGCGGTTGGGGGTTTTTTGCTGTTAGTACTGCTGCAGGTATTGTGATTTTCAGTAAATTGTTTTTCCAATTCATAATCTCTCTTAGTGTTCCTCCTTCATCAGAAGGAGTAGGGGAAAGGGAACAGCTTGAGTGGGGTTTAATTTTCCAGATGTGTTTTAAACCACTACAGACCCTTTAAATCTTAAAGGAGCAGCACAAACACATCCTTCCAGTGTAAGAAGGAAACCTTCATCCTCCAGGGAATCTGCTTTAATTAATGAAACAAACATCCCAGCAATAAACAGTGGAGTGCCCATACTTCAATCATTTCATGAACCTCTCATGTGCTTGTTTGCCACAGCTCACTCCTTCTTTCTTTTTTTGTCATCTTTCCTGTGCTAAAATTGTTGTAAATAAGACTTAAGGATCAAACTGGGCTTCTTCTGCACCTAAAGCAGGAATAAAGAATAGTGCCCTTTGTCCTACCATAAATGTCTGAGTGTAGGAATTGCCTCCCTCAGCACTGAAATGCAATCTGTGATGAAGAGCCTATCAGATTTGTAATACTTCTCAGCAGCAAACAAAGTGATTGAATTGTCTTCTGTTGGTATCTCTGTTCTGGAAAGATAGACAAACTAAACAGCCACTCCTATACTGAAATAATACAGAGGGTAAAAAAAATGCAGTTTCAATCAGAAAATTATATTGATATTGATTTAATATTAATAGCATCTGGCAAAGCTTAACCTCTTCATTTGACCTCTGTTTATTTGAGTGTTAAGCCTTTCTGTTCTGTTTTTTTTAGGATCAGGCACATAACTTACACAGCAGCTGCACTTGGTTTCCAAATATGTGAGGCTGGACTTAAACTATGAGAAAACTGGATGACTTCTTTTTGCAAATCTCATATCCTATAGCTTCTTGGCACCACACCCACCCAGCACTGTTTACACAACCAATTACTCCAATAGTATGAGTTCAGATTCTTTTTTGTTTTCTTATAAATAAGCAGACTCCATGGCACAGAAAAAAGAAAATAAGAAAGGAACAAAAAAGCCAGAAAAAAATTCCTGTCACAATGGTTTTTGGAGAGTCTTATGCCTGTTGTTAAGAAATTAGATTATAAACTGCAAATCTGGCACCTGTGTTTTGCTACCTTTGGGTACAAAGCCTTTCTTCACAGATTAATCCACCTACCTGTCCATGCATAGAAAGAAAGCATGTGGCCCAAGGGTTTGTGGCAAGAGAAACTGTGGGAAGGGAAATACAAGTTTAGAAAGAGATCCTGACTTTCTTCACCTCAGAAAATGTAAATCAAGGGTACAGAAGTGACATCCAATTACATCATGCAGGTTCCATGAAGAAGAAAAAGAAATTGTAGACTGAGCCAGTGCCAGCTTTCCAATTAAGATATTGTAAAATCAGCTACCTTTAACAAGCTTATGTGTTAATAAAAAAAAGATAAAACCAAACAAAATCCCCCAAAATACCACCCCTACCCAAGCCTCAAAACCAGGGCAAACCCAAAAGTCCTTATAGACGTTTACTATCCAATTGAGGAAAAGACAGAGAGAAAAAAAAAGGAAAGATTAAGAAAGCAAAGAATGTGCGAAGGAGAAAGATGAAGATCTTTTATTTCCAACCCTGCAGCACTAGGATGTACAGCCTTGCAGTTAGCTAACTCCATCTGAACCCAAATCCTTATCCCGTAAGCCTGCTGTTTCACACAGAGGCATGCTGAAGTAAGTCTTCTGATGTGGTGACAAAATTTCTGTAATGGCTTAAGGAATCAAGTGTTTGTATTTTCATATTACTGCAACAGCTTTCAAAATAGGGCTGAAGCTGAAGGTTATTGCTTGGCTAGTGAGCTCTGAAACACGATGTATAATACACAAAATAAATAAATCCCCTTCAAAGAGCAGCTGGCAGGTGTGAAAAGTCTATTTTCTTTTATTCTTCATAACTACATCTGTTACTAGAGCATGCCTGAAGCTGAGGATTCAGACACAATAGTTAAGGCAAGTATGGATGCCCTGTGAGGACATGCCTGTAGTTTGAATCCAGCCTGAGGTCCCAGAAGGACTGAGAGTTTGACAGCCTTCTTGATTCTGGTAGTACCCTCCAGGGCCCTCTGACTGTCACAGCTTAGCAACTGCCTCTCAGTGATTTTTGATGTTTGGAATTATTACATCCCCTTCCTCTCCTTGGAAGATCAGAACTTCCCTACAGATTGCGAAATGGCTTACAGAACTGCAAGAAGCATGTTCTAAATATTACCAGTCTCTTCAATTTTCCAAGCTCAAGCTTGCGCAAAAATGTTTTCTATGCATGATGCTCTTGGAATCCATCTAATAAGGGGAGAACTCTAGATGATCACTTCTCGTTATAAATATTTTTTATATATTAAAAAATTTATTAGATACTGTATTCTATTTATTTTTCTATCTTGGATTTGCAGTTCCATGCACTCTACTTCATTACCTCATGTAAAGTCCAAAAATGCAGACACTAACTAGGTTTTTCTGGCACTGTGCCCTCTGTTCAAATCATAATCACAAAACGAAATACACTTTCATCACTTTCTGTTCTAGGCCATGTTGAATTGGGACATCTCATGAAAGAGACTCTTTTTTGTTTATCTCAGTCCTGAATTCCAGTCCCCACCTATATGTTGAAGTGAGGTTAGTAAAAGTATTATGGCACCAAGCGCCCATGCTGACTCTGATAGCTTTTCTTTGAATTTCTCCATTATCTGAACAGCTCTGTTTACCAAACCTATTATCCTTCCCCCTTGGTTTTCAAGCTGAGAAAGCAAAAGCAACTTCTTTAATGGCTCACAGATTGATAATTAACAATTTACATGTCCCTTGTAAGGCTGGTAAGCAAAAGAACTGCTTTTGGACAGTGAAAATACTGGAGAGAAGGAAGTCAACTTATGTTATTAAGTTGTACTGCTTCATTAATCACAATCTTTTATCACATTGCTCAAAGCCAAATTCATTCTATTTCTTGGGAATGAGTTAGATTAAAATCAAGTGCTCTTAATGCATCTTTGACATCTGGCCTAGCAGCTGGCTATCACTAATATATCTCTTTAGAAATATCAGGGGCTGCATTTACTGTGACCATTCTAGCCCTTTTGATTTAAGTTACTGTAGAGGGCAATGAATTACCTTAAAGGAGCTCCTCTGGAAAGTCCTAAGTTTTATGCTGGATCCCCTGCCAGCCTCACCACTTCTTGAGTATGAACAATCATACAATTGAACTGATTTGACTTTGCTGCTCCTGGAGTTTCATTGCCTTTAGCCTTGGGACGTAATGATGGTAATGCCATGCTAAGTGCCTCTCCTACCTGGGTTTGTCTGCTCAAGTAGGGCACCCATTCTTGTTAGCTGAAAACTGCACTGATTTGCAGTGAGAGGGGAAATAGATTGAGCATGATTAATACCACTACGAATGCCACCTATTTTCTTGCAAGGCTTTTGAAGGTGATAGTCATCCAGACATATTTATTTCTTAATTAATTGTAAGCTTATGACTAAAAAATGCTGGGATTTTTTTCCCCCTGTCAGTAACATCTGCCTAAAGTCCCTGCTCCCTCCCATCTCCAGACAGACTTACTTGAATATGGGCTGCATTAAATTTGGAGGCAATTGCTCCCCTCTAATGACGGTGCAGTGAGAGTTTCCTTTTCCTAGCAGTGAAAGGTAGAGAAACTAGAGTTGGTCAGTGAAACTGTCCATCCTGTCAGGAAAATCAGTCCACAAACACCAGAGGTTTATGTCCAAAAAGGAGACAGAGGAGTTCTGTCACTTTATTCAAATAAAGGGAGACGTCATGGGACATTCCCCCGGGGTCTCTCAAATTGTTAGAGGACGCAGCCTCCTTTTGATCCTGATTTCCCAGCTGCATTTCCCTCTCTCTTTGGCCATCGGCTGAGGTACTTGAGAGGTACAGACTTCCCGAATCGCCTAATACAGACCCTCTTCTAATGTATCCCCCTCCCCCTTTTTCTTTTTCTATGGAGTTTATGGTTCTTCCCGTTGCTTCTTTTGTCTCTCAGTATCTATCTTTACCTATCAGCAAATCCCCAGTTTGTTTGTAAAGACAGATCTCTCTTATTCCTTTCATCAATCAGTGAAATTTCTCCCATTGTTTCTTTGGCCTCTTACTATCTAGCTTTTATCTATCAGCAGACTCACAGTTTGTACAGACACCTGCTTCTCATTCCTTTCAATCCCTCCTCTTTTATTTTCTTAATCATTGTCTTCACAAACTTTAGTTATGATTGACTTAATTTTCTGTTTCTGGGTGTTTTTTGGTTTTGCAATTATTTTCAGTGACATCATTTTCTGTCCTTTTGTAGCCAATTCTGGATCAGTAGGCATGGCTACTACTTGCATTTCCTTAATCACATGTTAAGTAAGTTGCACTAAGCAACGGATTATGCATGGTAGAAAGATTAGAGTTGCTACAGCACATAAGAGGAAAAAAAGCATTTGTTTAACCCATAGTCCACCAGGTAATCACAAAAACATGTCCCATTCCTGTCTTTTCTACATTTGGACCGGTACATGGAGCTTTCTTATTCCCTTTGTTATTGGTTTCACTACTTTTCCACTGTCATCTATTTGCAAACATCAGTTTGAGTCATGTATTTTTCTACACGCTTCCCCTTCTTCTGCTAATAGATAAACCCAAAGATAAAGTCCAGTCACAAACACTTTTTCCCATGTATACACCTCCTGTTTTATTTAGACAATAAATGCCTTCTTTCAGAAGAATGAAGTCACCATCAACTTTCTTCTTCACCCCAAAATCCCATTCTATTATGGACCTCACTCAGGGTGCTGGCCCACCATTTAGGTTCAACTGGGCTGGCCACCCAGGGCCAGTTTTAAGATCTTCTTGGCCCTCCACAGACTCAGCTGTGGGTAAGGTGAAAGGTTTTTGCTACTTCTTCTCCTAAGACTAAAAAATTGTTCTCCCACTTTTGGCCTAAACTTAACTGGCAATATAAAGGCAAGATTATTAATAGAAACATCCTAATGCTGTAATCTAATCTCCTAACCTAATTTTTACTTTCACGTTGTGTTCTGCCCCACCTGTGGTGAGTGAACACACAGAAACAGCTTAACATAAAGAAAACAATGACNCATCACTTATCTCTACCCCCCACTAGGTTGAGAATTACAAGGATAAGGGATTCCAAACATCAATTCAAAGGGAGATAATTGAATATCTCCCCTGCGTCTGGCCCTTAATCTTGCTAAAGCCAGTGGCAAGAGCCATACTCATGCCATCTTAGTTTCTATCACCAGCCTCAAAAGGTGTCTATTTCTCCATTCATTCTTTCAACCCGGCTTGAGCTCTAGGGGTGCCAAGGGATATGGAGGTTCCATTGTATTCCTGAAGCAGTCATAACCCCTTGAAGAACTTTTCCTGTAAAATGAATTCCCCTATCTGAGTCTACTGTTTCCACAATCCCATATCTTGGAATTATTTGTTCTAAAAATACTTTAGTAACTGATCCTGTAGTTGCTGAAACAGCTTGAAATGTTTCTGGCCACACTGTTAGCTGACATACTATTACCAGAAGATATTTAAACCTTGCCACTTGGGGCATTTCAGTGAAATCCACCTGGCATCTCTGGAAGGGACGTACAGCCCAAGGCCTCCTTCCCTTGTAAATTTTCTTTATAACCCTGCTTTTGTTTTAGCACAAATCAAACAACGTTCAATAGGTTGCTTTGCCAGAGTAAAAAGACCCACAGCAGCATAATACATTTTGAGGAAGGCTTCTGCCAGTCCTCGGGAGACCCCATGACTCCCTTCATGAAGTTGTTTTAATAACTGTAAGGCCAGAGCTTTTGTACATCAATCATCCCCTCTTTCTTTTGCCCCACTCTTTTTAATTATCTCAAGCTCTTGTGGTGGAAAAATCCAGTTTCCCTGGAAGTGGTGGAGTTACTGGGAGCAAGGGGAGG
>VYXC01008072.1:119-15444 GCA_013397175.1 Platysteira castanea
AGCCGGCAGAGCCGGGCCTTCTCTCCTCACGGGGAGTGGCTGGGAAGAGAATTTAACTTGTACTTTGAGAGGGAAATGGCTTCCAGCGGCGTCTTTGCTGTTAGGGTGCCTGAAAAGAAACCTTTGGCTAGCTGGTGGTCTTCTTCCCAACTGGTGATTAGGTTACTTCTTCTTAAAAAGTTTGTTGGCTCGTTTTTACATTGTTGGTTTTAGGGGCTATGTCGTGTTTTCCCAAGAGTCTTTGGCTGTCGTTTGCATATTCAGCTCCTTTTTCTCTTTTTTTTCTTCTTTGATATCTCTCTTCAGGCTTCAGGGGGGTTTAGTTACGTCGGTAACGGAGGGGGTTGCATTCCAACCATTGGCATGCGCTGATAAGGGCGTAATTGCCGCTTTTGGGTACTTTTTACAAGTAGGGGTTTTTTACAACAGTTACAGTAACTACAGACATAAGAGGTAATATAACATTCAGATAACAAATTATAAACTACAGTAAAGTGAAAAATAAATGCATAATTGCTAAAATGAATTCTTATTCATAACAGTGAGTGCCTGCACTGGGAGCCAGCAGTGTCTGCCCTGCTCTGCGTACCCGGGTATTTCCAGGCTGAGCTGTGCTGCTGCCTCTGCCAGCCACAGCTTCCAGGGCCTTTGGGAGGCTGGGAGGATGAATCCTTGGAATGGGGTGGGCTCCTGGTGCTGGCCTGAATTTGTGTAATTCCTCTGAGAAATCAGATTGTTCCTTGTGCGATAAAGGCAGTGATGGATACAGAATTAATTAATTACCAAAAGAGTTCTTTCAGGAGATTTACTGGCACACTCGCAAATGGAATTTAGATTTATTTATTCTCTGGTTTGTTGTTTTGGGGTTTTTTTTAACTCTGGCCACACACAGAGGATTTGAAGGAATTTGCAGTGTAACTTTTAACTCATTTGCCAGTGTTCATTCACCCACATTTCTCAGCTGCAAGTTTAAACCCCAGATGAAATAATTTAACTTTTGTTCTTAAGTATTTGCTTGATTTCCTTTAGTTGTTCCATATCCCAATCCTTTTGCACACATTAGCACAGACATTTTGTGGTACTTTTCTGACAAGGAAATATTGGAAAACATTTCTGAGATAAAATTACTGAAATTCTGAGCAACCTGGGATAGTGGAAGTTTCCCTGCCTGTGGCAGGGGTGGAACAGGACGGGCTTTAAGGTCCCTCCCAACACAAACCATTCTGGGATTCTGTGATTCTGGATTTAAAAAAAAATAGCTCTTCTTTTTCAATGTGTGGGTGAGAACAGCTGCTTTGAATATACATTTTTTAAAATAAATCTAAGACTGGTCAGAAAGACAAGGTAGGAGCTGAGGATAAACAATTACTGCTTCAAGTCTGTGCCTCCTTTTTTAGGCCAGGATATTTTAAATGTCTACATAAATCTCTTTCTTTACTGAGGTGTGGATATGTTAATTGAAAAAGAGCTGCTGAAAACCTGATTATTGCTGAATTCCACTTCTCACCTCTGTGTTTCTGTTTTCCCTTAATTTGCATTCCTGGCTCATGTTACAAGTAGTGGAGTTTTACTGGTTTTATGCTCCTTTACCACTTTTGTCAAGACCTCACAATTTCCTCCAATGAATTATAAAGCCTTTGCCAGACTAGGAAATGTGATAATGCTGAGGATGTAACTCTTGGCAGTTCCAGGGTCATTTGTAAGGAGATAACACTGATTGCTCTGCTGCTGGTGATAAAGCAGCGTGAAAAGGGGGAGATGTTTATTAAAGTTAAGAAGAAAAGAAGAACAATCTCAGGGGCTTAACTGTGGGTTGGCTTTATCCTGGGGCTGTTTATCCTGGGGGTGTTTGTTCATCCTTTGGCTGTTCCGTGTCCTGCAGGTCGGAGCTCGGGGACACGGGCTGGCGGGAGCTGCCAGGGTGCCAGGCTGTGGCTGGCACAAGGTGTGACTTCTCCTCGGCCATCAGCGAGTTCTACGACGCCCACCGTGTGCGTGTGAGGGCTCAGGCAGGGGAGCTGGTGTCTCCCTGGTCCGAGCTCCCGGAGATGGTGCCCTACGACGTGGGTACGAGCTCGGGGATTGCTGGGGTGCTTGGGTTCCTTTAGCATCCAAGAGGGGGGTTCTGCCCCTGTGCCCTGCTCAGGAGGCACCTACGGAGCCTCCAGCCCTGGGGAACAGCACCAGGAGGACGTGGAGCTGTTGGAGAGAGGCCACGGAGCTGCTCCCAGAGCTGGAGCCCCTCTGGAGCCAGGCTGACAGAGCTGGGGGTGCTCACTTGGAGAAGAAAAGCTCCAGGGAGAGCTCAGAGCCCCTGCCAGGGCCTGAAGGGGCTCCAGGAGAGCTGGAAAGGGACTGGGGACAAGGCCTGGAGGGACAGGACACAGGGAATGGCTTCCCAGTGCCAGAGGGCAGGGCTGGATGGGATCTTGGGCAGGAATTGTTCCCTGGGAGGGTGGGCAGGCCCTGGCCCAGGGTGCCCAGAGCAGCTGTGGCTGCCCCTGGATCCCTGGCAGTGCCCAAGGCCAGGCTGGACACTGGGGCTGGGAGCAGCCCGGGACAGTGGGAGGTGTCCCTGCCATGGCAGGGGTGGGATGGGATGAGGTTTAAGGTCCTTCCCAACCCAACCCAGTCTGGAATTAAGGATTGTGGAAAAAACCACGTGTAGTTTCTGCTGCTGCTAGCAGCAGGACAGGGTGGGTTTCCCAACAGGAATATAACACCAGGTATCTGCAGATCATGGAATGCTACAGTTCTGTCTTTTCTGGAGAGGGAAAACTATTCCAAGTGGTGCTGGTTTCCTGACAGAATTTCCTGTCACTCTGTATTTTCCCAGATTATTTCTTGGAAAAATCCTTTTTGACAGTCGATTTTTGTAGAGTTCCAAACTGGTCTGGACTGGGAGGAACCTTAAAGCCCATCCCATTCCCACCCCTGCCATGGCCAGGGACACCTTCCACTGTCCCAGACTGCTCCAAGAACCTTTTTTCTGGAAGTTTCTGCCTTTCCAGCAGTTCCAGTGGGGTACTGAAGCCTGCCTTTGATGTTGGATTTATTGGACTGAGCTAAATTCCTTGCCTTGCAGGTTTTAGAATAATTTATACCGATTTTTTTAGAAGACATTTGCTGATAATTTTGCATTTTAACTGCTTTTAGAACAAGGTGATGATAGTTGCTTTTTAGATTAAATTTCTATTTGAAACTGCCTGAGAGTCATGAAAACCTAAGATCCTGTAGGTGATCATTCAAAAGAAATAAAATTAGAATAATATAGGCAGGTATTTTAGGTTTATTATCGTAAACTGCTTTTGGGGTGTATTTTCTCAAAGTAGACATGTTTAACTTCTTTTTTCTTTCCATATTTGCAGCTCAGATTGGTCCACCTGGACTGGAATTGCAGTCCACAAAAGGAGTCATAAAAATTAAGGTTTCTCCTCCAGAGGCAAATCAGTGGAAAAAAATGTGGATCGATGATTCCAGTTTTAACTATAACCTGGTCTTCTGGGAAAACTCATCCCATGCTCAGGTACGAGAACTTCTTTTTTGTCATTTTAACAGAACTGTCAGAGATAGACTTTAATTCATGCTCTGAAATGGAATTGTTTGGTTCTGTCACTGTCTAACTGCTCCTGTGTGGTTTGAAAGTTGGGGGAGGTGGAGTTTTTTTGGTGGGGTGATTTTGTTTTATTGGGATTGCCCTGATCCAGGGATTTTTTTGAGGTGTTGTCATTGTGAGCTGGTTTCCAAGGCATTATGTGTGTCCTGCAGACCACCCAGAGCTCTCCTGTGAAGAGCAGGGGAGAAACTCTTCCTTTTTTACCTTTTTTAGGGAAATGGGTGTCAGCTAAATTAGGGTAGGGATTGAAGGACAGTCTGTGTTCTTTTGGGAGATCAGATCAAAATCATCTCTTCAAACAGGACCTGGAGGGGCTGGAGCGTGTCCAGGGCAGGGAATGGAGCTGGGAAGGGGCTGGAGCCCCAGGAGGGGCTGAGGGAGCTGGGGAAGGGGCTCAGCCTGGAGAAAAGGAGGCTCAGGGGGGCCCTGGTGGCTCTGCACAAGTCCCTGACAGGAGGGGGCTCAGGGGGGGAACCCAGGAATGAGGAAAGGACAAGAGGGAACGGCCCCAAGGTGCACCAGGGGAGGTTCGGATTAAAGACAATAAAATTTCCCTGCCAGAGTGGTGAGGCCTTGGGATGAGGTGCCCAGGGAGGATTGGAGTCCCTGTGTGTGGGAGTGCTCAGGAGGAGTCTGGATGTGGCCCTTGGGGACAGGGTTTGGGGTAGTGCTGGTGCTGCTGGGGTGGCACTGGGTGATCCTGAAGGGCTCTTCCCACCTCTGGGATTTTGGGATTACCCATCAAAGGAGCACAAGATCCACCAGTTGTGTAAAGTCTGGGAAACCCAAAGCAGGGAGGTGGCAGAGGGGAGGGGAGTGTTTGGGTGGCTGAGGGGTGGGAATGCCCTGGTTCACTTGGGAATATCTGTGGGGTGAATTCCTGGTGGGGCCAAATCCCTCCCCGCTTCCATGGCAAAGGAGCCTGAAATGTTCCTTCCTCTGTCACTGCCTAAACTGGGACCTTCCCTTGAGGGTTTCTCCAGCTCAAACAATGTCCTACTTTCTCCAATTTACCTTTCTAGATGGGGTATTATATAAATGGGCTGAAACCCTGCAAAGTGGTAATTTAAAGATCTCCCTGGGGAAGGGCAGTTCCCCTCACAAACCCTCTGTGGTTGTTTCTTCCAGCTCCGGAGTAAAAACATTTCCCCTCTGGACACCATTGATGACCTTGCCCCAGACACCACCTATTGCTTCAAAGTTCAAGCAAATCTCCTCTCGGAGGCAAAGCAAGGCTTGTTCAGCCCCACCAGCTGTGTGAGAACCACCCAGAAAGGTACCCAGGAAATCAGCTTCTCTGCAAGGGATGGCTCAGATTAAGCCGGCAGAGAGTGAGTTGTTCTGAAGCAACAAAATAGGCAGAAGGGCCAAATTCCTCCTCGTTTTGGTATATAAAATATATATATATTATACATTTACCCTTCTCAATCAACATAAAATATGTCAAGGGTAGAGTTTTAATTGTACAAAAATCTTCCTGCCACGAGGCAGATTTTGCCCTTAATTTGTAATGCGGAAACAAAAACTGCTTTCTGTGTTTTGGAAAACTCTGGTTTTGAATCAGTGGCTGAATCAGGAGGAAAAGCACAACAAAAGCCTTTGGGATACTTGGCACTCAATGAATGCACAGGAGGTTCAGCTGAGCTTAAAAAAATATTGGTTTTACATAATCCCTGGTGGATTCATTGTTACAGCTGCTGAAGAAAGGCTTTGGAGGGGGCAGTTTGCCACCTTGTGTAAAATTAAATCCACTTATGTGCTTTTAGATGTTTATTTTGGGAGAAAATAACTGTGGAAAGTCAAATATTAGATTGGACAGGGGTGGTACATCATAATTAGTTGATGGTACATCAAAATGTAAGTAATTGATGGTAAATGGAAATTACTTTATACATAAAATACATTTATTAATACAGATCTGTATTGTTACAAAGATTAAAATAATACATGTGTATTTTTAAAATAATAAAATAATTAACATGTGTATTTTAATAAAATATTACAATAACTGATACATGCAAGTTTTAATTGTTGTAATAAAATATTAAAATAATTTTACATTCATATTTTAATAAAATATTTAAAATGAAATAATTAGAACGTGCAATAAATACAGATGTGTATTTAATATATTTTTCTCCTTATGTTGTTCCCAAACCACTTTATTTCTGCTCCTCTCAACATTCGTGTACTTTAATTTTTTTCTGAATTGATTTTTAGCTGAGTTTTTAACTAAAGGCTTAATATAGTGCTTTACACATCACAGCTTGTGACTTGCAATCTTAATAATGAGTAATCTCCATTGTCATTATTGACATGAGGAATGTGCATTCTCTGTCCCTAATCTGAAGTTCTTTGGTAACTCTGGGTTTCCTTTTCCCCCTGAGCAGTGAACGACCTCCTGTGTGCAGCCAACCTGAGTGTCCTGGCTTTGAACATGAAATTCCAGCTGCTTTGGAATAACCAGGACAAGCAACCGAGGAGCTACGACGTCCAGTACCTCTTGTGAGTTCAGCCAGTCCCATCTCTGCCGTTTTAAATCCCATTTTTTGTATTTAGCAAATATTTCCTAGAGGTTAAAATGAAATATTTGGTGGCTTCGTGTATGAGTTGGAACAGTAATGGCTCATGTGGCTGTTAAAAGAATTCCATGGGAGATCTGATCCTGGAATTTCAGGGGACTGGGCTGCTTTTGGGAGTGTTAAACAGCTGCTGGAAGGGACTCCTAAATGCTGAGTAACGTTTTTAAAGCTGGGAAACTTGGATTGCTCCATGGCTTTCTGAATGTGAAGAAATTAGATGAGTAAAAGGGAGCAAAAATGCAGGTGTTGGAGGTTTCAGTTGTCAACAGCTTGGATTTCTTCTGGGCAGACCCAAATAGGGGACACCCAAGGTGGCACATCAAAAACACATTGTATCACATTTAAAAAATGTTGTATCACATTAAAAAATGTATCACATAAAAAACCCCATCAAGTCATACAAAAACCCCACCATGTCATGTGCAATAACCCTTGTACACATCAAACCCCATCATATCACAGAAAAAAACATTGTATCACATAAAGAAAATCATATAAAAAATCACATTACATCAAAAAAACAAGGAATACCATAAAATCCCCATCATATCCCATAGAAACCCACTGAATCACATCCACAAAATCACCCTGACGTGCAGCTCTATAAACCCTTATCTCAATCCCCAGCTGTTGCATAAATATTGTGGCCAGCACCTAACTGAAGAGGAGGGATCCCCCTGGCATTCCTTGGGAGTTCTTTTGGCATGACAGGAAAATAATGGACTGCACGGAGCTACGTGAGAACTTTTCATTTGGATTTTCAGAACTTGTCCACCCCACGTTTAATTTTCTCTGCTGAGGCTTGGTCAAAGCCCTGATTTGTATTTCTTGGCCCTTTTATCCTCCTTGCTCCAACTCAGAAGTGTCTCGTATTAAAATGATGATTTTTTTTATCAATAGAGGCTTTTTTCCCCCAAAACTGAACCAAGTGTAGCACAAACAAACATGATTTTTTTAGGAGTTCAAGGACCTCACATCCAAACTGTTCAACTCTCTCTTGCAGTGGGTACCTGAAGGAGCTCAGTGATGATTACTCAGACAAGTGGCTCAGTGTCCCCAGCTGTGAGAACATCACCAGCACCTGGTGCAACTTCTCCTCCATCATCACCCCCATTGGATTTTATTATCTGCGAGTGCAGGCCAGGGAGGGACACAACAAATCCTGTTTGTCCAGAGAAGTCAAAGTGGATCCTCTGGTAACAAGTAAGGAAATTGTTTCCTTAAATGTTCATTGCTCAGCAAACCTGTGCCAAATGTCTCTGTGAGCTGACAGGGGACTGGAGAGGGGATTTCACAAGGGCTGCAGGGCCAGGAGCCAGGGAATGGCTTCCCAGTGCCAGAGGGCAGGGCTGGGTGGGATCTTGGGCAGGAATTGTTCCCTGGGAGGGTGGGCAGGCCCTGGCCCAGGGTGCCCAGAGCAGCTGTGGCTGCCCCTGGATCCCTGGCAGTGCCCAAGGCCAGGCTGGACACTGGGGCTGGGAGCAGCCTGGGACAGTGGAAGGTGTCCCTGCCATGGATGAGCTTTAAGGTCCCTTCCACCACAAACGGAACCCCAGGATCCCTGAGGCTGGAAAAGCCCTCCCAGCCCAGCCAGGCCCAGCTGTGCCCCATGCCCACCTTGTCCCCAGCCCAGAGCACTCAGTGCCACCTCCAGGCACTCCTGGCACACCTCCAGGGATGGGCACTCCCAACCTCCCTGGGCAGCCCCTGCCAAGGCCTGAGCTCCCTTGCCAGCAGGAAATTGCTCCTGGTGTCCAAGCCCAGCCTCCCCTGGCCCAGCCTGAGGCCGTTCCCTCTCCTCCTGTCCCTGTTCCCTGGCAGCAGAGCCCGACCCCCCTGAGCCCCCTCCTGTCAGGGACTTGTGCAGAGCCACCAGGGCCCCCCTGAGCCTCCTTTTCTCCAGGCTGAGCCCCTTCCCCAGCTCCCTCAGCTTCTCCTGGGGCTCCAGCCCCTGCTGACTCTGTCACACAGACAGAGAACCCTGGAGAGCCCAGGAAAAATCACTTTTCAATGATAACATGAAGTCAAAAATCTGTAGCTGTCTCCAGAGGGAAATTATAGCAGTTTTTAGCTTTTATCTTTTAGTTTGTAGTTTTTAGCTTTGCATTTTTTTGTTCTTGTGAGAAATATCACTTGACTAAAATGTTCACTTTGTGAAATTATCCATCATAAACATCAAGAAATGTTGCTGTGATATGTGGGGTCATATTCCACTTCCTGAGGCTGGAAACAGTAGTTATTCCATATATCAGCTTTCCCATGTCAAAACTCTTGATAATGAAATAATTTTTTAATAAAATAACAGTGAAAATAATTGAAATATTTCTCAGGACTTGATATTCTGAATACAACTATAAAATTATACTTTTAAGTGTATGTTTCTTAAAATCGAACAAGGAATTCACTGACAGTATTTGATGCAATATTTTTAGTTGTATTTTTTCCGTTGGAAATGTAATTTTTTTTTGTTTGTTTTCAGATGGAATTGGCCCTCCTGGTGTCAGGCTGGACCTCAGTGACACTTTGCTCCACATCCTCATTTCTCCTCCAGGAGGAGCTGAGGATGAAGTCATGTGGAACCATTATAACTTGTCCTACAGGATCCTGTACTGGAAGAATTCCTCAGATAAGGAGGTGTGAAATAATTAAATACAATATAAAATTGATTCTGACTTAAATCCTGAGTTTCAGTTCTCCCTAAGAAGCTCCTTTCCAAAGAGGCACATTCGTGGTGTATCACTCTTTAAAAAGTCCATTTATTGGGTTTTTAATTTTTTCTATCAAAAATCTGATCGCTGTGACTTTTATCACCCAGTGGTTGAGATTTTAGTGTAACTGTTTTAGAAGTCTGATCACTGTGATGTTTGTCTCCCAGTGAGAGGTTAAAATCTCAGTTTCCATGGATGTGGCTGTGTGCAGTTGATGGGAAAAGCTCATCAAACTCTGAAGCCCTGCAGCTTCTAGCTCACTTTTTAATCGATCTTTCAACGTTCTTTAAATACTTCTTAGGGTAAAATATTTCACAGGAATTGGTAAAAGGGGAGAAGAAGAGAAGGAAACAAACTGCAGTGGGAAGTCTTTTCCTGGAAACTTGGGATTGTGGCATTTCAGAATGGGGGGAGCACTTGGTTCTTGCCCAGGAAGTGTTTCCTGAGTTTTGCTTAGGAGCTAACGGGGGGTTTATTTATTTTATTTAACCTGAGTGCCCAGGGAGGTGGCGGAGTCTCTGGAAGTGTTCCAGAGGCATCTGGATGTGGCCCTTGGGGTGGTGATGGGGGGCCTGGATGAGCCTGAAAGTCTCTTCAGCCCTGATGACTCTGGGCTTGCAGCAGCGTGTGCCACCTCACAGGATAACTTCTCCATCAGAGGCTGCAGTTCTGTTTGAGATTCCCGTGCTGCCCGTGTGCTCTCATCCCTCCTTTCTCCCTTTTCCCAGGAGGAGCTGAAGCAGAAGGAGGTGAAGCAGACCTTGGCCACGGTCGCTGACCTCTCCCCCTCCACGCTGTACTGTGTCAGGGTCCAGGCCTTCTCCAGGCCCTACAACAAGAGCAGTGCCTACAGCCAGCAGGAATGCATCCAGACCCCTGCAGGTGGGCACAGCCGGGCACGTGCTCCCCTCTGCAAGTGGAATTGTTGCCCCTTCACTGGAGATCTCACAGCTCCAAACTCCTGGCGGCGCTGGGTGGGCAGAGAGCTTCACTTCCCAGGACTTTATCTTGGGAGGGAGCAAGGAATCATTAATTCCACGTTTTCAGGAATATTGTATCCCTAAAACTGTCTTAGTCCTCCTGTGAGTGATTCTCCTGTGCTGAAGAGTGAGGAGATAAATCAGATTTGTTAGGGCTGGAAGCTCACCTTGGTGCCAGGTGGGAGTGGGGGCATTGCACTCACAGAGCAGGAGAACAAGGTCTGTGCTGAGGAGAATTGGCCACATAAAATTTATTAACACCAGGAAAATTTCTGACTCTCCAAACTGCCTTAAAGCTCAGAAAATGTAATAACAGCAGTGCCTGGCTCACATTTAGGATTCATTTGTATTGTGGTCCTCACTGCTGGGTCATATCAAGCCTAAAAACAACCAAATGTTACTTTTTACCTGAATAAGATAAATATTTTGATCTGTTTTACTAGGTATTAACTCTTCCCCTTGTCCTGCTATTTCAGTGAATCTCTTTAAGGCCAAGCAGTGCCTTCAAGGCAGACTGTGCCCTGTCTTTCCCATGATTTTATACCCCAGTGTGAAAATCTTCCATTCTTTGATCATAAAATAAGACCTGATTATCTCCTTTGGAGAGCTTGGAAAGTGGCTGCTGGGGTCTGGTAATTTTAGTATCATCAAACTCCCTTCAGTTTGTTGAGATAATCATGGAATCAGGGAATGGTTTGGATGGGAAGGACTTTAAAGATTGTTTAATCCCCCCCCCTGCCATGGCAGGGACCCCTCCCACTGTCCCAGGCTGCTCCCAGCCCCAGTGTCCAGCCTGGCCTTGGGCACTGCCAGGATCCAGGGGCAGCCACAGCTGCTCTGGGCACCCTGGGCCAGGACCTGCCCACCCTCCCAGGGAACAATTCCTGCCCGAGATCCCACCCAGCCCTGCCCTCTGGCACTGGGAAGCCATTCCCTGGCTCCTGTCCCTCCATTCCTTGTCCCCAGTCCCTCTCCAGCTCTCCTGGAGCCCCTTTAGGCCCTGCAAGGGGCTCTGAGCTCTCCCTGGAGCTTCTCCTCTCCAGGTGAGCACCCCCAGCTGCTGGTGCTGGGGTGCTGGTGGGACTGGATCACCTTGGAGTTCTCTTCCCACTTTGGTGGTTCTGTGTTCCTGCACTGGAAAGTATTTTGTGGCTCAAGCAGAATTATCTCAGATAATGCTGATCTCAGCATCAGTTTTCCCTGGGGCCCGTGGTTGGGTGATGTGGAAATGTTGAATTATTTGATAAACCCTGCAGCACATTTGGAGCTGATCTGTGCTTTAATCTGTGCTGGTTCTGAATACCTCGACTGAGTGGTTTCTGTTCCCAATTTTAGGTACAGCTTTACCTCTGATCGTGTTTGGAATTTTCGTGGGTGCCCTGCTGCTTGTCCTGCTGGTGCTCACCCCTCTCATTTTTGTGTTCTACCAAGCCTACAGCAAAATCAAATACGTGTTCTTCCCCTCCTGCCAGCCCCCCCTGAACATCGAGGTGAGCTCTGATTTCCCAGTCATTAAACAGCTTCTTTTTAGGAAAATTAACTTTAAATAGCGTGGAAAAAATGTTTGTCTGTCATCCTGTGGTCTTGTGGGTCAGCCAGGGTTCATTTGAGAGGTTCTGACAGTGGTCTCCAGACCTTTGTCCAGTTTCCAGCTTGGCACAGGTGGTGCTTAGGAGGATCCTGTTCTGGAATGGACAGGGCCACACTCAGGTGTGTCTTAAAACCTCTGAACCTGGATTTTCCTTTAGTCCCTGTGTGGCCTCTTCAGGCTCTAATCCATGAAATGTTGCAATTCTGTGGTGATTGACAACTGTGAGAGCAGGAAAAGGGTTGAGATAAAATGGAGTCACCCTTTGGTGTTGGATTCTGTGGGTGCAGCCAGGAGGTGGGAGCTGGGATCTGTCCCAGGGAACAGGGACAGGAGGAGAGGGAACGGCCTCAGGCTGGGCCAGGGGAGGCTGGGCTTGGACACCAGGAGCAATTTCCTGCTGGCAAGGGAGCTCAGGCCTTGGCAGGGGCTGCCCAGGGAGCTTTGGAGTGCCCATCCCTGCAGGTGTGCCAGGAGTGCCTGGAGGTGGCACTGAGTGCTCTGGGCTGGGGACAAGGTGGGCATGGGGCACAGCTGGGCCTGGCTGGGCTGGGAGGGCTTTTCCAGCCTCTGGGACTCTGAACTAAGCTTCATCCTCATTCTGAGTTGGTGAATTTAGGGAAACAAATGGAGTGTTAGGAATAGAAAACCACACAATACTGCTCAACATGAGCATGGAATTCCAGACTGGTTTGGGTGGGAGGGGACCTCAAAGCCCATCCAGTGCCACCCCTGCCATGGCAGGGACACCTCCCACTGTCCCAGGCTGCTCCCAGCCCCAGTGTCCAGCCTGGCCTTGGGCACTGCCAGGGATCCAGGGGCAGCCACAGCTGCTCTGGGCACCCTGGGCCAGGGCCTGCCCACCCTCCCGGGGAAGAATCTGATAAATCAGATCTGTGTGACTGTGGTGTTAAGCAGAATTAGTATTTAATTATTTAAATCAGTATATAATTAATATTTATGAATGTTCATCTCCTCCCCTTCTGCTTCTCTCCTCAGGGCTTTGGAGCACACCCTTTCAGCAGCCCTTACCTGTCTGCTGCAGAGGAACCTGTGGAAAATTGCTGTGTGATTGAGTCCATGATCACAGAAGAGGGAAATCAAATTGACTTTACAGACTACAGACATTCCAAACAGAGCAGTCGAGACTCAGGGAATTATTCCAACGATGACAACGTTTCTGGGAGCAAAGGATCCAAAGAGACACTGGAAAAGGAAATCGTGTAACTTTGGGAAAACAAAACTCATCTGTGGGGCTGGCAACTTCACAAACACTTCAATCCTCTTTACCATGCCTGTCCCAGCCTGAGGGGGACACTGTGACCTTTGGGATCCTGAGGGGGACACTGTGACCTTTGGGATCCTGAGGGGGTCACTGTGACCTTTGGGATCCTGAGGGGGACACTGTGACCTTTGGGATCACTCTGTTTGGGTTTCCAGAGCTGCCCTTGCTGGGGGGAGCTCCTGACCCTGGGCTGGGAGTGGCCCCGGTGTCCCCACCCCACCCGGGGCTGCCCTTCTGCACCAGGAGCAGCTGGGGGCACTTCCTCTACTTGAAGCCAATGAGCAAAACCTTCCTGTGCCACCAGGGCTGCTCCTCCCCGAGCTTTGTGTGGAGTTACTCCCACAGTGTTTACACAGCCAAAGGAAATCCATGCTGGGCACAATCCTGTGGCATTGTCACACTTCCTCTTCCAGCCCTGGGCAGTGCTTGGCTCAGCAGGTCCAGAGCTAAAGGTGCCAAGGGAGCAAGAGGAGCAGCAGTGAGGAGGCTCGGGTTCCTCGTGGCATTCCTCGTGGCATTCCTCATGGCATTCCTCCTGGATGCTCCCAGTGCTCATTCTGTGTCTCCCTCCCCATCCCTGGCAGTGCCCAAGGCCAGCTTGGACAGGGCTTGGAGCAGCCTGGGGCAGTGGGAGGTGTCCCTGCCATGGCAGGGTGGGAATGGGGTGAGCTTTAAGGGCTCTCCAAACTCATTCTGGCATTAGCAGGACCCCCGTGGAATTTAGGAAATGCCTTTAGCAGAGGGCTGAGCTTGGCACTCAGAGCTTTCCCAGCTTTCCTGTTTTGCCAACAGACTTTTCTTTGGACAAGTGATCAGGATGTGCTGCAGTAACATTTCAGTTTCCATATTCCTTATTTTCCATACTGACTTCACTGTCTTCCGGAGTTATTTTTTTTAAGTACCTTATTTTTTAATGAAGAAAGTGCTTTGGAGTCAGCTGGGTTTGAGTATCCCATGGGCTGTTGTTGTTTGTTCTACCAAGGAACTCTTGGTGTTTATATATTTTTTTTTTTTTAATTTTGAAGATGTTACCTAATTTTATAAATTTACTGTCCCTGTGTTCATTGAAGAACATAATAAATTTTGCACATTTGCTTCTTATCCCTGCTTGGTTCTGTGTGGTTTTGGTGTAGTGACATGGAAGCTGCCCTATGGATGCTTGGGAAGTTCCCAGGACTTGTTGTCCTTCCTGAAAATAATAATTTCACCCAATGTGAAGGATCTCATGGAATATCTCATGTAAATGATAGCACATGTGAATTGAATGAGGGCTGTCTTGGGAGGGTGGCATGGTTTGGACAAAAGGTAATTCATGAGAAGGGTTTCACTGCCAGATTTTAAGCAAAGCACCCAGTGAATGTTTCAGAAAGAGGCAGGGTAATTCCCAGGCAATCCACGTTTTCCTCTGGAATGTAGAACCACATGGATGCTAATGAATGGATATTTATTGTTATTATTATTACAATTTATGCTCTAAGTGTGCTTATAGAAAATCTTGTACCAGCTCTTTCCAGTGTGGCCAGAAGGAGCAAAACCAGAACTGTAAGGTGGAAAAACTCCTTGATTCAATAGATGTTTAAATATCTAATATGAATATTTTAATAATAACATTTAATTAATACTTTAATAACTCATATTTAAACCGGAAAATTCAGTTCCTAAATACCCAAGCCAGCCTCACTCTGATTTTTCAGATGTATCCAGAAGTACTGGAAAAAGGATTTGACCAAAATTTTCCAGTCCACAGAACTTTTCATTGCAGAGCATAAAGGAGCTTTGTTTCCATGGATTTGCTCAGTTCCAAGGCCTTTCTGAGGAATGTGGCCCTTGGGGTGGTTTCCTTTTCCCTTGTTTAAAGTATTCCCTACACGATGAGCTTGGAGGCCTTTCCCAGCCCGAATGATTCCATAACTCTGTGATCTCTTCTCTGGGTTTTTGCTGCTGACGATGGATCCCTTTCCAGTGCCCCGGGTGAGGTTGGATTTCTCCCTATGGATGGTTCAGTACCAGGGAATCCCCTGCAGCCGGGGGTTCTGGAAGCACAAACCCTTCATCCCTGCTGGGGATGGGGGAGAAACTCAGTCAGCTCCCAGCCCCAGCCAGGGAGGGGATGGGGCAGGGGTTCCGTGGGAGCTGAGGGACCCCAACATCTGGGAATGGTGGTCCCTGTTTGTTTGTTCTCCCTGCTTGTTCTCCCTGTTTGCTCTCCCTGCTTGTTCTCCCTCTTTGCTCTCCCTGTTTATTCTCCCTGTTTGTTCTCCCTGTTTGTTCTCCCTGCTTGTTCTCCCTGTTTGCTCCCACGGGCCGGGGCTTCCCCGTGACTCTGCCTTTGGGATGGGTTCTGTGGTTGGGCTTTATTATCCTTGGGGTTTCCTTGTTCATTTCTTTCTACTTGATTAGGGTTTGTTTATTTCTTATTAGGGTTTATTTATGATTGGTTAGGTTTTATTTATTATTAGGTTTTATGTATTTACAATTGATTAGGCTTTATTTATTTTTTATTAGGATTTATTTATTTAGAATTGATTAGGTTTTATTTATTTTTTATTTAGGGATTTATTTCTTT
>VYXC01008072.1:23348-45940 GCA_013397175.1 Platysteira castanea
GGTCCCCCCGGGTTTCCGGGCCCGGAGGCGGCCGCAGCCCCTGGGGCCGGGGCTCAGCCCGTGCCCGCGGATGGGGCGGGTCTGTCCCGGGTTTGTCTTGCCCAGCCCGAGGGTGCTACGCTCCTAAAACCTCGCTGTGGGCTGGGCCGGCCCGGCTGCGGCTGGAAGCCGGGTCAGGCTGCAGGGGATCCATCCGGTGTCCGTGGTGTGGCTGAGGTTTGTGAGCTGGCGCCGGTTCGTTCATTAAAGGCCGTCCAAATGTGTGGAGGGACGCAGGTTTGGATTTAGGTTTGGTGGAAGTGCTTTGCCGTAGCGGGGAGGTTTGCTCTGCAGGCTGGGTCTGGGCTAGGGCTCCGTAATCCCGGCTCCAGCTGAGTCCCAGGGGAGCCCCTCTGCTCTGGAGCCAGGCTGGGAGAGCTGGGGGTGCTCACATGGGGAGGAGAAGGCTCCAGGGAGAGCTCAGAGCCCCTTCCAGGGCCTAAAGGGACTCCAGGAGAGCTGGAGAGGGACTGGGGACAAGGAATGGAGGGACAGGAGCCAGGGAATGGCTTCCCAGTGCCGGAGGGAGCCAGACCCCGGCCCCTCCCTGTATCGGTGCCTGTGCTGGGGCTATCGGGTCGGTTTCCACCTCCTCCCCACCCCCCACTGGGTTTAATGTGGGCTTCTTATCTTTTTTCACTTTTTTCTTTAAAAGCAATATATGCCCATTTTTAGATCTTTGTAACTGGGCTACAACCAAAAAGAGTCTTGCATACTCCATCTCTAAGAAGCGGTGGTGGTTTTGGAGGCTTGATATTAAATTCAATATTAGTTCTTTGTCCAAACTACCATATTCTGGCCACGGCTGTTGGCCATCTAATCTGTAAACTGGCCAGATCAGTGTGGAAAGCCTAATTAATTCTGATTTTGTAAGGGCTCTATCTCCGTCGGTCAATTTTTTCCAATTTTTTAATTCACACCTTAAAGGGCAGGTTTGTGGTATTTCATTCTCCATGTGAGAAACATTAGACCCATAGTTTCTATGCTTATAAACAGAAAATTCACAGAAATAAAGCAATCTAATACACGTTAATAAGCTGAGAGAGAAAACTTAGAACAGGTAGGAATTGAATTTGCAACCCCGGGGTTTCAAACTGTGGCTGGAAATACTAGCCAAGCTTCTAAAGCCACCCTACCACCTGGCTGAGTGCCAAAGGCTGCTGGCTGCAGTTCCAAGCTAGCAACAAATTAACAGAGGGAAAATCAAATTCCCTGGAACTCTCAGGAGCTCAGTGACCAGCTCTCACCAGCTGATAGCAAGCAAAGAGGGAAATTCCAAGTGAAATCCCCCCCTGGACTCTTCTGAGTCCTTGAACAAACTGCAAGGGATCTCTTAACACCCAACACAGCTGCTAACAAAAAAATACCCCCGTTATCCAGTTTACTCATGTGCCTCTGTGCTGAATCTGAAGAATTTCTGGGCTCTTGGGCCTCCTCTGCCTCCTGGTCTGCAGCTCCTACCCCCCTGGGTGCTGGCAGTGGGGGAGAGCTGACCTGGATCTTCTGAGTCCCAGAGGATTTTCGGAAGCCTCCTTGTCCCTTCTGGAGGTGCCAAAGAACTGATGCCTTGAGTGGCTACCTAGAAACAGAGACCAGACAGGAGTAAGGGAATAAAGGCAGGGATTTATTTGAAAGGCTTCAAAGGTCCACGCTGGGGAGCCAGAGGCTGCTTGTGTCTCTCTGGCCTACAAGAGCAGCTGACAGGCTACAAGAAACTTCAGAGCTACACTCTGGGCAATACAGGATTTGAAAAGTATAAAAGTTGGCTAGGTGGGACATTGGGCAGGAATTGTTCCCTGGGAGGGTGGGCAGGCCCTGGTCCAGGGTGCCCAGAGCAGCTGTGGCTGCCCCTGGATCCCTGGCAGTGCCCAAGGCCAGGCTGGACACTGGGGCTGGGAGCAGCCTGGGACAGTGGGAGGTGTCCCTGCCATGGCAGGGGTGGCACTGGGTGGGCTTTGAGGGCCCTCCCAACCTAAACCATTCCACGATGGAATGAGGTGTGCACAGAAGGTGGTGCTCACTCAGGCACTCGGGTTCTCCCTGAGTTCAGCATGTCCCGTGTCCTGGTGGTGCCCAAGCTCTGGCTGGCCCTCCTGGCACTGGTGAGCCCTGTGGGGCTCTCTGGCTCTTCCAGACCTGCATGGCTGGGCTGAGGCAAACCAGGGCAGGGCCTCCTGCAGTCAGCATTGCCCAGTTTCATCCCATCAGCAACCATGGGACTTCCCAGGGAGCTCTTGGAATCACAGAATCCCAGAATGGTTTGGGAGGGACCTTACAGCTCCTCTCATTCCACCCCCTGCCACGGGCAGGAACCTTCCACTACCCCAGGTTACGAGATGAGAAAGCCACTGTGGTGCACTAGAACAGCAAAAGCCCACACCACATCCCCCAAATCACAGATTTTCCCTTTTTTGCCCGGGTAGCAGAACGGTTGTTTGGGGCTGACACAGAGGAAGGGCTCGGGAGTCCCTGAGGAGCAGCAGGAGCTGGGACACAGGTGGGTCACCCAGACCGTGCTGCTTTCACTGGCTGTGACTTGTGGCTTCACACTCTGCTGTGTGAAGCTCTGACTTGTGGTCTGAAACATCAGGAAGTCTCTGCAGCAGGAAAAAACAATCTGAGCCTTCTTGGGCTGCTGCTCTGAAATAACCAGCCCAGTGAAAACCCCTTCCAGGTGGAAAGGAAGGATGGGACCTCTCTGCCTTTTCCTGGCTGAGGGAGTTTGGGTTTCCAGGGATACTTGGATCTGTGGGTGCTCTGTTTGGAGTGTTCATTTTGTTGTTTTGGGTCGTGCAAGCTGGAGATCAGTAGGAAGTTGAGTGATTTCAGCAGTTGCAGTCACTGTCCTGTGAAGAAGGGATCTGACAAATTCAGATTTCCCTTGGTGTGTTGTGAAAGCAGCTCCTGAGCCTCGTGGCACCCTCGTGTTCATCTGCAGAGACGGGGGCTGGTGAGCCCGGCAGTGTTTTTGAGGCTGGCAGGGGAAATGATGCATTTCTGAATGCAAAATAATCAGTGTGCAGTCACAGGGTCCCAGACTGGGTTGGGTTGGGGGGCACCCTAAAGCTCATCCAGTGCCACCCCTGCCATGGCAGGGACACCTCCCACTGTCCCAGACCGCTCCCAGCCCCAGTGCCCAGCCTGGCCTTGGGCACTGCCAGGGATCCAGGGGCAGCCACAGCTGCTCTGGGCACCCTGGGCCAGGGCCTGCCCACCCTCCCAGGGAACAATTCCTTCCCAACATCTCATCTCACCCTGTCCTTCATTGCTGTTTTCTTTATTTATTTTTAAGATGTGGTGGGAATTGCTGCCTCTGTTGATTGGTTCTGAGAGCTTCCTGGGATTCTGTAGAGTGAATGTGTGTCAGATGTCTGAGGGCACAGATGGTGTGAGATACCTCACCACGTGCCAGACCAGCAGTGAGAGTGCAAGAAACAATCTGTGTGACTGGAAAGTGAAAACTTCTCATGAATCAAGAGAAGGTTTCTTAGGGGCCTTCAGAATACCTGAGAGACAAATGGTTTAGGAGCTGTGAGGAATCTCCAACAGATTTGCAAAGCTGGACGAGCCACTTGTGGCCTAAGGCGAGGTGTGTGGTCTGAGAGCACTGCTCAAGAGCTGAGGCTAAGAAATTAATAACAGGCCTAATTAAACCTTTGAGAGAAACACAGACTGGCTTGGGTTTGGAGGGACATTTAAGGTCACCCTGTTCCACCCCTTTTCGACACCTTCCACTCTCCCAGGCTGCTCCAGCCTGGCCATGGATACTTCCAGGAATGGGGCAGCCACAGCTTTTCTTGGAAAGCTCGAGCTCAACTCATTATTTGGTGTTTTGCACTTAAGGTTTAATGCAACTTGATGTAGAAATCAAAAAATCCCAAATTTTTAATATGACCCCAAATTCCCGAGGAAGCCTGGGCCAGCATTTGACTCAAGTGCTTGATCTTCTGATCTCGTTGATGTGAAAATTAACAAACTGTGTCTTAGGAGACCCTGTTCTTCAGAACACAAAATGAACTGTTGTGATACAGGATATCTTGTCAGGGTTGTCTTTGTGAGGCCAGGCTGGACAGGGCTTGGTCCATGGAAGATGTCCCTGCCCATGGCAGAGGTGGTACTGGGTGATCTAAAAGTCCCTTCCAACCCACATCATTCCCTGATTGTGTGGGAATGAGGGAATCACTCCACAAAAACACATCAAGTACAGAAGGAAAACCCTTCTCCCTGTTGGCACAGGCCCCAGCGAAGCTGCTGCCTGGCAGAGCAGGTCCCTGGAGGTTCCAGGCTGTGTCCAGAGAGAGCCCTGAGCAGCCAGGGCTGCTGGAGCTGGCCCTGCTCGGAGCCTTGGCCTTGTCCTCCCGAGGTTCTGCCTCCCCTCTCCTCCAGTCCCTCCCTCCCTTCTCCCCAGCCGTTCTTCCTCTCCACCGCCCCCGTTTCCCTCCTGGCTCTTTGTCTGTGGCTTGGCTGCCCTCCCTCCCTGCCTGTCCTGGCTGGGTCTGGACCTTTTTGACCACGTTCCAACCCCAGCAGCTTCCTCCTCCTCCTGCCAGGGCTCTCAGGGCTGTGGTTTTTCTGGTGTTTGGACACAGCTCTTCCCCTTGGTTTGCACCGTCACCTCCTGCCTGGGAGCTCGAGGCTGATGGTGGCCCCTGGGCACACCCTGGGGCTCCTGGAGTGACTGAGTTTGGGGGACATCCCTGCCAACACAGCTTCTGCCCTTTCCTGCCTCACAAAATCAGTTCCAAAGATGGCAGGACATGAGGTTTGAGAGCACTAAGTGTTCCTGAAGGGTTTTTTTCTGGCTGGCTCCTGGAAAGTTTCACCGGAGTGACCTCAGTGTTCTCAGAATTAGCAGGAGGCAGATGGGTGGGAAAAGGGCTCTGGGTTGTGCACAGAGGCAAAGGTGAGCTGCAGATGATTGAAACAGGGAAGCAGTGGTCAGAGAAGGGTCTGGAAAACCTTGGGAGGTCTGGAAAACCTGTCCTGTGAGGGGCAGCTGAGGGAGCTGGGGAGGCTCGGCCTGGAGCAGAGGAGGCTCAAGGGGGACCTTGTGGCTCTGCACAAGTCCCTGCCAGGAGGGGCAGTGAGGGGGGGTCGGGCTCTGCTGCCGTGTCCCAAGGGAAAGGAGGAGAGGAAATGGGCTGAAACTGCACCAGGGGAGGGGCAGGTCAGAGATTGGAAACAATTTTTTCCTCACAGAGTGGTCAGGCCTTGGAATGAGCTGCCCAGGAAGGTGGTGGAGTCACTGGAAGTGTCCTAGAGGTCTGGGATATGGCCCTTGGGGACACAGTTTAGGGGTGATGCTGGTGCTGCTGGGGTGGGAATGGATGATCCTGAAGGGCTCTTCCAGCCTTGAATATTCTGGAATTCTGGGACCTTCTTTTATGGCTTCCTGGGTGGCTGGGTGGGGTTTATGGTTGTGTGCTGAACTTGTGCTTTGTGCTCTTTATGGAATGAATCAAACTAGGGAGTTGGAATTCATGGATACCGAGAACTCCAGACTGGTTTGGGTTGAGAGGGACCTTAAAGCCCATCCAGTGCCACCCCTGCCATGGCAGGGACACCTCCCACTGTCCCAGGCTGCTCCCAGCCCCAGTGTCCAGCCTGGCCTTGGGCACTGCCAGGGATGCAGGGGCAGCCACAGCTGCTCTGGGCACCCTGGGCCAGGACCTGCCCACTTGAATGCACCAGAGCCCCTGGAAACAGAAGGAGGTGGAGGTGGAATGGTTTTACCTTCAAAGCAGTGAAAATGTGATATATGGTGATGGAATTTGGAGACCAAAATTTGGTTACTGTGCACTTGAATGTTTCAATAATTATTTTTATTTCTCTTCTTCCTTTAGAACCTTCTCCCCTTTTACCAGCACCGAAAGATGTGGAGATTTATTCCTACAACTTCCAGAGTTTGCTGAGGTGGTCTCCTGTTCAGGTGGAGAATGGCTCGGTGTTATACACAGCCCAATACAGAACGTGAGTGAACTGCTCTAAAAGCAACTCGTTTTGTTCCAATCCAGAACAACAGCTGGTTTTAAAAACCCCCAGAGCCCTGAAAATGAACAAGCACAGAATGAAAGAATGTTTTTTATCACAGGTGTTTTTATGTGTCTCCAAGAGCAGCCCCTGGTGACTGACAGGCCCTTAGCCCATGATGTGTCCTCTGAGTGTAGGAGGGATTGAAGCCCTGAGGACACCCAGAAATGTTGCACAGTTCTCTGAAGAGTTTTAGCTCTTCCTGATTCTCTCTGGCCAATTTAAATTTCCCCAGATCCCGAGGGGATGGCGGAGCTGGGAGGGCCCTGGGGTTAAACCCGTGTGAAGCCATAGTTTTGCAACACCTGCTTTTCTTACCAGAATCAGTGTGAGGAGGCTGTTCCAGGCGGCTGCACTGCTGTGCTGATGGTTTATTTGTGTTTGTTCTGCTCGGCAGCGGGTCCTACGAGGAGTGGAGTGACATGGGCTGTGCGCAGATCCCTCAGACCTGGTGCGGGTTCCCCCCGGCCATCCGGAGGCGGCGCTGGACGATCCTGCTGCGCGTGAGGGCCGAGCTGGGCCCCCTCGCCTCGGCCTGGGTGCACACACCTCCCTTCGTGGCCGAGAGAGACAGTGGGTGCTCTTTGGGACCCCTCAGAGGGGGTTTCTTTGGGAAAAACTGTGTTGCCCGTGTAGACTTCCTTGGTTCTGTTGTGTGGGGCCCCAGTGAGAGGATTGAGGTGTTCTGTCCNTTTGGTTCTGCTCCCAGGCCTCACCAGGGTTTGGTTCTGCTCTGAGACCTCACCAGGGTTTGGTTCTGCTCCCAGGCCTCACCGGGGTTTGGTTCTGCTCCAAGGTCTCACCGGGGTTTGGTTCTGTTCCAAGGCCTCACCGGGGTTTGGTTCTGCTCTGCTCTCTCAGGTGTCAGCAGAGAAACCCCTGAGCCTCCTGGGGTGGTGGAGCCTTCCAAGAGCCACAATGTTCTTTTTCTGGAGGGTTTTCCATGTTGTCATTTCCCCACTCAGCTCTGCCCATACACACACACACGCAAACCCTTGGGCAGTCTGAGGCAAAACCACCTCTTTCTGCTGGGCAGATCCCTTTTCTGATAAGGATAAATTCTCCTGATAAATATAAATTGTCCTGGTAAATATAAATGGTTCAGATAAATATAAATGGTTCAGATAAGTATATATTGCCTACACTACAGTGTAGAAGTGTCAAGGCCACACTTTAAATAACAGACTGGTTTGGGTTGGAAGGACCTCAAAGCCCATCCAGTGCCACCCCTGCCATGGCAGGGACACCTTCCACTGTCCCAGGCTGCTCCCAGCCCCAGTGTCCAGCCTGGCCTTGGGCACTGCCAGGGCTGGGGAGTGCACAACCCCTCTGGTGTGAACAAGTGTGGTGTTGTTCTAAGATCTGCTCTTTGCCTTGCTGTGCTTGGTTTTAGGATTAGGAAAAAAGTCAACATTCAGGTGAAAAAGTACCTTTGAAATGGAAACTAAGCAGAGGAAGGGATTTGTGGACTCTTTAGTTCCTGATCTCCCAGACCTGCTGAGGGGCAGTGATGGTCCAGGCTCCAGATACTTCCCCTGTTTCTAAATCCTGGGTTTTCTCTGGCAGCAGAGCGAGGAAATGCCTGAATCCTGCATTGAGCACTGATGTATCCACAGCCTGTGGTGCAGGATTGGGAGTGGGGTCCTCTGGGGGATGGGACAGCACCAAGCTGCTGGGAATGTGGGACAAAGCAGAGGCTTGGGGTGGGAGAGGAGGAACATTCTGGGGTAATTATTGTGTCTCTCCCCTGGAAATCAGTTCCCAAATACCAATCCATGGGCTCCTCCTTTGGTGTTTGGATCAGAGTCACTGGCTTTGAGACACAATGAGGAACTGGTGCATGCAAGGAGTGATTTTTGCTGTTCATGAGTACTTCTGACAGTACTCTGTTGGTATTTTTCATGATT
This sequence comes from Platysteira castanea, assembly GCA_013397175.1. Classification (NCBI taxonomy): domain Eukaryota; kingdom Metazoa; phylum Chordata; class Aves; order Passeriformes; genus Platysteira; species Platysteira castanea. The sequence goes on from VYXC01008072.1 coordinate 31,325, forward strand.
TATGCCTTGACGGAGCTGGGAAGGGGAGGTCGTCATGCTAAGGGACACATGGAGACATCAAAGCAAGGAGGGGAGAACTTGTTATTCCTCTTCCAATCTAGGGACCAAAGAGTGGGGTTTTAGGGAACGTGGAGTGTGTGGCAGGCTGATCAAAGGAAAAGAAAAGATAACAATTCTGTGGCCAGTAACGGCAGATGAACTCAGACACTTCTGAGCGTTAACTGTGGGTTAATATTTACTGAATTTCCAGGGAAGGTTAAGTTTTGTAAGTGCATTAAGTAGATGAGGAAATGTTTTTCCTTTCTTGAGCAAAAGCTGTTGTTAGCTGAGAGTGTCCAGGGCAGGGAACGGAGCTGGGAAGGGGCTGGAGCCCCAGGAGGGGCTGAGGGAGCTGGGGAAGGGGCTCAGCCTGGAGAAAAGGAGGCTCAGGGGGGCCCTGGTGGCTCTGCACAAGTCCCTGACAGGAGGGGGCTCAGGGGGGGTTGGGCTCTGCTGCCAGGGAACAGGGACAGGAGGAGAGGGAACGGCCTCAGGCTGGGCCAGGGGAGGCTGGGCTTGGACACCAGGAGCAATTTCCTGCTGGCAAGGGAGCTCAGGCCTTGGCAGGGGCTGCCCAGGGAGCTTTGGAGTGCCCATCCCTGGAGGTGTGCCAGGAGTGCCTGGAGGTGGCACTGAGTGCTCTGGGCTGGGGACAAGGTGGGCATGGGGCACAGCTGGGCCTGGCTGGGCTGGGAGGGCTTTTCCAGCCTCAGGGATCCTGGGATTGTGTGGAGCTGGAGGCAGCTGAGCACCCCAGGGTTTCCCTGCTCTCTCTGTTTGTTTTCAGCCACTCTGGGCCCCCCCAAGGTGACCATGGTGAGTGCCAGCCCTGACTCTCTGGCCATCAGCATCAGCCCCCCCTTCACCCCTGAAACCGGGGACATTCTCCAGTATCACGTGTCCTACTGGGAGAACACAACCAGTCCTACAGAAGAAGTAAGAATCCTCTCCAGTTTTTTGTGCTGGGGGACTGAGGGATGGGAGTCAGTGGCTCTTGGCAGGACAGCAGATGAGGACAGAAAATCTATTTTGTTCCAACGAGTGTCACCACGTGGAGTCTTGGGAAGAGGGTTCCTGTGGCCTTGGCACAAGCAGTGCTGCACTACCAAACTCAGAAACTTTCCCCTGTATGGGAAGGGATTAAATCCCTCTCCAGATCCCGGGAGAGAAGTGGTGCCAAAGGTGACCTTCGATTACAGAGTTTTCTCAGGCAATTTGGAAAACTCTGCAATCTCCCTCCTCCTTTTCTGTGCTGGGCGCTGCAGGAGCAGCTGCTGGGGCCTGATGGGTCTGATCCCAAGGTAAGGAGGGCAGGAGTTGTTAGGAACATGCTGGGATGAGCTGGTCCTGTTCATCCTGAGGCTCAAAGGTTTTGGGGTCATCGTGTTCTGCTGCTGCTGCCTGGGGCCCTGGGAATTGGGCTTGCACAGGCCAGAGGTGCAGGGGAGGTATTAAGTCAGACTGAAAAAAAATTAAAAATAAAAAAGAGGAAGAAGCTTCCAAATGACGTCGATCTGAAGTGAAACATTTTAGAAAACAGAAGAGAAAACAATTACTTATTTAACACCCCCTTTTGCTTCAAAGTCCTTGGTAAATTGCCTCCACTTCCTTCCTGCCTTGCACCAACGTGTGATTTTCACACATAGAACACCTTCAGTTGAGAGCCAGGAAAGGAGTCATTGTGGTTTCATTTTCCACTCCCCTTCCCTGGGTTTTGCTCCCGGCCTGAGCTGCTGCAGAAGCTGCACCAAAACTCCCAAGAAAACTGAAATATTCCACGGCTTCTGTTACTGGAGAAAGCCGAGTGAGGAAAAATAAAATCTGAGCTTCCTGAATGAGAAACTCAAATGGAGGAAGGATATTTGTGTTGAAAACTGGTCAGGTTTTTACAGTAACACCTTTTTTTTTGTGTGTGTGTGTCTTTTCAACAGAAGCTAAGCGAAAGCAAGACACTATTCCAAATTGGAAATCTAAAGGAATCAACACTTTATTGCTTCAGCGTTCAAGTGCAGCTGCAGATCTACTCAGGTCACCTGTTAGGACAGCAGAGTGCCCCAGAGTGTCACAGAACTGCCCTCAGTGGTATGGAACAGGGATGTTATTTTTATTTCTGTGTGGAGTGGGATGGGGTAGGACACGAGGCCTGGATCACCTGAGCGGGTCCCTCCCAGCCTGTCGGGAGTGCTGAGAGCACCACGGGGAGTTCACACTGGGCACTGGTGGCAGAATAACCAGGAATTTTCAGTCAGGGGTGGAGGGGGTGTGTGGTACTCAGCTGCTTCTCCTTTTCCTTCATAGTCCTGCTGTAAAACAGGAGAAGGGAATTTGGGCCCCCCTGGAACCCAAGTTGATCTGAGGGCTGGAGAGCTCTGGAGCTGGGCTGGGAGAGCTGGGGGTGTGCAGCTGGAGGAGAGAAGGCTCCAGGGAGAGCTCAGAGCCCCTTCCAGGGCCTAAAGGGGCTCCAGGAGAGCTGGAGAGGGACTGGGGACAAGGAACGGAGGGACAGGAGCCAGGGAATGGCTTCCCAGTGCCAGAGGGCAGGGCTGGGTGGGATCTTGGGCAGGAATTGTTCCCTGGGAGGGTGGGCAGGCCCTGGCCCAGGGTGCCCAGAGCAGCTGTGGCTGCCCCTGGATCCCTGGCAGTGCCCAAGGCCAGGCTGGACACTGGGGGTTGGAGCAGCCTGGGACAGTGGGAGGTGTCCCTGCCATGGCAGGGATGAGCTTCAAGGTCCCTCCCAATCCAAACCATTCCATGGTGCCATAAATATGAACCTGCCATATGTATTTGGATTTTTTTCCTTCTTTTCCAGAGGCAACCCGAGCTGGATACATCATCCCCCTGTTTGTCATGGGGTTAGTCACTGTAAACCTGCTGGTAGCTGGTGTGCTGTTTCTGTTGAAACACCACCAAAAAATCAAACATTGGTTTCAGCCACCTCTGCAAATCCCACCACACATCAAGGAGGTACGTGGGGACCTTGGGGGTTTCTCCTGTAAGAGAGAAACTTGGGGGGAACATCACCAAAAGCAGATGTTGCCGAACAGCAATGGAGATAAACAAGTGATGTCTCAGAACTGTGGCTTTGCTGATTGTGATCTCCCACTTCTTTCCTCTTTTGCTGAGCTGAAGGGTCTTTCCTGTGCCCTGGGACACAAACCTGGCTGTGCTTTCCTGGAAAATCCCAAGCCTGTTCCTGTTCCTGTTCCTGTTCCTCTTTCTTTGCTCCTCTCAGGCCTCACACTGGGGCTCGCTGGGAGCAGAGAGGTTTTGTGAAACAAGGACTGGAGCCAGCTCTGAGCAGGAATCGGATGTGGAACAGCAAACCCGGATTATTTATAAATAACCAACCCTGATGATTTGTTTTGACGCCTCAGGCTGATCCCAGGGGGACGTTCCTGGGCATTTCCTCTTTTGTTAAGCAGGACTCAGCTGGAAGCTCATCCCGGGGCATTTTCCTGCTGGTAGCTGAGACGTTTCTGTGCTAAACCACACGGTTTCAGTCCTGCTGCTCTTCCCCTTCTAGCCCTTGCACGAGGAGCAGCCCTGAAGCAAAACTTTGGTTTAAAAGTTCTTATTCTGCAAAAAATTCTGGCTTTTTAAAGCTTTTATTGGTGTGCAGCTCCTGGAGGTGGATTTTCTTGTCTCTGTCTGAGCACTGTGGGAGTCCTGAGGTTCTGGCAGTGGATTTGCAGCTTTTTGTAGCCGTGGGGGTGAAGGAACCCAGGGTAAAGAATTTTCTGTCTTGGTGCTGCCTCAGCTGGCGTTTCATAGGGGTCACTTGTCAAGTGAAGTGCATCTCATTTAGGGAAAAAAAATCCATGTACATTGTGTTAAAAGGGTAAAAAATTCCTTGTGGAGGGTATTAAAATAATAAAAAAATCCTTGTACACTGCATTAAAATAGTAAAAAAGGCTTACTGTAAGTATACTAAAATAGTAAAATAGAGGGTACTAAAATAGTAAAAAAATCTTTGTAAAGGGTATTAAAATAATAATAATAAAAAATCTTTGTGGAGGGTATTAAGATAGTAAAAAAATCCTTGTACAGGGTATTAAAATAGTAAAAAAAAGGTGTAGGGTATTGAAATAATTTAAAAAATCCTTGTACAAGGTATTAAAATAATTTTAAAATAATTGTGCGGGGTATTAAAAGAGTAAAAAAATCTTCGTACAGGGTATTAAAGTAGTAAAAAACATCCTCATACAGGGTATTGAAATAGTAAAAATAATTTTACAGGGTATTAATAATAATTTAAAAAANTTAAAAATCCTTGTACAAGGTATTAAAATAATTTAAAAATAATTGTGCAGGGTATTAAAAGAGTAAAAAAATCTTCGTACAGGGTATTAATACAGTAAAAAATTCTGGTATAGTGTATGAAAATAGGAAAAATAATATCCATGTACATGGTATTAAAATAGTAAAAAAAAAGTGCAGGGTATTAAAATAATTAAAAAATAATTGTGCAGGGTATTAAAAGATTTTAAAAATCCTTGTGAGTGTATTAAAATAATAGAAAAATCCTTGTACAGGGTATTAGAATAATTTAAACTATAATCGTGCAGGATATTAAAATAGTAAAGCAATCCTTGTATAGGGCATTAAAATAGTAAAAAAATCCTTGTACAGTGTATTAAAATAATAAAAAAAAAAAATTGTACAGGGTATTAAAATAATATTTTTTAAAATTACAGGGTATTAAAATACTGCAGCATTTCACGTACAGGACCTGCAGGAACTGAGGCTCATGCTGTGCTCTGGAGGCACAGGATTAATTTCCCAGGTTAAGGTGGAAATATCAAGTGGAAAAATGAATTTTCCAGGTTAAGGTGCAGCCGTAGTGGATCCCCCTGCACAGCAACGAGCCTGGGGTGGGGCAGGGCTGGGATGGGAAATGAAGGAGAAGGGAACTGGTTTGAAATGGGTATTTGTGAACGGGATCAGCCAGCCTGGGCCCCTCGTGCCAGCCTGGGCCCCTCGTGCCAGCCTGGGCCCCTCGTGCCAGCCTCGAGTGGGCAGTGCTGGGTCACTCGGGCACCTCTGTGGGAGCTCCTGGAGGTTTGCAGGGCACTCCTGGGCTTCCCTGGTTCCCAGCAGGATCTGAGCTCTCGGGGCCTGAGTTGCAGGGGGCAGAGAGGCCAAGCTGAGCTTTGCTTGTGGCTGGAATTCGCTGAAGTGGATCTGTCTGGGCTTTTGGAGAAGTAATCCCGTGGCTCATCAGCCTTGCCGTGACTGCAGGGAATGTGGAGTCTTAATTGAAATTCACCCTAATTTGTCCTGCTTTTCTAAAGCTCCTTGCTTTGATTACTGTCTTTAATTTGATTTATTACCCTTGGAAAGCTGCTGGGTTAATTTTGGAGGGGAGGGGAGCAGAGGGGGAGTCAAGGGAAGCTGTAACTGCAAGGGCAGAATGTCAGGGGGCATTCCTGGTGGCAGAGGAAGCTGCAGCTCCCACTTGGCTGGCACTGATCCCACCAGGACCTGGCATCCCATTTGCTCCAGCTGCTGGGTTCCTGCAGCTGGAGGCTCTCCCAGCTGGGAGATCAGGGCATGGTTTGTTCTTAACTCAAAGGAATTTGCTTGAACTGACATGGAAAAGATTGGCCAAAATTCATTAAAAGAACTCCAAACACCCAACCAGGAACTGCAGCTGCTGTAACTCACTTGAAGGGATGGTGGAATGATTTATTTCTTTCCCCCTCACAGAAATAAGGCATTTTTAACCTTTTCCTTGTTTAGTGTAGTTTCAAGGAAGCCCAGGATGGAATATCCAGGGAGCAGCTCCTGCTGTGGATTCTGGGCTGGAGCAACTTATTGGCTCTGGAATTTCCAACAGGGACCTAACCTGGTGTTTTCTGGTTTTTTCCAGTTCCTGAGGGACCCTGGCTTGGAGGAGCTGCCCAGTCCTGCTGAGGATGAGCCCCAGGCTGTTCTGGTTGGAGAAGGAAGCGGCCCGGAGAGGGAGGCTCCATCACCCAGCAGCTCCAGGGCCAGGGAGGTCACCGAGGGGCCACCCCAGTGAGTGTCACCTGCTCCAGGACTATCCAGAAGCTGCTCCTGAGGTGGGGCTGCTGGCAGGACAATCCTGAATGAGATCCCTGGGATGTGCTCCCGGGGCTTCTGCCGAGCTCCCCCCGCTCCGCCAAAGGCACTGGGGAGAGGGCACGTGGAAGGGAAGGAAAGGAACACTAAACTGCCTGAAGAGAGATGGATAAAAGGGGTAAATTCCCACCCCAGTTGGGAAGGAAGTTTGGAGGAATAACAGCACTTTATTGATGTAGGATATCCTGGGATTTTTCAGGGAGTGAAGAGTTGCAATGTGAAGTCCATTTGAACTGGTTTTGGTTTTGTTGGCAAAAATACTCCATTATAGCCACCCCCAGTCTGCTTTCCTGAGTCATTTTAAGTGCAGGAGGAACTAAAAAGAAATTTGTGAGTACTTGCCTGAGGATGAAGCTGTGCCAGGAGCCCCTCCCAGAGAGGCCTGCTCCTATCTGCCTCCTCCCACCCTCCTGGAAGCATTAATCTGCTCCTGCAGCCAGGCCAGGGCCCTGCACACCACAAAGGACCTGAAATTAATTTTGTTCCGTGTTTTTACAACGTTTATCAGTCACTGTCAGACACTAACACTTCTTGTTGACCAACAGCAGAAGAGAAGTTGCCTGAGAGTTCTGTTTTTAGTGCCTCAAAGCAGAAGAGCCCGAGGTAAACGCATCACCCCCTGTGGGGTCTGGAAAGTGTCCAATAAAGCACAAAGAACAACTGAACCTCTTCTGTACTAAAAAGATGGGGTTGTTTGGTTTTTTTTCTGGGTTTGATATGAATTGTTTTAAAAAAACCAACAACAAATGGTTTTTTCTTTGGAAGTTCCTGGTTGGAGGGCCCTGGCCCTGGCCCTGGCAGGTGCGAGGTGCCACTGTCTCAGCCTTGCCAGGAGCACCCCAGGCCAGCAGCTGCCAACAGCTTCACGGGGTGTTTCCTTGTAGAAGGGATCTAATCCCTGGGGATCAGACGAGCTGCTGACCCGGGGAGCTTCAGGGAAGCCTGACTCATCTGGGAATTGCCATGTCAGCACCAGGGCTGCTTTAATCACCCACCTCCGAGGCTGGGCTGCCAACAAAGGGGGAACCACAGCTCCCAAAAGGGACAACCTAAAGCACACAGGGGACAGAAATAAGGTTAAAACACCTCCTGGGAATATCTGTATGTATTCCTGAATAAACTACACGGGACTTGTGGCAGGGATTGTGTTGTTCAATATTTTTACACAAACAATTAAAAAGCATTTACTGGGAGTAACTCCAGGTTTGTTGTCACTTAATCCTCCCTGTCCCCGTGGCTTGTGCTGGAGCTGCCAGAGATGGAAAAGTGCCCTCTGGCAGTGGGAAGCCATTCCCTGTGTCCTGTCCCCCAGTCCCTCTGCAGCTCTCCTGGAGCCCCTTTAGGCCCTGGAAGGGGCTCTGAGCTCTCCCTGGAGCCTTCTCTGCTCCAGGTGAGCACCCCCAGCTCTCCCAGCCTGGCTTGTGTGTTCAGGTTCCAAGTGCACTCACAAGATCCTGGCACTGGGATTTGTTACAGGGATTACTTACAGGCCACACTTCTTCCTGACTGTCCCAACAAACATTCCCAAACTCCTGGGCAAGAAACCCAACAGGCCTGGAGCCAAAGCCTGGTTTTACTGGGTGGTGCAAGCCTTGTGCACAGATGAGTTCCTGTACAGTTACCCTGTGAATTCACTGTTTGGAGAATAAGAGACCATTTTTATTGCAGCTCTGTGGAATTCCAGCCAGCGAGCACCCCGTGCCTCCTGTGGGGTGAGGTCACTCCACCAGGGCACAAGGGCAGCCCCAGCCCCATCTCCTGCCCCTGGAGCAATTCCCAGCAGAGCAGGTGATGGTGAACATTTTCCAGTCACCAGCACAGCGTTTCCACTCAGCACTGACACCACTGAGGCAGCAGCTTTGATATGGGGAAGTTGTAAAAGCCTTGGGAGCCAGGGGAGAGTCAAATGCTGTAAAAACCACAGAGAACTCATGAGAAGGACTCACCCACAGCAAATGGATCCACAGGAACACTCCAGGGATATCAAACATCACTTTCTGTTTCACTCCGCTGAGATGAAATTGGACTTCAGTAATTGGTTAATGGAAACAGCCATAAAATGTAAGATAAATACGTTTTAACTGGGGCAATAGCAGCCCTAACCCTGGCCGTGAGTCACTCCTAGAATTTACTGAACCTTCTAATTATTACAAGGTAGGACTGTGAACAGTAAATGCATCCATATCCCACTTCCTTTTAAGCAGAGAGGGAACAGGTCAGGAAAACTCATTCATCAGCAAACAACTTCCCCTGCAGACAGTGACACTTGCATGAGCAGCAAGATGTTGGTCTGACTCATTTATTCTTGATATCAAGTACAACTGGCATCAGTCTGTTGGAGTTTTTTATTCTAATATCAGGAAATACATTAAATACCAACTGGTATCTCTTACACTGAGCAGCATGAAATTAATTCCAAGAACTGTGGTGCCAGCAAATGTCCTTTGTGCCAGAGCCATCACAAGTCAGGAATACTTTGCTTTGCCATGCACAACCTGCCGAGTGTAGGGACTTGCTTAAAAACCCATAACCTTTTACCAAAAGAAAAAAAAAAAAAAAGCTACTTTATATTTACCTGAACAGTAATATAAAATTCTTAAAATCAGCTCTTATCCCAGCACAGCCCCTGGTCCAGGGATGGGCTCTGTCCTGGCCCAGGGATGGGCTCTGTCCTGTTTGCTCACTAATTGTTCACTGAAGCCTCGGACACAGGTGAAGGTGTGGAAGATGAAACTGATGGAAAGCCATGGATTTGAAGGAGAAAGGCTGGAGGTTCCAGCAGGAAAGCCTGGCAGCCTGCCATTCCCTTTGGAATATACACAGTCCTATGTACATATCCACAAGTGTGTCCTGGGAAAAGAGGAGCTTCGGACAGAGCCTGGAATTGTCTCAGTTCCACCAGCTTGGGAAGCAAACCAAGAACAAAGGACTGTGAGTTATCTACAGACAAGAACCACGTGGCAACTATGGACCAGACCAGGAGGGAGCTCAGCCCCACAGCTCTTCTGTTCTCCCAAACTTGTAGATCAGAGTGCTGAGGGGAAAAAACCAAAAGAAATAAAAGTCAGACCACACATAAAGTAATTTTAACAGTATCCTTAAATCTTACCCTGTGCAAATCAACAGCCCAGCCCTGAACTTTTAGTCAGGTCAGTATTTGGGGTTGATGTTTATATTTGGTTTCCTGTGCTTGGGTGGAACTGTGGGAGCCAAGTGAAGCTCAATTTAAAAAAACCCCAGTTTCACAGCCCTTCTGAAGGAAAAACCTGGTATTGCTGAAATTCAAGGAGTGTGGAGCAGCAAGTCTCACTCTGGCACCTGGGAATCAGCCCAACGTGACAGGATGTGCTGGGATAAAACCTAAACAATTCCATTTTTATGAGCAAATCAGAAAGAATATTGAGCCCGTGGTAGAGAACCAGATCCAAATTACAGTTTGATTTCCAAAATTCCACGTTGTGGCTGCCCGGTCCCTGGCAGTGTCCAAGGCCAGGCTGGACAGGGACAGTGAAAAGTGTCCCTGCCCACAGGGGACTGGATGGGATTAAAATCCCTTCCAACCCAAACCCTGTGGGATTCTAAATAAAACTAAAAATTTCAGGCACAGAATCTGCCTTCAGCAGTTTCTCTTTTCAATCCCAGAGGAGATTGAGGAGCTGCTGTTTCCTGCAGGAACATCACTCCTTCCCCAGAGCCCACCGATCCAGGTCAGTGCAAAGCATCTGGGGTGGGGCTGGAAGGAAAAGCCAGGAGTGGAAAAAAGAAAGGAGGTGAGATGAGACTTTCAGTGTCTTATTAATAATATCCATGGATTTGGAAGGAGGGGCATTTGCCCAGGTAACTTACCTGAAAAATATTAATGCATTCTGGAAAAACACTGCTAATCCAGGGTACACGTTAGTGTCTGCAGAGGAGGAACAGAGCAAACACTCAGATCTTTAGTTCTGGCAGGTGGATTTAACAGGATATTCCAGCTACTGGAAGGTGGATTTAACAGGATATTCCAGTTACTGGGAGCTGGATTTAACAGGATATTCCAGTTACTGGGAGCTGGATTTAACAGGGTATTCCAGTTACTGGGAGCTGGATTTAACAGGGTATTCCAGTTACTGGGAGCTGGATTTAACAGGATATTCCAGTTACTGGCAGATGGATTTAACAGGGTATTCCAGTTACTGGGAGCTGGATTTAACAGGGTATTCCAGTTACTGGGAGGTGGATTTAACAGGTTATTCCAGTTTCAATCCCAGACTAAAACCTGGATGCTGTGGCTCGGATTTTCCAGAGACCACAAGCTTCCATCCCTGTGGATTTCCTGCTGAAAGCTGGCAGGAAAAGTGCTTTCCTAGAGGAGAAAATACCCAGACTTACTCTGTGTGACATATGCTCCAAAGAGAATCCACATGGAAGCAATGAGTGATCCAAACATCAGCATGAAGCCGATGAAGAGCCAGATCCGAGCCCCTGCAGGGAAGAGTGAAATGTGGATTATGATCCATAGGGACAGGCACTCCTCCACTCCTCTGGGAGGATGGAACACGTGGTCTCAGTAAAAGCACAAGTGGAAAGGGTTAAACCCTGGATCCAGGACAAAATCCACCTGCTCAGTCATTGGGAAGGGAAAGTGTTCCTGTGTGAAGGTTCTCTGGAGCTGGATCATGAATGCCACACAAAAAAGCACCATAGGCCACTTCAAATATCACTAAATGCCACCAAATTTACAAATCCCATGGAAAGGGCTGCTGGGATCCACGTGGGAAATAGGAAGGGAATTATGAATGGAAGCAGAGAGGACAGCAGATCCAGGGACAGCCACAGCAGTGAGACAGAGAAAATGGGAATGTTTGTGACACATTCCTAGGGAATGTCTGCTCCAGAGCCACCACCAGGCAGGAACTGGTTCCTCCCAGCAGCTACCCAGGATTTGCAGAGGAGGTTTAGGAAGCCAAGACTTCCAGCAGTTGAATTTTCCCAAGTTCCCCTTTTTAACAAAGCCAGCACTTATCTCCAAGGGTTAATTGTGTAAAGGAATTAATCCACAACAGTCCTCTCCTACTCCTTATCTCCTGATTATTTCTTTCACTTGGAAAAAAACCCAGCAGGGAAATGATCAGTCCTTCACCTGAGCAGGGTTTGTAGAGTTAATTTACCTGTTCTTCCTAAGCATCCATCACTGTAGCTGTCTCCCCTCACCTGTGCATTTGATACAGCATTTATCCTGGGGACAAAAAAAGAGATACACTTCAGATTAGTGAAAAATCACTGTAGAGTTCTAAGTAAAACCCCAGCTTTTTTTTTTTAAGATGTGACAAATTCTGGGAAAATTCCCTGGCATTCTGTATAGTTACAGATCCCAAATCCTCCCTTTTTCTTGCCAATATTGGATGATTCAATAAAAGTTGTTATACTTTTATTTACATCTCCATGACAAAAGCCAGGCTACTCTTACCCTTCCCATTCGAGGAAGTTTTGGGCAAGGAACAGCTGTAAAAATTGTTTAAAACCAGAAGGAAATGCAGTCAAATGTTTCAAATTGAGTCAAGTATTGGATTCTCCAGCCCTGGCAGTGCCCAAGGCCAGGCTGGACAGGGCTTGGAGCAGCCTGGGACAGTGGGAGGTGTCCCTGCCATGGCAGGGGTGGCACTGGATGGGCTTTGAGGTCCCTCCCAACCGAAAGCACTCCCTGCTCTGTGATTTATCCATCCTGGACATGCTGTCAGTAAAGCCTGGCTTAATTCCCCGTGTTAATGTGATGAGAGCTCCCTGTGCCCAACACTCACATGAAGAAGGCCAGCGTGGAGAAGACCCCACAGGTGTGGAAGGCGTGGTTCAGCTGCTCCGGCTTGGGGTAAACCACGGCAGCGTCGATCATGATCCACCAGCCTGTGAAAAACTGGGCACAGACACAGGGCATGAGGCTGGGAGGGCACAGGGACAGGCAGGGAAACCAGGCCAGTGTCCCCAGACAGTGCTGGGTTCCAACAAGCACCAGTTCTTCTGGGAAGTGATTTAAATGTGCTTGATTGGCAATGTCTGCACAAACCTCAATGCTCCTGTTTTCAGAGGAGTGCTTGGGAATCTGTCACACTTTCTGTTTGAATTAAGGAGCAGGGTATGGGTAAATGTATGCCCAGAGAAGCTGTGGCTGCACCATCTCTGGAAGCGGATTTTGGGCAGGAATTGTTCCCTGGGAGGGGGAGCAGGCCCTGGCCCAGGGTGCCCAGAGCAGCTGTGGCTGCCCCTGGATCCCTGGCAGTGCCCAAGGCCAGGCTGGACACTGGGGCTGGGAGCAGCCTGGGACAGTGGGAGGTGTCCCTGCCATGGCAGGGGTGGCACTGGATGGGCTTTAAGGTCTCTCCAACCCAAACCCTTCTGGGATTCTATGGAATTCCCTGTGCAATTTCTGTGAAATTCCCTGTTTCTTGTTCTTCTTACAAACAAGAACCCAAACTCTAAACGTGCATGAGATAGAGATGCTGCAGAACAGAGGAGCTCCAACAGATCCAATCCCACAGGAAATCCACGAGGAACTTTTTCAAGAAGAAAAAGCAGAAATGGTTCGTGATCAGCAACATCATGGCACTCGCAAAAACGCTGCCGACAGCCCCCCAGTGCCCCTTGGAAGGAGCAGGCTGGATTTGGGGCAGCTCCGAGGGAGAACTGACAGCTCTGAGGCACCGTGTGTGGGTTCCCAGCCCGCCGTGCCCCGCTCACCAGCACCCCGGCCACGACGGAGGCGATGGCGTTGCGGCGCTCGCTCCAGTCGATGCACTCGCACTCCGGCCAGCGGAAATTGTCCAGGAACCCTGCCATGGCCACGGCTCACGCTGCCCCAAACTCTTCCATCAACAGCCACGCCTGAGTGCCTGAAACGCAGCCAGGGGGGAGGTGAGGATCCATCGGGAACATCTCGAGGTGTTGGACAACTCTCGTGAGTTGCGGTCTGGGGGGTTTTACGCAATTAAGGTTTTTACAGAGAACCTCCCAGTGGAATTTTTCCTGCCTGTGGCAGGAGAGGGAATGAGATGATTTTGAAGTTCTCCCAACCCAAACCATTCCATGACTCCACGATAAACTCTACTGATGCTGTATTGAGCTACAGTCACAAAGCAACCTCCTTTACATAAAATTAGAAAACAAAATTACCACACAACCCAAAAGCTTAGGGCAGAACTTGGTCTTTAAGTCATGTCAAGGAAGCTCAAGTAAATACTAATATTTCCAGTCTGCAATCTAACAGATAATATAATTTAGTGCCTTTTTAACAGAGAAAAAGGGCCCAACTCAGCAAATCAACTGATTCTGAGGGTAAAGAAGGTCTCTCTGCACAGAAAGGTCACAGGGAACCTTAAATATGGGAAGAGGAAAGCAAAGTTAATTACTCACAACTGCTCTTAGCAGCATTCTAATTTGGTTTAGTGCTGTCAACTTCTGCATTTCCCAGCCTGCCATAACTCATCTCCAGCCACTCACTTGATAAAGACTAACAAAAATGTCCTTCACAACTCTGTTACAGCACAGACTGATGGAGAACATTTTCTGGTCAATAACAGCAGTGAGAAGAAGTGGAATAAAAATCAATAAACAAACACTTTGCCTCAGCTACAAACACAGGTCACCCCCTGTGAACAAGAGCAAAAAGTTTGTCCTCCAGAATCCAGTTCCAGAAACCCACACTTGTGATACCACTTCAACTATTAAAATCCCTCATTCAATTCCAAAATCATTTTAATTTGTACAGCACCTGGGCTCAGCCATCTGTTTATTCTCCTAAGTGACACCTTTCCCTGGCAATGTCAGATCCCTGCTCTTCCCACAGCTTTCTCAGGGAATCGCAGCGCTGTGCTTCTACAGATCCCAGGATCATCAGAGCTGGAAGAGCCCTTTGGGATCATCCAGTGCCACCCCAGCAGCACCCGCATCACCCCAAACCCTGTCCCCAAGGGCCACATCCAGACATGTCTGGGACACTTCAAGAGACAAGGACTCCAAACCTCCCTGGGCAGCTCATCCCAAGGCCTCACCACTCTGTGAAGGAAACCTTCTTTTTAATCTCTAACCTGAGCCTCCCCTGGCCCAGCCTGAGGCCGTTCCCTCTCCTCCTGTCCCTGTTCCCTGGCAGCAGAGCCCGACCCCCCCTGAGCCCCCTCCTGTCAGGGACTTGTGCAGAGCCACCAGGGCCCCCCTGAGCCTCCTTTTCTCCAGGCTGAGCCCCTCCTTCAGCTGAATCACAACTGCTCCTAAAGCCCTTCCTCATTTTCCACTCTTAAATGGNATTCGCTCACAATTCCTGGTGCTGTCCCCACTATGGAGCTGAGGGGACTCGCCCGGGGTGGCTGCAGGCAACCATGGAATCATGGAATGGGTTGGGTTGGGAGGGACCTCAAAGCCCACCCAGTGCCACCCCTGCCATGGCAGGGACACCTCCCACTGTCCCAGGCTGCTCCCAGCCCCAGTGTCCAGCCTGGCCTTGGG
>VYXC01008075.1:13473-25486 GCA_013397175.1 Platysteira castanea
TGTGCTGGGAAGAGGACCCCTGGGAAGGGACACGCTCAGCAGACGCTGAGAGAGGCACCCGGGATGCACGGAGGGCACTGGGGGGTACTGGGAGATCTGGGCGCTGCGGAAGGGCGGGGCACTGGGAGGGGCAGGGCACGGCTGCGGGCGCTGGGAGCGGATTGGTGCGGGCACTGGGGGTCACTCCATCCCCGTTTGCCTCCGCTGTGTGTGGAGGGGGCTGCAACAGGAGGCAGCAGGAGGGGGCTGCACCCCCGCCACCACCTCCCTCTCATCCCTTGCTGTCCCTAGGCTGGAGGACGAGACGCAGAAGCGTGAGGATGCCGAGAAGAGTCTGGTGCTGTTCCGCAAGGTGAGGGTGCTGGGGGGACCCGTCTCCCCATGCAGTACCGAATCCTCATCCCCTACCTCCCCAGGGGGGCTCCAGGGTCTTCCCATCCCCTCCACGCCGCCCTGCAGCTCATCCCGGCCTCTCCCACAGGACGTGGACCACGCCACGCTGTCCCGCCTGGAGCTGGAGCGCAAGGTCGAGCTGCTGATGGACGAGATCGGCTTCCTCAAGAAGCTGCACGAGGAGGTGGGGGCCGGGGTGGGATGGGGCTCGGGGGAGCAGGTCGGGTCCTTGTGCCACGATGTGACACCCACGCGCCCACGCAGGAGCTGCGGGACCTGGAGGTGAGTGCCCCGAGCCCGGCGGGGCTGGCCGAGGTGGAGGTCTGCAAGCCAGAGCTGACGGCTGCACTGCGGGAGATCCGCACTCAGTACGAGAGCATCGCTGTCAAGAACCTGCAGGAAGCCGAGGAGTGGTACAAGTCGAAGGTACCCGGGGCTGGGAGGGGTTTTGGGGCGGCTGAGCCACCCCCGAGCCCTGACTCACCCGGCCCTCGCAGTTTGCCGACCTCTCGGATGCAGCAAACCGCAACCACGAGGCGCTGCGGCTGGCCAAGCAGGAGATGAACGAGTCCCGGCGGCAGATCCAGAGCCTGACCTGCGAGGTGGACGGACTGAAGGGCGTGGTGAGAGCCGGGGAGTGTTTTTGGGGAGGGGCGCAGGGATCAGACCCCGCCCCGACCTTACACAGCCCCTTCTTCCCCTGCAGAACGAGGCGCTGCAACGGCAGATGCGGGAGATGGAGGATGAGTTCGGGGAGGAGATCGGGAACTACCAGGATGTGGTGGGGAGGCTGGAGCAGGAGATCCAGCAGATGAAGGAGGAGATGGCGCGGCACCTGCGCGAGTACCAGGACCTGCTCAACGTCAAGATGGCCCTGGACATCGAGATTGCCACGTACCGCAAGCTGCTGGAGGGCGAGGAGAGCCGGTGAGGGGAGCCCGGCACGCGGTGCCTCCCCACTGCCGGCGGGGAAGGTCGCCCGCGTTGAGTCACCCCGGTTATTGTGGGATTTTCTTGGGAGGAGGCAGCTCCAGGCCTTGTTCCCACAGGAAAACAAGAGGTTCCCATGGGAGCTGAGATAAAGGCAAGGCCAAGAGCTGGCGGGGTGGTGGGGGAGTTGCCTCTAGCTCTGCTCTGGGTGCCAGCCTGGCAGCCTGCGGGCACAGCCCCCGGCTGAGCTGGGATGTCGGAGGTGGACTTGAGGGTGTGGAAGGGCCGGGGTCACTGGCAGTGTCCGGGAGTCCCAGACCCTCCTCATCCCCCTCTCCCCCCAGGATCACCATCCCACCACACCCCACCACCTCCTTCAGCAGGAGAAGCTCAGGTGAGCGGCAAGCTGGGGGTCCCCCAGTATGTCTGGGGGTCTTTCCTTCGGGGTAGAGACCCTGTGTGGGTGTGGGTGGGTCCCTGTGCTCCTGCCCAGGGTGTCTGGGAGGGCACGGGGTGCTGATGGCCCCTCTGTGCCCAGTGCTGGAGCCCCAGCCCCCGGAGAGCCCGGCACGGAGGACGGTGCTCGTCAAAACCATCGAGACACGGGACGGGCAGGTGAGAACCGGGGAGAACTGGGGGTGCCCCGCCTGGGAGGCCCAACCCTGCCGTGGGACTGCCCCCCAAATTCTCCTCTTGCAGCAAGTGGTGACGGAGTCGCACAAGGAGCGAGCAGGGAAGTGACAGAGGGGAGCTGCTGCCATGGCCCCGACCCCACGGAGGGGGTTTTGCCACACCCTGCTGCATCCTGTGCGGGGCATGGAGCAGAGCAGGGGGGCTGGGAGCCCCTCAATTCCTATTCCTGCTGTCAGCACTACGGCACGAGGCCGTGGTGTGTCCCTGTGCCTTTGCAGCGTGTCCCTGTGCCTTGTCCCCCCACTATTTATCGCTATTTATTGCCCGTTTATTATTCTCCCAACCACAACCCCAGCTGTATTTAATATCGAGTGCTCTTCACGCTGCCTTGTGGCTGAGAGGGTCCCAGCTTCCCTCCCGCCACCAGAGCTGGCACCGGCTGCCCCTGGAGTTGGCGGGTCCGGTGGCACCCAAGCGCTGTCCCCTCTGCTGTCACCGTCACGCCCAGGGAGGCAGACAGGAGCTCAGCCCCGGCCCTGAACCCCCGGGGGTCCCGCTCCCTCCCGGGACCCCGCGACTCCCAGAGGACCGACGGGCACGCCCGCTATTCCCGGAGGGCTCCAGGGCCACGGATCCTCGGTCCGGGGAGGGATCGGTGCTCCCGGAGCAGCGCGGGACCGGCGGCACCTCCGGGAGCGCCGCGCTCATTCCCGACCGGCACCGCCAGAGGGCGCCACCGGCGCGGCCCGAGCGCTGCCGCGGGTTAATTACGCGTTAATTACGGGTTAATTACAGCGTGACGAGGCTCTGGGTGTGCGGGGAAACTCCCCGATTTCTATAACTGCGTTATTTTAAGCATTTTTTGGCATGGTTAATTGCTTTACTTGAACCAAATTATGCAAAATTTGCTTGTCAATTTTGTTATTTTAAGCCAATTTTTGCACTATCTCGTTATTTTCAGCATTTTTTGCACCATTGATTGAATTATTTGAAGCAAATTATGCATAATTACGTTATTCGAACAAATCTCGCAGACATAATTGCATTATTTTAAGCAAACGTTGCATTATTGCGTTTTCAGCATTTTTTGCATCATTAAATGCGTTATTTTAAGTACTTTTTTGCATTATTGTGTTACTTTTAGCAAATTATACAAAATTGCATAATTTAATGGAATTTTGGCATCAATAATTGCGTTATTTTAAGCAATTTTCTCATCACTAATCACATGAACAAAATAATATCAAATTGCATTATTTTAAGCTGGTTTTTTCCATGATTAATTACGTTATCTGCGGTAATTTTTCGCACGAATGAATTATTTTAACCAATTTTTGCATAATTAATAGCATCATTCGGAGCTGTTTGCATTCTCCGCAGCACTAACTGCTCTTGAACCAATATCGCTCATTTTTGGGTCACGCCCAGGAACAGCTCCGGATCCCTGACCTGGAGGGTGGGGAAGCTGCTGCCAGGGGGTCTCAGCCCCGGGGGACCAAGGGGGTGTCCTGCCCACCCCTCCCCAGGACGAGACCGAGCTGGGAGCCGCTGGCAGGGGTGACAAACACGCAGTGACAGTCCCCTGAGAAAGGGTTTAATGGGGGGGTGGCACAGACAGGAGGTTCGGGGGGACCCCCCCGGACAGACAGACAGGTATGAACACTATGTACAGGCACCCCCCGCCCCATCCCCGGGGAGCTGCCCCCCCTGGAGAAAGGCTGGGGGTGCTTGCAGTCCTGACAGACCAGGATTTGGGGTGGGGGGCAGTGGGAACGCCGGGTTTCTTTGGTTTCGGCCTTAAGGCTGCGTGGGGGCACCTGGTCCCGAGCAGGGCGGGTGGGACGCGCTCCGAGGCACCGGGGTGGGGGCCCAGTAAAACCAGTTCCCCACCCCAGAGGTCACCTGGAGGCTTGGGGCCGTGTCTGGGACGCGGCATCTCCCTCCTGAACGAGGGTGGCACTCGGAGCCTGGAGAAGGGGGGGCTCCAGGGGTGTTCCCCGCTTCCCCCCAGGCACGAACCTGTGTGCGGGAAGGATTCCCACCTCTGCCCACCCCGCTGGGCTCCCCCCGGCCGCAGAGGTGCCCACCTGAGGGCAGGGACCCCCGTTAGGACAGCGAGTTGAGGAAGTGGCTCTCCCCCGCCAGCGTGCTCAGCATGGAGCTCATGTCCCCCACTGCCATGTTGGCACCCCCGGAGGAGGGCAGCAGGAGCCCCCCGGCCGGGCTGGGGGGTCCGGGCAGCGCCGTGGGGGTCTCCACGTCCTCCACAATGGCAGCGAAGTCAAGGTGCGTGTTCTCCAGGTCCAGCGAGTCCAGGCTGTTGGCCACCTGCTCGCCCGAGTCCAGGTAGTAACAGGAGGTGCCTTTGAGTCCCTCGGTGCCCCCGCCGTAGTGCCCGGCGCCCCCGCAGCTCGCTGCCCCCTGGCCCAGCAGCTTGTGCCCGCCTTTGCCCCCCTGCCCATGGTGGCCCTGGCCCGGGTAGTACAGGGGGAGGTTCCCGGGCCCCTCGGGCACGGGGCGGGTGGGGGCTAAGCGCGGCAGGCGGCGGGCACCGGCGTCCACCCCCTCGTAGACGTGCCCTGGCTGTGCCAGGCTGCCCGGGTAGCTCAGGCCGGTTTGGTGACCCGGCGGTTTCGGGCCACCCGGAGGGTGCGGGACCATCTCGGGGTTGAAGCAGGGGGAGCTCAGGAGGTGCTGGGGCTCGGCCAGGCTCTGCAGATGGTCCGGTTTGGGTTGGTAACCGCAGTACCTGGGGCTGAGGTACGGCGGGGCCGGCATGGCCTGGCACTGCCCGGGCTCGCTGCCCAGCCCCACGCCGGCCGCACCCGCCTTGGAGGGGGGCTGCTCCCCCCACATAAGCGCCTGCTGCGCCTCCACGTAGTTCCGGACCATCACTTCTTTGGTCTGCAGGGTGGGGGTCTGGGCTCTGCGGGCCCCCGGGCTGGCCATGCCCATGTACCCGCCCGGTGCCGGCCCCGGTGCCGCTGGGGGGTACCCGCCCGGCCCCACGTCCATGGCGTGGCCAAAGGCAGCGGGGGACAGTGGGGGCGCGGCCAGTTTGGCGCTGGGGCAGGGAGCGAGTGCTGCGGTGGGCGCTGGGTATCGCTGCTCGGATTTGATCTGCAGTCGGTTAAAGCGGTGCCCCCCGGGGAATCCGCCGTCCTGGCACGAGCTGGCCAGTTTGGGGTGCTGCCCGCAGGCACTGGGGTGGGGGTACTCGACGCTTTGATGGGGACAGTGTGGCCCGGACATGGTGGGAGCCGCAGCAGCGATGCTTTGCCTGGAGCTCATGTCCAGCGAGCCCTGCGGGGGCCCGTCCCAGGGCGCCGGCACGGCCCCGTTCCCATTTCCACTCCCATTCCCAGCAGGCAAACTGGGGAAGCGCTGGTTCATCTGGCACGGCGGCAGGCAGAACTCGGGCTGCAGCAGCCCCTCCTCCATGTCCCCGTGTGTCCCCACCATGGTCCGCTGAGCACCGTAGATGCCACCCTGGAGCTCCACGCCAGTGCCCTGGCACGGGAAGCTTTCCTCGGGATAGCTCAGGTACTGATCCATCTCCAGCAGGCCGGGCTCGGGGCCCGGGCCCCCCATGCTCTCCAGGAAGACGTTCTCGGTGATGCTGGGGGGCCGTGGGGAGAAGCCGTGGCGCTGCAGGTTGGCATCAGAGCCGCCCAGGGGCTGCAGCGCTGTCCTGCCCGCGCCGGGCACGCTCACGTTCCCCACGCTCTTAAACCGCTGCACCCTGGGCATGGCCGGAGGCTTGGCCACCGTCCGGGCAGGGTCACTCGCCCGTCGCACGCCGTGCCTGGGCGCCAGGTGAGCGGGGACGCCGCCGGGGTATCCGGGGTGCTCGTTGGAGCTGTGCCTTCTCAACAAGCCATTGGCGACGCAGCGGGATCCGGCAGGCGCGGGGTAGCCCCCGGGCACGCCGCCGTGCCCACCGGCGGCCGCCTGCTCCACGCTGGGCAGCGGGGTGGGCGGGGGGCCGCCCGTGGCCGCGGCGTACTTGGCCTTGAGGCGGTAGCGCTGCGCCGGGGTGAGGCTGCCCACCCCCGGCAGCCCCCCACCACCGCCGGCATCGCTGGAGCGCCGCGAGTCGCCGGGAGAGAGGGCATCGTAGCCGTCCGCTGGGCACTGCCCGCCGGGCATTGCCGCCGCCTCGCCGCCCGGGCACGGCCCCGCCAGGTACGGGGACACCAGGGACGAGCGGCGGCTGACGGTGTAGGCGGAGCTGACGGTGCTGGTGCCGCTGCTCCGGCGCTCGCCCGGCGCCGCCAGGCCCAGCTCTGCTGCCGACAGCTCCGCGATGCGCCGGTGCGAGGCGGCGGGGGGCACCGGGAGCCCGGGCACCTCCGCGGGCAGGCCTGAGGGAGAGAAGGAGGAGTTACCCCGGGACACAGCGCGGCAATGGTGTCAGAGCAGGGCCGGGAGCCATGTCCGGAGCTGGGATGTGGCTCTTCCGTGGTTAGAGCCTGCGAGGACAGGGAGCAGGTGGCAACAAAGATGGGCAGAAGCTCATTTAGGTTGGAAACATCACTGAATCATGGAATGGTTTGGGTTGGGAGGGATCATAAAGACCACCCAGTGCCACCCCTGCCAAGGGCAAGGACACTTCCCACTAAACCAGGTTGCTCCAGCCTGGACTTGGACACTTCCAGGGATCCAGGGGCAGCCACAGCCTCTCTGGGCACCCTGTGCCAGGGCAGCCCCACCCTCACAGGGAAGAATTCTTGCCAATATCCCACCCAACCCTGCCCTTGGCAGTGGGAAGCCATTCCCTGTGTCCCGTCACTCCAGGCCCTTGTCCAAAGTCCCTCTCCAGCTCTCCTGGCGCCCCTTTAGGCGCTGCAAGGGGCTCTAAGATTTCCCCAGATTTTGGGGTCCACCTCTAGTGCCAGGAAGGCATGGAAACCTCTGGCTGCCAACCAGACCTCTCCCCACACTTCCCATGGGACGGGCCCCACATCCCCACCCCGATCTCACCAGCTCCGGGGATGGGGGGCAGGTTCAGGCCCTTGGGAGCCGCCGGTTTCCTCAGCTGCTTCAGCTTGTCGATGCGGAGGTTTTCCAGTTTGTGCAGGGCCATGAGCCCCGAGGTGCCCATGGGCTCGCCGGGCACCACGTCCTCCAGCGTGGACAGGTCCTCGTAGCTGCCGCCGGCGTTTCCTGCCATCTCCACGCCGCTGTCGTTATTGGTGGTGCTGCCCAGGGGCGAGTGGTCACTGCTGCACGATGACTGCCCGCCTGGGCTGGGCTGTGGCTTCTGGGGAGAGCCAGAGCACGGCCAAGGGGAGGGGGTCAGGGATCTGGGACACGCTAGGAATCATCATTAAGGCTGGAAAAGCTTCTGAGATCACTGAGTCCAACTATTAACCCACCACTGCTGTGTTCACCACTAAACCATGTCCCCAAGTGCCACATGCCAGCAATTTTTGGGCACTTCACCAGGAATGGTGACTCCACTGCTGCTGTGGGTAGAGGTGAAGAAATGAAGAATGAAGAAGTTCTCCCTAATATCCAACCTAAGCCTCCCCGGGAACAGCTCAAGGCTGTTTTTTCTCGTCCCATCACTCAGGGACGATCCCCCACCACCCAACCCTCCCTCCCTCCCCCAGCCCCCCCGCAGCTCCTCACCAAGGCCAGCTCAGGCACCAGGAGCTTCCCATCGTCCTTCCGAGCCTCGCTGGGGCCGTTTGTGTCCTTCTCCTGCTTCATGTCCGGGGGGCCGCCGGGGGTGGGCAGCGCCCGGCCCGGCCCCACGTCCCCTCGGTGCTTCTTGGTGACGTGGGCGTCGGGGCCGTGCACGGTCTTCACGTGCTTCCGCAGCGAGCTGGGGTCCGTGTAGCGCTTGGTGCAGCCCGGGATCTTGCACACGTACGGCTTCTGTCCGGGAAAACCACGGAGCAGCCAGGGGGTCAGCTCCAGCTACAGCCCCCTCCCCAAAAGTAACCCCCCCTCCCCTCCTGGAGAGAGCTGAGGGTGGGATTAAAGCGGGTGAATCCCCTCGGAAGGGGCACGGTGGGTGCTGGGGAGCGCTCAGGAAGGCAGGGGAAGGAGGGAGCNCGGTGACTCCACTGCTGCCGTGGGTGGAGGTGAAGAAATGAAGAATGAAGTTTTCCCTAATATCCAACCTAAGCCTCCCCGGGAACAGCTCAAGGCTGTTTTTTCTCGTCCCATCACTCAGGGACGATCCCCCACCACCCAACCCTCCCNCTTCCGCAGCGAGCTGGGGTCCGTGTAGCGCTTGGTGCAGCCCGGGATCTTGCACACGTACGGCTTCTGTCCGGGAAAACCACGGAGCAGCCAGGGGGTCAGCTCCAGCTACAGCCCCCTCCCCAAAAGTAACCCCCCCTCCCCTCCTGGAGAGAGCTGAGGGTGGGATTAAAGCGGGTGAATCCCCTCGGAAGGGGCACGGTGGGTGCTGGGGAGCGCTCAGGAAGGCAGGGGAAGGAGGGAGCTGCCCAGGAGCGGGGTAAAGGATCCCAGGGGGAACGGCAGTGAGGAGGGAGAGCAGGGAAAGAGGGAACTGGGGCACACAGGGGCAAAAAAGCAGGGCTGTGGGGCGTTCTCAGAGCACAGGGCTGATGTGGAAGCACACGGGGAGCCCTGGGTGGGGCCGTACCTCGTTGGAGTGGGTGCGGTTCTGGTGCTTGGCGCGGTCGGAGGCGTTGGAGAAGGCCTTGTTGCAGCCCTCGTGCTCGCACACGTAGGGTTTCTCGCCCGTGTGCGAGCGCAGGTGCGTCTTGAGGTTCTCCAGGCGGGAATAGGCCTTGTTGCAGCCCTCGAACTGCGGCCGAGCAGGGTGGGACGTGTCACACGGTGTCACCAGGCCCTGGACCGTGTCACCCCACACCCCACAGCCGCGGCACGGGCACACATCTCACCTCCCAGCACACCCGCCCTCCTCACGGCATCCTCACGCCCTGGCACGGCCCTTCCCCCGGCGTTGTGCCACCACCTCGCTGTGTCCCTGCCCATGGCATCCCCTCAGAGCGTCCCCACGGGGAGACCCCGGACTGGGATTGAGTGCAGCACCCAGCTCCCCGTCCTGACATCGTTCAGGAGCACGTTCCAAAGCACAGGACAGCGCTGGGGTGATGTGAGTCTGGGTTTAGATGGGATGTTGGGAAGGAATTCCTCCCTGGGAGGGTGGGCAGGCCCTGGCACAGGGTGCCCAGAGAAGCTGGGGCTGCCCCTGGCAGTGCCCAAGGCCAGGTTGGATGGGGCTTGGAGCAGCCTGGGACAGTGGGAGGTGTCCCTGCCCATGGCAGGGGTGGCACTGGATGGGCTTTAAGGTCCCTCCAACCCAAACCATTCCACGATCCCATGACCCCATGGCTGTACCCACCTGCTGCCCACCCCCTTCTGCCACCCCACAGACCCCACGGGCTCCGGCTGCCACCCGTCCCCCCTCATTTTCCCAGCTCGCCGAGCATTTCTGAGGAGTTTCTGGCATCTCACCGTGCACTTGTGAGGTTTCTCGCCCGTGTGACGCCGCATGTGCACCACCAGCATGTACTGAGCCTTGAAGGGCCTCTGCTCCCGGGAGCAGGCAGCCCAGTGGCACACGAACTCCTTCTTCTCACCATGGATGTGCTCGTTGTTGATGTGCTGGGGAGGGAGAGGAGCGTCACTGGTGGCACTGGGAAGGGGGACAAGGGACAGGGAGATCCGGGAATGTCACAGGAGAAAGGGATGTAGAGGGATTGGGAGAGGACTGGGATGGGAGAAAGGGACATGGAGGGACTGGGATGTCAGGTGGAGGCACCAGAGTTTGGGGCAGAGCAGGTCAGATGGTGTTTGGAGGAGGCAGAGAACGCAGGGGATGTTTGGGGGATCCTCTGGGAGGACCAAGAGCAGACGCAGGGGCCAAGGTGATCTGCAGGATGGTCAGGGGGATACAGGAGAGTTGCAGGAAGGAAAGCTGGAGCAAAGGAGGGAGTCTGGAAGCATCCGTGGCTGAGGAGAACTGGGGGACGCCCATCCCTCCCTTCCCAGGAGGGAACTTCCAGCATCACGCTGAGTTCCCAGGGCGGGTGGTTGGGAACTGGGAGAGGAACCACGGGCTGATCCAGGGGGTGTTGCCCGGCAGCCTGAGGGCAGCTTTTGGGCTGGGAACACCTCGGCAGCCCCTGACTCACGTGCACCAGCTGCTCCTGGGTGTCGAATTCCTTGGCACAGCCGTCCCAGTAGCAGTTGGTCTCATACACGGCCTCACACTCGGGTTTCCCATCCTCCTTCTCCAGCTCCTCCCGAACATCCAGCATGCCCAGCAAGGGGTCCTGGGGGGCCAGGGACAGGTGAGAATTCCCAGGTACGACCCCACAGGGTGGTGCTGGGCGTGTGTGAGGTGAGGGGGGGTCTCACGGCCTGGCAGGTACCTGGGTGCCCGTGGAGGCTGGGCTGGAGATGTCGCCCTCAGATCGCTCCTCTGGGAATTTGGCACTCAGGGGGCTGCTCAGGCTCCACTCCAGCTTCAGCTGCTGCCGGGGCAGGGAAAGGGGAAGCAGTGAGCGTGGAGATGGCCACCGGGACACGGCTCACAGGGGTGCATCCTTCCGAGGATGCGCTGCTCACGTGGATGCACGGCTCACACGGGTACGGCTCACAGAGATTCCCCTCTCACAGGGATCCCCACTCACACAGGGATCCCCACTCACACAGGGATCCCCACTCACACGGATCCTGGCTCACACGGATCCCTGGCTCACACGGATCCCTGGCTCACAGGGATCCCCTCTCACATGGATCCCCCCCGATGTGGATCCCTGGCTCACACGGATCCCCTCTCACACANGGCTCTCATGGATCCCCTCTCACACAGATCCCCTCTCACACAGGGATCCCCTCTCACAAGGATCCCTGGCTCACACAGATCCCTGGCTCACACGGATCCCTGGCTCACACGGATCCCTGGCTCTCACGGATCCCCCCTCACACGGATCCCTGGCTCACACGGATCCTGGCTCACACAGATCCCTGGCTCACACGGATCCCTGGCTCTCACGGATCCCTGGCTCTCACGGATCCCCCCTCTCACGGATCCCCGGCTCTCAGGGGTGCCCGTACCTGGCAGTGTTTGAGGGCCCCTCGAGCGGGCGGGTGGTGCAGCAGCCCCGGGCGCGGGGGCAGCTCGTGGGAGCTGCAGGGTGGGGGAGGCGTGTACGGGTGGCCTTGGCCCTTCTGCTGCCCGGGCGGGCTCTGGTACCCCAGGGACGGGCTGTGGAGAGCAGAGGGACGAGCAGGTGACACCGTCAGGAGGCAGGATTGGGGTCTGCCCAGCTGGGCATCCCAACCAGCCCTTCCCCACCACCCCACGCTGCTCCCGGCTCTCCCAGCGCTCCCCAAGGTGGGAAGGGAAGCTCAGCTCCCAGCCCGGCTCCCGCCAGGTGCCCACCTGATGGTGCTGATGGACAGGTGCCCATAGGAGCCGCCGGCGGAGGCGCAGCGGGAGTTGATGAAGGCCACGAGGGAGTTGGGGGAGGTGCGGATCACGGTCTGCAGGTCGATGCTGGAGTCGGACAGCGGGGAGATGGACAGCGCCCGCTTCTTCCCCAGCNGAGGCAGGATTGGGGTCTGCCCAGCTGGGCATCCCAACCAGCCCTTCCCCACCACCCCACGCTGCTCCCGGCTCTCCCAGCGCTCCCCAAGGTGGGAAGGGAAGCTCAGCTCCCAGCCCGGCTCCCGCCAGGTGCCCACCTGATGGTGCTGATGGACAGGTGCCCATAGGAGCCGCCGGCGGAGGCGCAGCGGGAGTTGATGAAGGCCACGAGGGAGTTGGGGGAGGTGCGGATCACGGTCTGCAGGTCGATGCTGGAGTCGGACAGCGGGGAGATGGACAGCGCCCGCTTCTTCCCCAGCTTCCCCGCGCCGCGGGGGGTGGAGAACCGGGAGCCTGGGAGGGAGGGCAGAGCAGGGGGCACTGCCCTCAGCATGGTCCTGGCGGGCTGGAGACACCCCAAGGACACACAGCCGGTGTTTGCAGGCTGGAGGAGAGCCCTGAGGGTGCCAGCTCGCTTCGGGTTTAGAACAGGAGAGATGCTTAACTCCTCTACGG
>VYXC01008075.1:35816-48807 GCA_013397175.1 Platysteira castanea
GGTGGTGCAGGTGAGGGGGTGGCGCAGGTGAGGGGGTGGGCACAGGTGAGGGACTGCCTCCATCCCCGTTTTGTAACGGGCATAAGCGGCTCAGCAGCTTTACTCTGAGATGAGTGTGACCCTGGATAAGCTGCTTGGGGTCCAGGGACTTGCCCCGAACCCACCCCCCTCTCCTCACAGAACCATCTGCATGGTCAGGCTGTCCCAAGTCCCTTCTGCCACCAGCTCCGAGCCCCTGGGTGTAACCAACACCTGGGCAGCCCCTCGGAGCAGCTCTGAACCAGCACACCGCGACTCTGCCACATCCCCCACCTCACCAACAACCCCGGTCTCCTGTTTGGGAAAGTCAGAGCAGCTCAGAGCGGGGCCAGATGATCCCCCAGATTAGGGATTTGCCGGTGCCACCACAGCCAGCTCAGCACCTCGGTGCGGGGGCAGCGTGTCAGTGTGTCAGTGAGTCAGCACACGGCGCACACGCGTGTGGACACCCCCCTCCACACGGGGACAAACACGGGGAAAACAAAGGAAAACTTCCCTCGCTGGCGGCACAAAACGCGGTTGTGGTGTCTCGGTGGGATGCTCCGTGCGGCTGGGATGGATTCCACCCCGGAACGCTGCCCGGGAGGGGAACCGGGTGGCTCTACAGACACCGCGCACATCCCCGTGCGCTTCCCGGCGATCCAGCTCCCGGCGTGTGCAGGGCAGCACGTGCCCCCAGGACACGGACCGGGGCTGGGGGAGCGCCCAGGAGGCTGAGGCGTCCCGCGTTGGCTTTTGCACACAGCGGGGATATTTTGGGAGCGCGGTGATGGCCGCAGTGCCCCGGGCGCCGGGGGGATGCCCGCTGCGCTGGCTGATGAAAGCTGCCCTTTGGCCGCTGGCAGGGCCAAGCTGGGAAATCGAGGGGGTTTGTCCCCAGATAAAACGGCCCCAAACTGAGCTTTGAGCGGGCGCTTGCGCAACAGGGACCCAGGCCAGCGTGTGGGATCTCAGCGGGATGAGCAGGGGGCATTGCCTCCCGCTCCAGGAGCATCCCACCCCAAATTCCACAGGAGGCTCCTCATCACCCACCACTCCTCTGTCTAGGATGGGGCTGAGACTGGGGTCACTGGGTGGTGTTTGGGGGAGCACACAAAGTGGGCTGGGGAGGTGGGACATGGTCAGGGTCTTTGCAGTGGGGGCCAGGATTTGGGGGTGGGCTGTGGCTCAGCATTTGGGATCACCCCCGTGCAGCCAGAGTGAGCAGAGCTCCACTTGGGATAGCTCCGAGTGGAGAACAGCATCTCCAAGCTGGGTGATGCCTCCCAGCACCTGCCCTGCTGGGACACAGCTTTGATGCTCCCAGCCCTCTCCAGTCCCTGGTGAATTGGGACCTGGTTCCCAGCCCCTCCTTGATTCCTGGGAACCCCATTTGCAGGCAAGACCTCCCTGCAGAGGCCTCGGGAGCATGGCAGGAGCCCCTCAAACCCCCCAGCTGCCCACATCTTCCAGGATGGCAGTGCCATGCAGCTCCTGTGCTACTCCAGCCCCTGTGCCTGAGGGATCTGGACCCTTCTGGCCAAGCAGGACCCTCTCCCTCTCCCCATCCCTGCAGCTGGTCCCAGGAAAAAGCAGCCAGAGCCTGGATCTTGCATTTCCACCCATTTATTTGGGAAGCCGCACCAAAATGTTTAATAATAAATTAAAGCAGAGGCCACGTGGGTGCATGAGGGAGGGGAAGGCAGAGTGGGGTCTTCGGCAGAGAGGAGGGAGCACCAGGGAGTCCCAACGGCTGCAGGAACTGAGAAAGTAGGAACAGCTGCAAAAGCAGTGGCACAAACCAAATCTGTACCTCGAGTGTGGTCTTGAAGGCAAAGTTTGAGCCAGGGCTCCTCTTATGGAGGCACCAGGCTGGAGGAGACCTGGAAACAGAGGAGGAAAGCACAAACCCGAGGAAAGGGGAAGCACACAGGACCTGGAAGCTTGGCCCTCACAGCTCCACACCCTCCAGGGATCAGAGAACTTTGTCCAGTCACTGCTGTTTTGGGGTTCTTGATGAAGCTGTACCCTTCATCCTCCTCTCCCAGGCCTGTTATTTGTGCCCCATTCCATCTGTCCCCAAAACCAGGCCTGAACTGGGTGCAGGAAGGTTTGTTCAGAAGGGAAACAAGCAGGACTGCCTTGTCCTCCAGGTTCCCACGTGGAGGAAGCAGCTCCGTTTCTGCATCCCACTCTGCTCCCAAGGAAACCACGTCCCAACCCCTCATCAGACACTGAATGTGAACCAAGTTGGGCTCCCACACCAGAGGGGAATGCGACCACCAGGAATGCAGCATCAGCCTGGGGACAGCACAGGCAGCGATGTCCAGAGCCATCAACACCCACAGCCCAGGTTTGGGCAGTCCAGTGTGGCCTTGGCTCAGTCCCACACGTCCCCCAGAGACCCCTGCTCCAGGCGCTCTCTGGAGACTCCCTGCTCCCCCCGACAAGCCCCTCTCCCTCCCAACCTTTCCAAAGGGGTCCATTGCACCGAGGGCTGACTCCGGCTCATGGAACTCTCCAGCTCCTTCCTCCTCCACCAGAGGAGAAAGGGGGATCCCAGCACAGCTCCCCCAGCCCTAACTACAGCCACAGGCATCGACAATCATGTCGGGAATGTCAGTCTTGACAATATTGCTGTTGCGGTCGAAGTAGAGGATGGAGAGCGGCCGGCGCCGCGTGGGCACGCAGCAGGAGTGCCCCGCCGCCTGGATGTTGTTGGCTTTGACAAGGTTGAAGACGGCCGTGTGGAAGGAAGAGGCCATGCCAGGGCTGCCGGCCACGTGCAGAGGGCACTGGCCCATGCAGTAGTTTATCTGGTAGCCCTCGGGCTTGATGATCCAGTCGTTCCAACCGATGTCGCGGAAGTCCACGTAGTAATCCTTGCGGCAGCAGAGGTTGGAGTTCTGGCTGCAGCGGAGGCTGCGCTTGGCCACGTGGTGTTCGGGCTCCCTCACCTTCACCTTGGCCACCAGGAAGGGCTGGTGGGACCAGCTGGCATTGAGCAGTGCCACGACATCGCTCCCGTCCCCGCGGCTCTCCAGCTCCAGCCGCAGGGTCCGGCTCTGCCCCTCGAAGAAGCTCTGCAGGGCGGGCAGGAGGGGGAAGGAGCGCCAGGCGCTGCCCGCCGTGCTCAGCCGCCTCTCCCCCAGCAGAGTGCGATTGCCCCTCGCCACAGCCCCGGCCTCGCTGGCCAGGAAGATCCTCAGGGTGAGGCCGGCCCGGGGCACTCGCAGGTAGAGCCAGAGCTGAGCCTGCAGGATGCGAATGTCCTGGTCCTGCGCCTGGCTGAACTGGAATTGCAGCCCCAAACTGGGGGGAGATGAGAGATCTGAGGGGAGAAAGGGATGAGGAGGTGAGCGCTGAGGGATGCTCCCCCGCCATCCCGCAAATCAACACTTCCAACTTCTTCTCGGGAAACACCTGCAAACTGCTCTGCCTCCCCGGGGCCCTCGGTCTGTCCTCCACCCTTCCCTGGGAATTCCGCCTCCGGAACGGGGGGTTGTCCCTCGCTGCCAGGCAGAAGGGGAACCTGCTCTCCCCTGGCCCCTCTTCATGGGGTGAGGCTGGAAAGTGTCTCCAGCCCCCCGAGCTAATCCTGCAGCTCCCATCTCTAACTACTCGGGAGTTCCAGGCACCCTGGGGAGCCCCATGTTTTGGGGGGGTGGGGGACTGGCATTGCAGCCCCTCGGGCGCAGGGTCCCAACAGGCAGGAGCAGGAGAGGGGCGACCTCCCCCTCCCAGGCTGAGCCCTCGCGCAGCAGGGATGCCCCTGATGCTTGACAGGTGCAGTGACTCCCGAGTTACCCATAGCCCGCGTGGGTCCGGGTCCCCGCACCCCGTGGGGCTGCGCGTCCCTGGGGATCTCCAGGACACGGACCCCTCACCCCGGGGCTCTCCCGCAGCCCGGCTCACCCGCGCCCCGTCGGGGGTCGCGCACCCACCTGTCTCCGCGAAACTGATGATCTCGTAGCCCTGCTCCTCCTCCTCCTCCTCCCCGGTAACCCCGGGGCTCCGGTGGGCGCCTCCCGCCTGCAGCCGCCGCAGGGCGCGGGCCACGGCGGAGCGGGGCACGGCGTGGGCGAGCCGCGGCCGATCGCGGAGCCGCAGCTTTTCCAGCAGTTGCTTCTTGGCCACCTCCTCCAGCAGCCGCCGCTCCGCGCCCGCCGGGCACGAGGGGCAGCGCGGCTCGGCCGNCTCCCCGCGGGGGGGTCGGTGAGCAGCCCCCCATCCTCCCCCGTTCCCGGTCCCCGCCAGCCGTCGGGTGGCTGCGGGAGGAGTCCTGCGAGGGGCCGAGCGCCGGCCCCCGTCGTGCCCGCGTGGGCTGAGCACGGGTGAGCGGTGATAGAGGGGAGGTCCATGTGGGTGTGCGCAGACAGCGGAACGTGCAGAGCTGCGCGGGCAAGGGGCTCTGTGCCCTGGGCTCTGTGCCCTGGGCTCTGCCTGCGGGTCACCCCGGCATCTGCCCACGGGGAAGAGGGCCCCCGGCCAGCCCCTCAGTCCGGGCAGTGGGATCCTCCAAAACCTTCAGGGAGTGAGGGCTGTGGCAAATCCTGGCCGGTGGAGGAGCCCCTGCAGGCAGCCGGAGGGATCCCGGCTCAGCTGCCCATCCATGGATCCGCAGCCCTGCCCCCAGCCTGGGCACTGCCCACCGGGCACCCCTGAGCCCTCCTAGCGGTGACAGCCCCGGTGGGTGCTGGCAGAGGACCCAGCAGGGGTCCAGGGGCTCCTGGGATGACCCCACAGCTGCTGGGGACTAACACGTCTCTGGGCTTTTGTCACTCCCACCAGGTGATGGGTTTGGGGGTCTGAGCCCACCCCTTGGGCCACCTGGTCCATCCTCAGCCCAGGGCAGAGCTGGGAAGGACCAGTGAAGGCATACACCGTGTTCCCTGCTCCTCACACAATAAAAAGCAGATTTGTGTGTCCCGAGGACTCAGGAGGTGGCAGCCAGTGTCACATCAGCCTGAAGATATTTCTTGGACTCTTTGGAGCGAGATGTGCAGGCTGAGGAAGGGCAGGGGCCGGCAGAAACCTCCCGAAAGTGATGCAAGGTGCCACGGTGTTGCGGGATCAGCAGAGCCCAGCTGGAGCACGGAATCCAGGGAACTTGAAGCCCTGCCAGGCCAGCCCTCCAGCATGTCCTGTGCCCACCTCGCCATGCACCGACTCCAAGGTCTTGACCACACGGAGCCCCTGGCCCTGGCCAAGCCAGAGGTGCCATGTAAACAGAGTGGGCTGTCTGGGAAAAAGCACCCACCGGAGGTGATGCAACCACGGAGCAAGGGGGCAAAGGGCTCAGCTGGCCGGGCTCGCTGGCAGCTCCCAGAATAGCCCAGGAATGTCAACAGAGAGGAAAGAGTGGGCACAGGCTGGCCTGGGAGCACGGATCCCACAGGGCCTGGGAGCCCTGGCCGCGGGCAGCAGCAGGATGGAGCAGGTGGCACTTCCAGGCACAGCAGGCGAAGCTGCTCCCACATGGAGAGTGACCTCTTACAGGACCGGGGGTGGTGTCTTCCCACTGACACAGGACAGAGTTGGATGGGGCACTGGGAAGGAATTCCTCACTGTGAGGGTGGGGAGGCATTGGCAGGGGCTGCTCAGAGGAGCCCCATCCCTGAAGTGCCCAAGGCCACACTGGGCAGGGCTCGGAGCAACCTGGGATAGTGGAAGGTGCCCCTGCCCATGATGGGGGGTGGAACTGGATGGGCTTTAAGGTCCCTCCCAACCCAAACCACACTGGATTCTATGATACACACACACATTCAGGCCCCCTCCCAAACATCTGGGCACCTGCTGCACCCTCCCTGTGCTCCCCGTGCCCACTGCCCTGCTGTGCTGCATTCCCCCACCCCTGCCACACCCTGGAGCCACGACAGGAGACAAAGCGTGGCAGAACGGGTGAAGGACTCTCCAACACACCCCCCCTCCATTCCGGGCTGGCAGCGGGGTGCCCCCAAAGGGATTAACCCTGCCCAGCCTGCCCGGCTCCCTCTGCATGGTGCAGCACCCCACGAACCCCCACTCCACCTCCAGCTTAGCAAGAGCATCCCACCCTCAGCCCCTCGTGCCCCCCGGCACGCTCCGGCCCCCGGATCTGGGGCAGGGGTCAGCGTGGAGCTCTTGCACCCATTGCATAATTGTGTTGTTGATTAAGCGGTTCCCAGAAAGCAAAGCCCAGGGACTGACCTGACCAAAATACCCCCCAAGGTCCCCCTGGGCCCAGCACCTGGTGCACCCATGGCTCCGGGGCCTCTGACCCCGTGGCCGGCAGGGCGAGTGTGGCACCCGGTGACCTGACCTGGAGGTGACAACTGGCTGGGCTAAGCTGGGACCCCCCAAGAGCTGGTGCAGCAGCGCCTGAGCGTGGCTCAGGGAAGCTTGGAATCTTGGAATTGTGGAGTTGTGGGATCATGGGATCATGGGATCATGGGATATTGAAATCATGGGATCATGGGATCATGGGATATTGAAATCGTGGGATATTGAACTCATGGGATCATGAGATATTGAAATCGTGGGATCTTGGACTCATGGGATCATGGGATATTGAAATTGTGGGATCTTGGACTCCTGGGATCATGGGATCATGGAATCATTAAAGCTGGAAAAGCCTGGATCATTGAGCCCAGCCATTAACCCAGCACAGCCAAGGCCACCACTAAACCATGTCCCCAGCTGCCACATCCACACGTTTTGAACCCTTCCAGCGATGATGACTCCACCACTGCCCTGTGCAGCCCATTCCAGGGCTTGACCACCCTTTCCACGAAGAAATTTTCCTTAATCTCCACTCTAAACCTCTCCTGGCACAAGTCGGGGCCGTTTCCTCTTGCCCCGTTCCTCGGGAGAAGAGCAGCAGTGGCCACAGCGGTGCCACTGGCTGGGAACGGGCCATGAGACTGGGAATTAAACATTAACTCTTCTCAAGGCAAGGGAAGGGACTGTCAGAAATTCCCACCCCTCCCGGGAGCTGGACCTGCCCAGGGACACTTGGCACAGTGTGCTTGGACCTTTGCTTCAGGGGCTGTTGATACTGGCAAAGGGTCCTTCCAGCACATCTGTCCCCTCCTGGAGTGGAGGCCGAGGGGACATCACGTCTGTCCCCGTCTGTGTCACATCTGCATCTGGGTTGACTCCACGGATGTCGTGTCCCCGT
The DNA here is from genome assembly GCA_013397175.1 of Platysteira castanea. Taxonomy (NCBI): domain Eukaryota; kingdom Metazoa; phylum Chordata; class Aves; order Passeriformes; genus Platysteira; species Platysteira castanea. The sequence goes on from VYXC01008075.1 coordinate 42,994, forward strand.
GTTGCTGTGCTGGGGGCTGCAGGGTGGGCTCCCCACTGGCCTTACTGGTCCCAACAGGACAATGTCCCATCACTGGGCCTGAGCCACCCCTTCCACAGCCTCCCGAGGGATCTGGGGACAGAGCACAGTGTCATGGCAGGATCCCTGGAGGATCCCTGGCTCCAGGGAATCTTCCCCGACTGCACCTTCCTCACCCAGCGAGCTCCCCGGGTGGGAAGTGGCACTTCAGAGCTCCTGAGCACCCCGTGCTGTGGGTGAGGAAGGGGCTGCCGGCTCCATCCAGGTGCCGTGTTCCCCGTGGGAGTGGGACAAGCCTCAGCCCAGCCTCTCAGGGTTGTGCTGCTGGAGCTGAGGGGTCTGGAGGGCCGCAGGACCAGCCAGCAGCTCTCCTGCCCTTTCCCTGGTCCCTGCATGCCCACAGCTGCTGCATCCCAGGACGCTTGGCACCGGCTGCGGGGAAGCTGTTTGTTCAATAAATATAGACAGTGAAATGAGGCGTTGGAAAAAGAAGGGAAAAAACAAACACCAAACCCTCTCTGGGTTTGCGCAAGTGGCCTTGGATCCCAGACGGGATCGATCCCCGAGCCTTCCTCCCTTCCCGTGGGGCAGGAACGCTTCGGGTCCGAGCCCTGGAGACACCAGGATCTGGGGAGATGGGGGTCCCTGCTCCGTCAGGGCTGGTGGGAGGACACGTGAAATGTGGGTGCTGTCACTCGCCTGTGGCCCTTCCATCCCTCCTCCAGGTGTCACAGGTCCCCCAGGACAGCCCTGCTCCAGCCAGAGCTGCTCGAGGCTCGTGGCTCATCCTGGAGCAGGCAGAAGATGCAAAGCTGGATGGGGAGAGGGTCTGACAACACCTCCTCACTCTTCTGACCCTTTCCCCACCTGGATCAGTTCTGTCCCAACCTCTGGGGCCGGGTGTCAACCCTTGCAGGTGGATCCCGGGGCTGAGGTCACCCGGCTGGGGCCGTGGGGGTCCCAATTTCCTTGGGGGTTCGTGGGAGTGCCCGCCACAGGGTGTGTGCGTGTGGCCAGGCACTGTCACCTGCTCCTGGCTCTTCCATCCATCCTCCACACGGGACAATGTGCGTCCTGCCCTGGCTCCAGCCACAGCTGCTCGTGGCTCATCATCCTGAGCGATGGGTGGGTGCAAAGCTGGGTGGGGAGAGGGTCTGACACCGCCTCTTCCCCCTGCCCACCCTCTCCCCACCAGGACCAGCCCTGTCCCAGCCTCTGGGGTTGGCCGTCAGCTCTTGCCGGGTGGACCCCAAGACTGAAGTCACCCCTCAGGGATCACCCCAGGACCCCCCTCCCCAACATCCCACCCCAGCACCTTCTCCCCTCCTCTCCAGTCCTCGCACGTGGGGGACAGGTGGGGAGCGGTGGAGGAACCCGAGCGGGCGGTTACGTAACGGGGCTGGAGCGTCGGAGCCGCCCTTTGCCCCCCGCTCCCACGGCCCTGGCATGTCCCACTTTGCTGTCACCGGGCTGGCGAGGGGCAGGGGGGGGCAGCTGCTCTGGCTGCAGGCCAGGAATGTGCCAAGGGGGTGCTCTGCAGTGGGGCTCGGGGGCTCCGGGGGGTTCCTGGGTGCTGGGGGTGCCCCAAACCCCGTCCACTTCAAAGGGCAGAAGAGTTTCTCAGTTCTGACCTGATTTGGGATGGGGGTAGCTGAATCCAGGTGGTTTTGGTGGAGTGGGAAATTTGGCCCAGGCAAGGAATGGTGCCTTTCCTGGTGGGAATTACAAACCCCCTGTGTCCAGGGGGTTCCTGTGCCATGCCCTGGATCTAGTTGGGATGAATTAGGGGTTCTGCATCCCCCCAGGAAGGGCAGCCGAGGGGCAGAGAGCATGGGAGATCTTTGGGAGGAGCAGTGTGGAGATGCCCAGTCACACCACCCGGGTTTTCAGTGGCAGGATGGGTCTGTCCCGTGCCACCCCTGGGCTGCCCATGCCAGGAGCACTGGGAGACATGCTGGTGAATGACAGGGCACAGACACGTGGACACACCGCGGCTGGGAGTCTTTATTGGACGCCAGGTAGCTGGGGTGCTCGGAGAGGGAGACACCTTCCTCCCACTGGGATCAATTTCCCTTTCCTCTCCCTGCTCAGCCGCGTGTTCAGCTGAGCGGGGCCATGGGGATGACCCCTGCCCTCTGTCCTCGCCAGCCCCAGCCCAGGGTGGCCACTCGTGGGCCCTGGGTTGGTGTAGCCGCACCCAGGACCACGCCCTTGGGCTGGGGTGGCAGCGAGACCGTCCTGATCCGGCAGGAGAAGGCTCTGGAGTCCAGCGTGAGCCACTCTGAGGGGCTGTAAGAGGAATCCACGGGCAGATCCGAAGGGGGAAAGAGCCGTGTGGGAGTTGAGAGAGGAAGGGACTTGCACATTCAGCACCCTCGGAGGAGAAACCCTCTCGGCAGAGCTCCAGCCCCGCAGCCAGGAGCCGGGAGCGCTGCACCGCCGCCTCCTGACCTCCCGCCCGCTCCGGCGCCGCTCAGGTGCAGCCGCAGGAGTCCACGATCATGTCGGGGATGTCGGTCTTGACGATGTTGCTGTCCCGGTCGTAGTAGAGCAGCGAGAGGGGCCGGCGCTGGGTGGGAACGCAGCAGGAGTCCACGGCCGCGGCCGCGCTCGCCGCCTTGATGCGGCTGAGGACGGCGGTGTGGAAGGACGCGGCGAGGCCGGGGACGCCGGCCATGTGCAGCGGGCACAGCCCCGCGCAGTAGTTCATGTGGTACCCCTCCGGCTGGATGATCCAGTCCTCCCAGCCGATCTCCTTGAAGTCCACGAAGAATTCCTGGCGGCAGCACATCCGCGAGTCCCCGCCGCAATCCACGCCGCGACGATGGACGCGGTGGGGTGTCCTGGCCCGGGCTTGGGCCGCCACAAATGGCCAGTGGGAATCGCTGTGGTCAGATGGCAGCGGGGACCCCCAGTCCTCTGGCACCTCCAGTTCCACCGTGAGCCGCGGGATTTGTTGTCCAGAGAGGCTCCGGACGGCTGCTCCAACGTCCAGTGTGGTCCAGCCGGATCTCTGCACCTCCAGCCGTGTCTCGCTGGCCACCGTCATGTTTGGCCCCGCCGGGTCGGGCTGCAGGAGCCTGACGGTGACGGGCTGTGCCCTGGGGCCGGGAGCTGCCCAGAACAGGTAGAGGGTGGCCTGCAGGATCTCAGTGCTCCCGGCCACCTCCTGGGAGAAGCGGAAGTGCAGCTGGACACCGCGGGGAGTGGAGGATCCTGTGCACAGAACCAAGGGCAGAGTCAGGAGTGAAGCGAAGCAGGGACTCGTCTCGTCCCACCTTTTGCCAGGGGACACCTTCCACTATCCCGGGTTGCTCCAAGCCCCGTCCAGCCTGGCCTTGGACACTTCCAGGGACGGGGCAGCTTTCTGGGCAATCTGTGCCCACCCTCACAGGGAGGAATTTCGTCCCAAAATCCCATCTAAATCTCCTCTTTTCCAATATGAAGCCATTCCCCCTTGTCCCGGCACTCCAGACCCTTGCCTAAAGTCCCTCTCCAGCTGTCTTGGAGCCCTTGCAGGTACTGGAAGGGGCTCTGAGATCTCCCCGGAGCCTTCCCTCCTTCCTTGGCTGCAGAGCTGCTGCTCCTCCTGGCTGGGAAAGGGCTGACGGGGCCATGAGAGCACTCGGGGCTCCTGGCACAGCTCTGCCCGTGAGGACACAACCCCCTCCCCGCGCTCCGAGCCTGGGCTCACCCCCCGGCTCGATTCCAGCCGACGCTCCACCAAGCCAGGAGACAGCTCCCTATTGTCCCGGAGAGCGGGAGCACAATGTGCCGAGGGCAGCGTTGTTCCCGGAGGGCTCTGAGGACACGGGGCCTGCGAGGGGAGCGGAGCCCCCCCACCTCGCCACGCGGAATTTGGGGAAGTGAGGGTGCAGGATGCTCCGTGGGGTGGGGTGGTGAGCTCGCATCTCTCCAAGGAAAGTGATCTGCAAGGAGTGGGATACTCCTTCTCCAGTGGTGCTTGTCAGGAGCCCTGAGTGTGCTCTGGGGAGTTCTCTCCTCCCAGAAGCAGCAGGTTCTGCAGTGAAATGGGGCACCCACCGCTTCGGGTGGGGTGCGGAGGCACAGTGCACACGCTCTGGGCTGCCAGGAAATCGAGGCTAAAAGTCGAATTTTGGAAAACGTGGCCATCTGACCCCTCCACCTCCAGCACAAGGGGGAGGGTTCAGCCGAAGTGGGCAACAGGTGACACAGCGACACATCCGTGCTCTGTGCCACCCCGCCACCCCCGCACGTCCCCTCTGTGAGTGATCCGCTCGGGACACGCTCGGGATGTGCACACAAAGTTCGGGAGCCTCTCACACCTTCCAGCAGCTGTGCTCCCACCATCCCGGCGCGCAGCCGGCACCGCCGCGCACCTCCCACCTCCTCACGGCCTCCCTTCCCTCCGTGCCCCCCACCCGCAGGATGCGGAGCCGCACGCACCTGACTCAGCAAAGCTCAGGATCTCGTATTCCTGCAGCCCCATCCCGGGCCGCCGGGGCGGGACGCGGCCGTCCCGGAGCATCCCTGGGGTGGCGGCCGAGTCCGAGCGCTGCGCTCGCATCCTGCGGAGCGCGGTCAGCAGGGCCCCCCGGGCCGGCGGCTGGGGGACGCTGGGCCGGGCTGGCAAGCGGAGCTTGGCCAGGATGCTCTGCTTGGCCAGGGCCAGCAGCGCGTCCCGCTGCGTGCCGGGGGCCAGCGCGGCCACCCCGCAGGCCGGGCACCGGGCGCCCTCGGCAGCCGCCACCCGTAGCAGACTCAGGAGCAGGAGAGCCACGGTGACCGTCATCGCCGGTGGCGGGAGGTGACAGCGTGGGGGTTCCTGCAGTGTCCGAGAAGCCGAATGGGATGAGCCAGCGGCAGCGCCGGGGCCAGGGAGCGGAGCAGGGTGGCGGAACTGGGCTCAGCGGGAGCTCGGAGCTCGGATGGGCTCGTTCTCCTGACGTGGTCACAAATATTGGCTGATCCCGGGCGAGATAAACGCCCCTGCGCTCCCGCGGAGCCGCCCGGGCGCGGGCAGCGCGGCGGAGCCGCTCCGGTTAAGGTGGAGCCGGGCGGATGGTGCCGCTGCTCGGGGCGAGCAGAGCGGGGACAGCGAGGCCGCCCCGGTGCCGCCTCGGTGCCACCCCGGCGGTGCCCGGGCAGATGCACGGTGGGGGCTCCCGGGGACACCGGGGGTATCCAGGGTGTACCGGAGGGCCCCGGTGCGGTGTGGGGACCACGGAGGTGCGGGATCCCCGCGGGATGTGGGATCCCTGCGGGCAGGGGGATCTCTGGAGGTCGGGGATCCTCAGAGAAGGGGGTTCTGCGGGATCGAAGGGCCGTCGGAGATGGGAGATCCCGACCGATGAGGGATCCCCGGCGGATGGGAGATCCCGGGAAATGGGGTACCCTTGGAGATGGGGGATACTCAGAGAAAGGGAATCCCAGGTGGATGGGGATTCCCGGAGGGATGAGGGATCCCTGGGGATAGGGGATCCATGGGGGATGAGAGATCCCTGGGAATGAAGGATCCCCAGAGATGTGGGATTCCCGGGGATGAAGGATCTGCGTGATGTGGGACCCCCGGTGATGCGGGACCCCCAGGGAGATGTGGGACCCCTGGGGAATTTGGGATCGGCAGGGATGAAGGATCCGGATGATGTGGGACCCCCGGGGGGCTGTGGGACTCCTGGGGAATTTGGGATCGCTGGGGATGCAGGATCCGGATGATGTGGGACCCCCGGGGGGCTGTGGGACTCCCGGTGATGCGGGACCCCCGGGGAGATGTGGGACCCCTGGGGAATTTGGGATTCCCGAGGATGGAGGATC
>VYXC01008076.1:0-36843 GCA_013397175.1 Platysteira castanea
AGCACAGAATTACAGAACGATTATCTGCCAAAGGCTGAACGTATGAACACAACTAAGCTCCTCGTTTTCCTTCACAGTATGACAAAATCTAATGATCCTTCAGCACTTTTGCTTTATACTGTTATTTTTCCAATAAATAGCATGAACTTGTTTCTTCTCCCCACCTAAGTAATCATTTATGACAATTTATTTGGAACGACAAGTTGGTGTTATTTCTCCAGTTGCTCTGCAGGAGATGTACTGGAACATCTTTATCTCACTGAGTCATGTCCAAAAAAGTACAAAATTGAAGAACCAGGGCACAAGAGCTTTCCAGTTGTCTGAAGCATTTATTCTCTCTGGGAAGTTCTGGAGAACTCACACATCAAACATGACAGCAATGGCAAGATTTGTGGTGTTTGGAAACTTTTCACAGGGAAAGTTTTAAAGTTCAGGCATTTGCAGCGAGGTGGCTGTGACTGAAGTATTGTTAAATATTAAAGTGGTAAAAGAAAAAAAACAACTGAGGGAATCTCAGGTTAAATTAAAGGATCACCACTGTTATACAGAACAGTTTTCAACTGCACATCTGTGAGTTGCCATTGTCTGACTGCCAGACACCCACCCAGCACTCCCTCACTCCCCCTCCCTCCTCAACTGGATGGCAAAAAATGAGATGAGAAATCTTGTGAGTGAAGCTAAAGGTGGAGATATCACTCAGAAGTGATGGGCAAACTGACTTGGGGGAAGTTTAATACATTGACAATTGCACAAACAAAGACAAAATCAAGATGGGACACGTCCCCCTTACTGCTATGCACAGTCAAATCTGCTGGTATTCCCTAGGAGATATTCTGACCAGTTAAAAGATTTTCCTCATTCTGCCACAAAGATCAGAAAGAACAATTTCTCTCCCTGGTCTTACAGATCAGCCATTGTTTAAATGCTGTTCTGTTCCATAGGCACGGATTTAATTTTGAATGTGCTGGGCTGTGCTCACATAAAATGCACTTATTTCTGCCCCTGATTCTACACGAGGACTCACTCCCCTGAAATCACAATAAAAATGTCTACATACAAGTCAGCCATGAAGGGATATGAAAATCACTTTTCGTGGATATAAATTTAACAGCAAAGAGTGAACCTTGTGCTCATTTCCCACAAGCAAACGGGAAGGTTGAAGGGGATACACGCTGTGTTAAAGACACTGTAATACCTGCATAAATTCATGTTCCTCACAGAATGCTTCCCCAAAGATTACAAGAGTGCAGGAAGATGTATCCTTGTCTTGTAAAAGTCATGTTGCTGCAGAGGGCAGCCCATTCCATCCTGGCCAGAACGAACACGCCAGTGCAGTTTGTATGAGGTTCATCACCACGGTGTGGGGACAGGAAATTGTGAGATACGGGACATCTTCTGCCATGCTTCACTTGTTTTCCATAAATTATGGAAATGTGGGACAGAACTAAGGACTGTGAATAACTACAGAAGACATTGTGCTTGGCAAGTGAAACCTGTCAGCCATCAGTGGCGGGGCCGAGGTCTGCTGCTCGGATTCAGCCATCAGCTCAGCTACATTTGAGAGGCTGATTTTCAGACAGCAGTGTTCCTTTTCTGGAGTACTGAACTCTAAAACAATCTTTATTGAAATGGAACACGGCACAAAGTGAAAAGAAAAATGAATTGTTACAGTAACTAACTAGGAAGTCTTCTTCTCTAAGACAGAGTTGAAAAAGTTGAAAAGAGTTGAAAAGTTGAAAGAGTTGAAAAAGAAAACGATATTTAAGAGTTGGGGTTGAGCAGAAATCGTTCCCGCATAATTACCCATTAATTTTATTATTGTATTATCTACAGTTAAAGTGCTGTGCTTAGATAAAGCAAACAAGATGCTGAGCATATCTAAGTAAAGAGGCCGACAGCTCCAGGAGTTCAGTCTTAACTAGGTTTTCTCTCACACAGGTATTACACTACTAACAGCCCACAACTACAAGTAAGAATTTAAAATGCTGGGGTTAGTCAAACACTGACAGCTTCAATTTTCTGTAGTAGTAACTAGGAGAAGCCCAAAGTTACATTTATTCTTAAAAATTAAAACTTTGAGATTTTAAAATGCATTTACAAATTGGTCTACCAAGACCAGGACAACTTGTAGAACTCTTCAAAAATCAACACCTAGAGGAAGAGTCTTTCATTTTTAATGAAAAAACCATAATATCCTGTAACTGTATTTTACTCATATTTTCTCAACTAAAAAAATTGACTTAATCTTTAGACAACATTATATCTTGTGGGGGCAGAACAAGATTTGCTTTCTCTTTCGTCCCCTTCTCCCAGGAAAAAAAAGGACAAGCAAACAAAAATGATAATATTGATTTGGCAGGAATCCTGCTATCTTTTCATTTTTGGATCTAACACAAAATATTTTATCTTATCTAGTATTACATATTCAGTGAAAAAGTAGAACAATTCAAATCTTTAGCTGAGTATAACAGATAATCTAGTCCACTGAGACTAGAAAAATTTAATTTAGTATATTGCAGGAAAGCAATATTTTCTTTGTTAAGGTCATATGATGCCCACAGGATGCTTACACTGAGGCAATGCAAAGTTCCACTAAGTAACACAGCAGAGCTGAGCTTTTCCTAGGGATTTTCCAGATGGCTTAGGGTGAGGGGCAAGCAGTCAATAAACAATAATCAGAAAATGCAAGAGAAACTTTATCAAGTTTTCGTACCAATAGAAAGACAAAGGAGAGGAAGTTGGCCACTCAGGTGAGGAATTGAGAATGTACTGATAATAAATTTTTCTAATGATTATACATCTGGTAAAAAATAAAAGAGCTGCACTCAAAAAGATTCTCTTTAATGCATCACTGCTAGCCCTGGGTCTGTGGTTTTTGGTCAAAGAGGAAGGAGGCACTACAGAGGTTAACTCCAAGCATCAGAGTCAGTCTTTGGAGAAATCTTTCCACGTTGACTGGAAAAGCTACTCACACATGCACCTTTAAACTGCTCATATCGCTCAAAATAAGACAAAAGTTGCAAAAGAGTTACCTTTCTTGAAAAAGATCCGTATTTCGCAGTTTGTCTGTCCATATTAAGAAGGATATATAGTAAATATACAGTAAGTTACTCTTATGGTAAAGAAATGTTATTCTAGTTATGCCAAAATTCTAGCTGTGGTCTAAGAAAAGCCCACTTTAAAGGCCTGGACTAGCAAAAAATTGTATTTATAGGAAAACGGGAGTGATAAGCTGGAAATAAACAGCACATTGAGGTTGGTAGGGCAGATTAGATACACCCAGTAGGAAGAGGAAGGCAGAGAAGGCAGGATACAAAACACCTGGTTTGAATGACATCCAGACACCCCTATCTGCCTCCACACACACTCTCTGCTCCTATTCCTGCTCCAGAAGTCTGAGCCTGAAATGAGAAACCTCCCATCTTTAAACCACCCTGTAGCTCTACTTTTATTAGTGGATTATTCCTGGTAATCAATTGACTTTGTTCTGTCCTGGGAGATATCAGTCTGGGAAAGTTTCTTTCCTCGGAGGCTAAGCTGGAAAATCAATTTCCCTGAGTTCTAAGCAGGACGGTGGGAGCTGGAAGAGAAACGAGATCTGGGATAAACTTTCCATCCCGCGGTGACTGCTGCAGCCTGGCTTGTGCATGATTTGTGGCACTGAGCCCGACCAACAGGGACTTCATTCAATTCCATTGCTGAGTGCTGAAGCTGAGATCCACCACAAGAATCTAAAACTCTGCAGAGCTTGCTCTCCACTCCTCACGATGCACATTGTTTCCACTAATGTCTGTGGACAGCTCCAGCTTTAAGAGAGGGGGAGAAGGTGGGAATCAGATCCCCTAGCCACAGTAGATTCAGCTTTGCCTGCTGCCTGTTCCGAGGGAAATAGCAAAACCCACATTCTGACTGTTGAGGGGTATTTCCAAAAACATCAATCCCCAAATCACAAGGAGGAAAATTTAGCAAGAGGCTCCAGGATAAGAAATAAGGCCTGAGAGGAATAATGAAGCTAAATAAGTATGCAGAAAAACAAGGAGCATTGAAAAGCAGCACAGTGACAGAACAAGGATTTACATTCACATTCTCCAAACTCACTGATCTTTTACATGAAAATATTCACTGAACTCAGGGTTTCAAGGGCAATGGTTACAGAAAACTCTAAAGTATGAGAGTACATCAGAAAACTGGGGCCTTACTCTGAAACAAGCAGAAATTCACAACTATTTATTGTAAGTAAATTTATCTCGGTATTATTCTCCTGGATGGCTCAAGTTTTCTTTCTTTCTAAAAGTAGCAGCATTTGACAAACAGGGAGTGGTCACATGCACACACACAAACAGAGGCAGGCAGCTTTATTTGGAGCCTTTTCAGGCTGGTTTGTACGCGTTCTGCCTGTTAAATTTGGCTGTTGTGATTTTACTCACACAGCAGGGATGTGGGCATTCATATTAACATCAGCACGGGGCAAGCTGGGGTTCAGGGCCTGCTCAGAAAAGAGTGACAAGGGGACACTGTCATTCACACAAAAGTGGCACTAAAATGTAAACACATGATGGAAAATGTCATGTAAGCAAAACCAACAGCCCAGAATCCAGTCTATAGAACAACAAAATGCAGGAAGAAAGGTCCACACCTCATTCTTTCCCCCTCTCCCTCCACCCCCAGTGAAACAGCAGTTTTCTGGTGCTGTAACACAATATCGCTTCTACTGCTGCCCTCAAAACTGCTTTGCCACCAATTACATGTGTGCCATTATCACTGAGCAGAAATCCTCAATAATTGGCTTCCTCATGCCTGTGAAGGGGAAGAAGGAAATTTCTTTCTCACAATTGCACACAACTAAACCTCAAAATGCCTCCTCACAGCATTGCAGCTACAGCACCACCATTCACTGACTCCTGTTTGAGTGGACCTGCCATTTTTTTGTGGAAAGAGCTACACAGAATTAATTTTATTTACTTTGCACAGGCCACTTTTGAGCATTAGAACACTGGGAAGAGTTTAAGTAACTGATCAGGCGTTTTGTTTGTGCTTGGCGAAAGAAAAAAGCTGGGATTCCTTCCCACCATCAATTTTCCTGACAGCCTGTCTTCTTTCTCTGTTATCTCTTTCAGCCTTTTATGAGGAAAGCTTCAGTGAAAGATGTTTCAGTTAAAGGTTTGCTGTCACTGCAAGACTATCTGAAAGAAAAGCATCACCTGGGACCAGTATAGAGCCTAAAAATATGACTGGAGGCTTTTGGGTTGCTTCCTTTGTGAGTGGATATGGAGGAAAAATACGTCTATCAAGACCTTCTTCTCCCCCTTTAATAATTCTGCCTAGCCTGACAAATATATTTTCACCCTGCATTGATATCAAATGAGCACGATTCCATGATTGCAGCAAGCAGGCTTGGCTTGCAGCAACAAGGATGGCTTTAATAGACTCCTGATGGAATTCCTATTCATTTCTCCTCCCTTATTTGTGATAAAACATTTAGCTCTCAGCCTCCATTAATCTAAAACTTGGTGCTGTGCACATGAGCCAGCTTAGACAGCAGGCCCATGTTTCTGGCTTTGCAGAGCAGTGTAACCCAGACAACAGAGAATTTGAGCCTCTCCGAAAAGCTAAAGGTACTGCCTGAAGTTGAGTTGACATTTTGGCACACAACAGACTATACTAATGTTACCAAGAATAGTTAATTGACCCAAAAAATCCTTTCTGCATGATCAGATGTTATGAGGAACGGTGAGATTTGGGGGATATTTTTTCATGCTTGCTAGTAGGAAAATTGAAAAAATAAGGGGAGTTTCTGTTTTGTTTATTCTGATAGATATGGAAAGCAATAGGGTTGGGAATTACTTGAATTTTTATTAGGGTACTTCTAAAAAATGTAGGTATTTCTGAAGATGTTAATTTGTTCACTCCTTCTTCCACAATACAAATTACTAAAATATTCAGATATGTGCCCCAAGTAACTTGTGGAAGAATAGAGATCTGGAACCTTTGTTAAACACTTCTGCTTCTCATTTCAGTAAATTGCCAGACAAAACTAAACAACAATTATTTGAAATCATGCTTAAATCTTTTTGGCTCACTGGATTCCCATGAAAAGTTTTCGCTGATAATTTAATCTCATTATTTCTTTTGACACCAAGGCTTCTAAACAAGGCTGAGTAGGCAACACCTGTACTACCAACATTAGGTACCTTACGTTCCAAACCTTCATTTTTTCAGTCCTTCTGTGTTTCAGCGAGGAACAAAAAGTACAACTCAAAATTAATACAGCAAAAAGAAACCAAAGGAGAAGAAGGCATTTCTACTGCCCTTTTGTGGATCACTTTTGTCAGATGCTGTAGTTATCATGATGAACTGCACACAGACATTCCCCTATATTTAAGAGGGGACCACAGGACTTCTCAATGGAACTTCTACCCTTTAAGATGCATTTCTCCATCTAAAACAATGTTCTGCAATCTCCCTTCCCTTCACTCACAACAGACAGCTTCAATTATAAAACCTGCTGAGATAAGGTCTCTGCTTCATGAAACTAATGAACACTTGAAATGATGCACTGAACTAATGGATATTGAATACAGAATAGCTATTTGTTGTGTGAATTTCATCACCTCTTATTCCTTGGAAGTTATTTTCAAAATGCAGTAGCTTGTAATGGAAACCTATTGATATGATAAAATTTTTAACTCTCTAGAAACCAACCTGAAGTATTCATTTAAATGGAGGCTTTGTTTCATAGCATTATCTTTGAAGAAGTTACTTTGAAATGTGGATTTTCAATTCAGATTAGATTCATATAAAAATTGCTTGGACAAAATAATTTTTTTCTTTTCTAGTAATTTATTGCCAAAATAAAACCCTGCTGCAGGAGGATGATACCTCAAATTTTAAAAAGGGTGTAAATAACCTTGATGGGAAATGCCATTTTAATGTTCTAGTGACAAAAATAGCAATCTGTCATCCAGCATAAAGACAATGCCAGAGGAAGTATTGGATATATGAGCCTACATGGACAGCAAGAACCATGTCCAGTAGCAATTTTGGAATTACATTTTGAAACTGCAATTTCTGCATTTCCCTTAAATCTGCTTAAGCAATAAATATTTTTTCATCCAGGATAACTGTTAGGTGACAGATACAGCTATTGAACTTCTGCTCTTACCTTAGGTCAGACCACTTGATCTCCCTGGCTAAGAACTTCAAAAGACACTGACAGAACTGGCTAATGAATTACTTTTGCTAATGTAAATGTGTGAACTGAGTAGTGACACCTATAAACACATTTTAAAACCTCTGCCCTCAACTCTTTATCTCCTGCCATGTTCAGTCTCTGACCACTCTCTGCCAATGCTCCTGGAAATAAAAGGAGGAACTGGGTGCATCCAGGTCTTTTACCTGTGGAATTTTAAGAAAACTGCCCAGGAGGAAGGTGCAGTGGGTCACCTGGAAATGTGCTAAGCCAGGGATGCCAGCTCACACACCAAAACAGAGCACTTTGTGCTGTTATCTTTGATTTAAAATTTTGCCCCCTTCCAGCAACAATTACAGAATATGAAAACAAAAACCTCTGAAACTGCGAAATAAGTTTTGAAGAGATCTCATACCTTTTATTTAAAGTTCTATTTTCAAACCTATTTCCTGAAATAGCAAAGCTGGAATTTTTTCTTTAACAAACAAAATCAGCTGGGAGTTCGTTTCAATTCAATTGAATCCTTTACAGCTGGCCAGCAACGGAGTCACCCTCAGCACCCGATGTTGTCTCTGCTGCTGCTACAAATACACACAGCAAGAGGTCTGGTGGACTTTAATTGCAAATGAAACTAATGAATTTATAAATTTCAAATGTCAGCTTTTGATAACCCCCTAAAAAGGATCTAAATGTCCTGCGTAATTCTCTCTGAAAGAGGAAGAAAAATATTGGGTTTTTTTTTCCAACTTCTCTTGGGAGCTGGCAAAATTCAAGTCACCTGTGAGGAACTATAATTTTGATGTTTGTTTTCAGTGATTTTTTAAAATCACTGAAAGTTGTAATAACATTGAAATAAACAACTGTTGCCAAGTACAAACTCTTGGTACAGACTGTACAGAATTGCTTTCTATTTACAGAACCCTGCTACAGTGCACAAACAGAACCTGACACAGCTGCCTGGCAAGTCTTTGCACTAGAAATGGTCCTCAGAAATGTTCCACAGGAAGCACTTGAGCCTTGTGAATCCTTCTGCCTGCAGCTGAACATCTTTGTGCCCGGAGGTATGGTCTGACTCCTCAGCCGCCAGGTGCAGGGGTGCTCAGGCACGCCTGCATTATAGAGTCATGTAGAATCTCCAAAAACATTCACTTCAGCAGCACAAGAGAATGCTGAAATGTCTTCCACAAGTGGAAGGCAAACACTTATAGGGCTGGAAATGGCACCCCTCAAATTTAAGCGACGTTTAAAAATGGGTCTGCCCATGAATGAATTAAAAATCAAAAATATTTCATCATATGCAGTTTTGGGTGTTCTTTTTCCATGCATAGGCAGAAAATCTTTGAAGCAATGGGTATAAAAACAACGTATGATGTAAGAAATCACAGAAATGGGGTGAGGAGAGGCTACCAAAATCTCAAGACGAGCAGGAGACTGAGCTAACTTTGATGACCAATCGAGGTAGAACTATTTTAGTCATGCTTGGGCAAAAAATATTAGTCTGGATGCTTCCTTAGTTACCTTCTACAGCTCCCAGTGAGGTTATGAGGAAATGGCTGGAATCAGGAGCACACCTGAAAGAGGTCCCAGAAACAGACTGGCTGTGAAGCCAAAGATCCTCACCTTCTCAAGCACAGAGAAAATCTTCTTGAGTCGCCTCCAACCATAAGTAATGCTGATCTCTCCCTGATGTCTCCTCTGTAAGGAGGGAACTTCCCAAGCAGGTAAACCACCCTCAGATGACCTACCTGCACTGCAGACAGGGCACAGACTGGCTAAAATCTGCTCCTGTGGAACAGTTCGGGGTGAAATCAGACATCACTGCAGTATGATTCCTTCGGTGCAGGAGGGGATCCCCACAGGCTTCACTGGCTGCTTGTGCACTTCAAACACTGCCAAGAGGGAAAAAATGGAGGCTGACTGAGTACCTTGGGCAAAAAGCTCACCAAAACAAACCTGGTTTTGAGGTGTTTGTCATTGTAGTTCTGGCAGAGCTGTATAACTATAATAGGGATGGCTCACACGTGCTCATCCAGCCAATTTATTACTGCACTGAATCTCCCATGGTGCCCGGAGGAGACACACACATCTCCTTACTGCAGGAACACGTTTGTACATAAATCTAACCCGGCATGACTGCAAACCTGGGAAACTGATGAATCCAGGTCATGCCCTAGAACTGCTGTGCCATTTTTTATTGGTGCTGTAGGGCAGCAAAGGAGATTTATACATCTCTATCATGAGTAGGCACATCCCCAACTGCTGAGTCAGAGCCTTTAAACACATGTTTATTTCAGTATTTTCTGAAGTCTCCTTTCAATAGTTATGATTTCTCAGTTGATATTCTTCCTGGCTATTTGAAATTTAGGTAAACCTAACAAGCTGAGCAAATATCTGAGGTCTGCCTGCCCTTTCTTTGGAAAAAGGATTTTTCATTCTGTGTATCACTCACAAACCACTGCAGAGCTCACACAAAGTCAAAACCTAGGCTTATCACAGTGAAGGTGAAGCAGATTTAGTCTTGATTAGAAGTTAGATATAGACCCACCTTCAGTGCCCTGGGTTAATCACAGCAAAGTCACACACTCAAAAGTCAGGAGATTATGGAACACCTTCAACTTCTACTTGGATCCAAAACAATTCAGAGATATAAAGCAAATTACTGTATTGGATCACAGAGGGAAAATTAGGAAGGCGAATAGTACTAGGAAACATTCCCTGATTTAAATTACCTAATATCTGTACAATGTGCTACATGCTCAGAAACCCAAATACCTTGCATATCAAACACAAAAAGGACAAAAAAGTAAACATTTCACAGTATTTATTTCTCTGATTTTATCGAATTGCTGTCAGTGGATGTTGCTACCCTGTGTACACCCATATGAGTAGTGGGTAACCATTATTTTACTCAGTACTTTACCCAGTACTCCCAAGTTTTACCAGTACTTGCTCTCCAAGATTATTAGTACAAGAGAAGAGAAAATAATTTTTCAAAAGCGTTTCATTAAGTTTAAAGTGATCTTCATGGTGTCTCAGGTGCATCTATAAAACGATTCTAAATTTTCCAATCATTTTCATATACAGATGTTTTAACTTTGGTTCTTTTAATAGCACAGCTCTCTAAATTTAGCTACTCAGCTTATACAACTCAGCATGATTCCACAGAGAAATAGCTCAGAAGGGCCAGAAATATCTTTCTTTAAAAAACAGAAATTGTTTAATTACAAGACAACCTAGTTTATAAGCTAAGGAAAAACAGATTGAAGAAATGCAAGAAAATAGTAACTAAAAAAAAATCAGCGCAAACCACCACAATTTTGAGGAAGTATTTCCATTCCTTTCCAAATCAACAGCTCAGTATATTGAAAATTATGTGTTTTGGTGTGTGGAAAAGAGCCAGAAATTATGGTCAGGGGGTATTCCTGATCCACAGTGATAATAACAGAATGTTTTCCACCCAAATCAGAGGATTAACACAGCCACAAGTTACTGACAAAACAAAGGCAAAAGAAATACAAAATAGCATATGAGAAATTAAATAAATTAAAAGTCTTCCAAATCCTTCTCAATTGTGTTTACATGGACATCTCTACCATGGTAATAAAGGAATTATTTCAGAGAAATACACACATTACTGCACTGTATCTTAGTTACCAGCTTCAGAACTTATGAGCGAGCTGTCTTACACATGTAAGAAATGTGTTTTTCACTCACCAGTAAAGGCAAAATCCATGACTGAACCACACTACTGCACTGCAGTATCCATCTTCTTAAGTGGAGTCTCTAAAACCTGCATTTTTAAATCAAAGAATGAAACTGCAGATTATAAAGAAAATGTTGCACCCTCACTGCAATAAAGCCTTTTTTGTTAGGAATGCATTATTCATAATGAATCATAGGGTTATGACACATAAGTGGCATTACAAAAAAAAAAAAAAAACGCCCAAAAGCAAGTGTTTGAATTTGCTTATAATCATACCTTATGCAGAAATTTACTGAATTATGGAAGGAAAAAGTTGTATAAGAACATTAAGAAACAACTTAAAGTAATTATTGACCTGCAAGACAAGGTTTTCTTAAAATATTTAAAGAAAAACTGCATCTCTTTAAATGAGCGACTTGGTAGGGTGGAGGCATTAACATTTTGCATTCCTTTTCTGAATGCTACATGGGTAGAATTCATAATCTTAAAAAAAAAAACCAAACAAAAAAACCCCAGTATCCCACAGGGGAGGTGCAAACTGAGGACAAAACTTAATTCATCTTGTCCCCAGAACTTTATCTGTAGGACCGAGACTGCAGAGGCCAGGGCAAGAGCCATCGTCGCCTTTTCCCAGCTCATCCACACTCCCCGCTCAGACCTTTCCCCATCCATCCTTCCCTCTGTCACATTAAATATTTAGGTCCCAATTATGAGAAACTGCTCCCTGGGACAGAGACGGGGAGAAATAATGGATGGTGGCTCGGAGGGACGGCCTGAAGTGTGATGACAGCAGGCATTCCCTCGCAACCTCACTATAAAGCTTTCATAGGAAAGGAAGATGTAACAGCACAAATATCCAGATGTAGATCAATATTAAAGAGAATAAATTTCAGCTAAATTGTGGCTTTAGCTATACTGGGGCATTTAAAGACGTCGTGTATATTTAATGGCCAGCGAGCAGGAGTCATGGAGTCCTTAAAAGAAGCAGTTTGACTTGGGCATTAATTTACCACGGGAACCCTGCCATCCCTTGAAATGGTTCAGCGTGCCTCCCCATCTATTTCATGGACAGGTTTAATTCTGGCAGCATAAGAAGGATGGATGTCATCATGACCACACTTCCCTCGACATACGCCTGCAAAGGAAAAATTAGTGGATTATAAATATACTTGACAAAACATTTTTATTTGCGTCACTTAGCACCTACTCCGAAATAACTGGGTTTAAGGACATTGGGATAGAACTGTACTAATGCCAAGGTTGCACATTTTGGTTCTAGAAACAATGAAAAGATGCATAATTTTCATCATATATGATTTAATATTATTCTACTCCCTCAAAAATTTTCAAATGGATCTCACCAAAAATTCACAGGGAAAAGTTTTCAAGTACATCCCATTATTTTTTATTCTCTGTTCACTGTGTGCTTTGTTTAATATAAATACTTCCACTAGTTCAAGGTCCAGAAATACTATTTAAAAGGAGCATTTCAAATTATTTAGCCCTGCTTTCTTATTCTATAACCATTAAATGCAATATCTGTTGAAGTTCATTCAGTTTTTCCCCTTGATTGATTTCCTTTCTCATTTTTCACTCTAAGTTTTCACAACCTCCTCAATAGAGGAGTCTAAAAGCTTCAATATTCCACACTTTAATCGCTTATGTTCCTGAAATGCTGATATCCAGAAAAGTTAAAATGGAAATTAATAAAAAGGGTAACTTCCCCAGATATTCAGTTTATTGTCCTCCTAACAGAAACAAAGTGCAGAAGAAAATAGGAGAAAACAAAAGATGAGTTGCTCTGAGGGAATAAATCGGAACGCTTGGATAATATAATTTTTGTTTAATTAATCACTCTAATCTAAAATTTATCTGAAAAATGCTTTTCCATTTATAGCTTGTTTTATTATCTTTCTTACTGTGAATTTTCTTCTAGGTTCAAAAGACATTTCCAATGTTCTTCTGAAGTAATAAACACACAGGTGCTGACTTGAAGAGCAGTGATATTTTTATGGAGGGGGAGACCAGGGACTTTCTAGCAGATGGGGGTTCCAAGATTGCTGCAATAATTTTGCTACATCCCCTTCTCTGAGAGCAGTACATATGTCTGGCCCCCATAAAAGTGCTAAGAACGTAATAAGGAGCTCTTTAAATTTACCAATAGGGGAATCAACACGCAGAGTTCACTGTCAGCAGGACAGATCTGCTTGGGCTTCCTGGAGAGATTGAAATATACCTACACTTCCTCATCACCCATCCACTGCATTCTCCAAGGCAGAAATTAAGAAGGCTTCCAAAAAGAATTTTCATTCTGTGGAAAATATTTAAGGCTCTGGTGACAGCACAATCAAGAATAGAAGTTAGAAATCATTAGCACTGTCTTCAAAGTCTGAGTGAAAACACAAGTTCAGCATGTTAAGAGGCCTAATCATTAATTTCTTGAACTAAAAATAATATTTGACCCTAAAAATATTCCTAAGAGATGAAATTAGAGTAGATTACTTCCCAACAAATTGCTAGTGGACAAGGCTTTTCGAGCCATTTATATACATAAGTCTCCTCAAGTGAATAATCAGATTTACAAATATGCAAGCAAATCTTCATAAATATGCAAAAACAAGTCCTTGTACAGCATCAAAGTCCCACTTTGATAGTTATTAAATCATCACCCAATAAAGAATGCTAGAAGAATACTTAAGTGGCAAATGTCAATCATGTAAAAGCAATCAAGCTCCAGCATAAAACCTGTGTTTGGGTACTGTAATATTGTTATGGCCATGTTTACCCACTGAATCACTGGCTAATTCCATTTACAGAAGAATTGTTCTCATTAAGCAAGAAGCCATTAAGTATTTTCAGTATTTTTTTCTTTAGTAGCAAACAGCTCCGTAATCTGCTTACTAAACGCTGTTCAAACTTTAATGATAAAATTATTCATTTGCTCACGGGATTTTCTAAGACACTTTCCCCAAATCCTAATGTAGTTTCACAGCTACCAGCAGGTAAGGGGATGGTAGAGTCATTATGCATATGGGGAGCTGATGCCTGCAGAAGTTACAACCAAAAGTGCATTTTAATTGTGGATCCAAGTTAAAGGCCTTCCATTAGACTTTTCAGAGTAGTTCTTATAATGTAAAACTACATTGAACATTTCCAGTGCTTCTGTTAGTCTTAGGAATGTTTAGAAATCAGATCACTAAACCACAAAGAACACAATTAGAAAGTTCTAATCACTCAAACCTGTCATTTTTTTTGCTTACAGCACTTTGTGAGCTATCAAAAATATCCCATAGAATGGATTTTTGATTTGGTTTTTTGATTTGGTTTGGTTTTGGTGGGGTTTTTTTGGTTAGCTTAATTTTGTAAGCTTTGACAGGCATCTGCTTTAAGCTAGAACTTGTTCCACTCCAAGTGAGTGTCCTGGCATGCCTGGGATGTTACAGCACCAGCACAAGGAACATGCACGGGAGATTCTCCTCTCCTTCAGCTCCCACCAGCTGGGACCGATTGAGGGGAGCCCCTGCTCAGGTTCTGCAGCTCCAGCCTCCAGCATGTCCAGCACAGATGAAAAGCCTCAGAAGATTTAAGCTGCTAACCTAACACACCTTTACTGCACATTGCAAAGTGCAATTCTTGAAGCCTTATAAGTTGGTCAAATTTGGGGTATTTTCGGCAAATATCCTGATTCCCTGCCAGATTTCAAATCCTGGTCCAGATTATTATCATACCAAATTTCTCTTCAACTTAATACCACTGATTTTTTGCGCAGCATTGTTCTCAAAAATACAGTGATTTTACCCACAAATTTCTGTGTTATTTCTAAGAAAACACCTTGGGAAAGGGGGAAAAAAGTATCTGCCCAAGAAATTACTGCCTGACAAGGTTACAAGCATACCACTCTCTTGCCCATGAGCATCACCAGCAGATACATCCCTAATCTATAGATGAAATATGTGGGGAGAGACTCAAACAGGGTCTTGAGCAAGCGATCCAAACGAGTCAAGGCAGCGTTGCAAGGATTGTGGCGTAATTATTATAGAGTCACTGTGGGTTGTTCATCTGTTTCCACTTTGTTCTGATGAAGCTAATTTTACAGGTTTTTGGTCCAATTTCCTCCTTTTCAGACCCTCTAATTAGGTACGAAAGAGTTCCAGCTTTATGACAGGGCTTAAAGTGGCTCATTAGTTTTTATACGTCAGCAGTAAATCCGCTCTCACGTCACCCTTCTGAGGGGGAACAGAAACTCTGAGGCTGCTTCCAAATTTACTCCCCTTTACATCAGAGGAAGCTTCAAAGAACTTTACCAACCAAATACAACTAGACACAAAATATTAGTTGATCTGCGAGTACCAATATTAAATACTTTTATCATTGAAGTTATAGCTCTATTCTTTTTTTCAGTTCAGGATTTAGTGCACTCTCCAGCCAAGTGATGGAGCTGAGCCCTAAATGTCACAGCAGGCACAGCACAGTGACTCCAAGACAGATGAGGAGATGGCAGAGCACATCTGGTCTTGCCTCTTCTTTTCCCAGTATATTCACACCCACCACTGGTGGATATAAGCTTTGCCTTAATCCCAACTTTATGTTCTTTAGCTTAAAGCACCTCTAGCATGGCTTGATAAAAATATTTCAAAAAATGAATGACATATAAATCTAAAACTCTTTCTTTCTTAGCAGTTTTCAGCTGGCAAATGCTAACTTCTCATCCTGCTTATGCACAATAAACTGAAGCTGAAAATTTGTCTTTGTGTTTATTATCCCCACACTCACATCCTATTTGATTTTAGAAGTAAACAATCTGAGTGTATCATTTCACAGATCAAAAATAAAGTCAATAGGCATTTTTATTTTGAAAACTACATCAATTAAAACAGTTAACTACAGCTCAACAAAATAATAAAATTAATGGGAAATTCTGAAAGAGGTTTCTATTTAAACATAATTTTACATTTTCTAATTGAGACCTTCTTATATCAATTTCTTCCCTCCCATCCCTTGAAAAATTAGGACAGAGGGTTATTTTAGGAAACTCCAGAATACATGACTGCTAGGTCGACATGCAGCACCAGTGCTCTTGCAAATCAATATAAATACAGGATGCAGCATCCTACACAGCCAATAACCTGAAAAGCATGTTTTCAAACACCATAAATACTAACTTTGAAATTTATCTTACAGTTACCTAACAATTGCAGGTCTGAATGGTTCTACACTGCCATAAAATTGCACTTTCTGAAGGCTCTCATTTCCCCACATAGCTTCTGATGACTGTGATGGCATTTGGAGATCACCACCTGTCACTGTCACATGGTGATGCCGTGCTAATAATAAACATTATGCCTTCTGTACTGTTTGTTGAACTTGGTTATGTTCTATGACTTCTTCTTCTAGAACACTAAATGTAGCATCTTAAAAAAAGAAAAAAGTTATTAAGGTTTTAGTTGGAAGATTTTAATTGCAGTCTGATGTTTCTTCTGCTCAGGAGAAATGTAGACTCTTCACAAAAAAAAAGGTTGTGAAACAATGGTGAAGAATCACCTGTATTAAGTGAGGGTGGAATTAGGGGAACAGAAAATTCTGTCTGCTCTTGCACATCCCTAAACTCTAGCTCAATGCAGCAATATAAAAATGAAATATAACTGTGCCAATCCACACAGAGCTGTAAAAGACAATCTCCCTGGGTAAACAGAATTATCTAGGAGAGTGGACACTTAAATACAGAATTGATCACAAATAGTGCAAACATAACAATCCAATCTGTTTAAGAATCTATTCTTACTTTAAAAAATCAAATTTAGGTATGCAACCAATTCAGCATTAAGTTGGTTTAGCAGAGATGTCCAGGAGATGAAATAGCATAAGATGTCAACCCTTTTCTGTTGTCAATTGACAAGCTGATAAAAATGAAACTCTACTCTTCAAATTGTTGAAATATTCTAAATCACATTTCAGGGGGTATTGCACACTTCCAACAGTTTCCAGTTCCTTTTTACTTATACATCTTATAAAATAAACATAGACCTTAAAATGCTGCATTTAAGGGGAATTATATGTCTAAACTTTCTAAACTGCTTTTGTAACAGTTTAAAGATCATTGCTTCTTTTCTGGTGGTTTTGATTGTGATAAGAAATGTTCACTTTTTCTTTTGCAGGTGCCTTTCATTCACATAAAACTTAACTGAAGCGTCCTCTGAGAATTCTCTATCAGTTCCCACCCGTAATGTGGTGTTAAAAGCATCCAGAAGCTCCTCTGGTTTGGATCTGCCTGAAGTTCTCAGCCTCAGCTTACTCTGTGATCTCTTTAGGAGGGAGAGGCCCAAATTCAGTACAGCTCAGAGGTCTGAATCTAAAAATCAACGTGCATAGCACGACACACAACACAGGCTCAAAAGCACAATAGCCAGGTTTGGTTAGAATGGAACCCTGGAGAAGTAATTTGAAAACCCTGGAGAAGCAATTTGAAAACCTTGGAGAAGTAATTTTGAAGGAAGAGTTCAAAGAGTGCCTAGAGGTTCAGAGCTAAACTACAGCCAGACAGAAGCAGCAGGGACTGACTCAGGTGTGGCAATTTTTAAGACAACACCATAATTCCATGTGTGTCTTATCCAATGATTCAAGCAATAAAATATCTCACGGTAATTTGTGCAGTGACGTTTTCTACTGCCACACCCAATGTGCTGTGCTGAACTACACATCTCTGAAACCTCCAGGCACTTCTGGAAAACTCACAAACAGGAAAAAACGTATTACTTCCCTTAATTTGGAGAACGTTATCATCATATTATATCCATTCAAAAGTCTTTATTTCACTTTTGATCCAGCCCAAGAAAACCTTTTCCAATCCAATTTACAGCTCTGCAATTTTGCTGCCTGTAATGAGCAAATAGATTGAAAAGGAGAATTTGCCAAGATATAGCGGTCCCAAACACAAAATAACTAATATGATACAGGAAGAAATCATCAGTATGATGGAAAAGAGTGGCTGGGAAATCTTGTTTCTAGACTCAATGACAAACACGTAGCTGTTCCAGGTAACTGATCCATGATTTGACCATGAAGCTAAAAGAAAATGCTCATCCTGTTGCTACAGAGGTTCTGAAAACTCCTGCCAGAGCAAGGAGCACAGAGAACAAAATTTGGGAAGATCCTAAATGGATCTAAATGGTTCCCATTTCATGCCCAGAGGCAAGCATGCACAGGTCTGCATAAGAGAGATTCCTGCAATCAAAAAAGACAGAAGTCTGGAACCATTAAACTACAGCCTAGCATCCTTTGGGAAATGCAAGACATGCCTAGAACTGCTTTATTTTCAAAGGATATCCTACATTCTATATTTATAGAGATATTTCTGTGTCTGTAGGAGTCTTCAGACTACTTTATGTACAAATCAAATTTTCACTCGCAGGCGTAATTAAGAATTAGACCTAAGTCCAAATGATACATGTCATTCTGAGCAAGTGCTTTGAAAATGTCAAATGACACACACATGCTAAATTATAACTGTGGGAAATTATTAAAAAAAAAAAAAAGAAAAAATAGAACAATTTCCATATATTTGCTCAGAAGAAATGTCTTGCATGTTTAATATACATTGCTAATGAAACCCTCTGGGTTTGGAAACACTCTCCACATCTGCATTCCACTGTCATCCCTTTGTGCTCCAGCGTTTTTACAAATCACACCTGTATTTAATTGTATGGTTGACACATCATGGAAAATCTCTTCATTTACATTTTCTCTTTGCTATTTTGATGGTTACTATTAGTTGTTCAAGGCTGTGCTCTGAGCGACTTGCTCCTTGCTCCCTAGAAATAAATACAATTAATTACGTTCTCCAACCGTCATTCAATTGTACTTCAATTTATGTTTCCATTTTGTAAAACATAAATCCTAGTCACATCAGGTTTGGGTTGCTAACAGAGCGGCCCTGCTACAGTGCCAGGACTTTGACTCACACAAGAAACTGTGTCTCATGTTTAATTTCTGGGTCAGCAGATGTCCTTTCTAAGCCTGCTTTACCACACACCTTTTTCATCATAGATCCTTATCAAACTGTGTGGCTCAAAGCTGTGCATTGCCCAGATCAGATGGGTGCTACTTATCAATCAGTTCATTTTCTGTGGCAGAACCACCTTTATTTATATCACTTGGCATGCTGTTGAGATACATATTCACGGACCAATGCTGAAATTGCATAATATGGGAATATCGTGGTTTATGCCTTACAAAATTGAGGAGTTTCATATTGTTTGCCTGTTTGTTTAACACATGAATTCCAAAATACAAGGCATTTCTAGTGCCTGAGTTACTGTATCACTTATAGGAAGACATTAACAGAGGTACCATCATCACTGCATGGTCTATACTTTCAACTAATTTGTGCAAAAAAGGTTGTAGTGGTGGAATACCAACAAGAAATTCTCAAATAGCTTATTCAGTGGTGATGGAATTCTCTGAAAGAACTTCTCCACTAAATTAATAATAATTCATCCAATATTAAGAATATCAAACAGTTGGATTAATATGTGTTATCATTACTACAGGCTAAAATCTCCAATCCAAAAATTTAAGAAAAAAAAAGAAAAAAGAATTGGTATTGTTGCTGTTTTGCACTATGAGATTCATCTGGCCAAATGTGGATATCTAAAATGTAAAAAAAGTTCTATTTTTTTTTTTTAAAGCCCCCATCTCAGCTCTTCCTTTTAAATTCCATGAATAGGCAGCAGGGAAAAAAGGAACACTTAAATTAACCATATCTTAAGAATGGTTTTTTCTTTTCCTTATCTTTGAAGGGAGCTCGAGGCGACTGGCTCAGACACGGATATCAGACACAGACACCGTAGACATCAAAAGGGAGGTGAGAGAAAACACAGTCAGAGATCCTGTTCCAGAATTTGTCTTGGCGAGGTGAATGGGATTCTCACATCTTATAAGTCTTCAAAAAGAACACTTAGGTATCCACGTGATGTTACAGAACTGAAACACTGCATGGACTAGGTCTGGCAACTGATGCCTCGCTGCGAGCTCCCACTGCTGTGAGGCCAGTGGACCTCCAACATGAGCAAAACAGGCAAGATATGCCTGCACTTTATGGATTTTTTCCCACTGAAATAATAAACATGCTGAAAAATGAGATGTCACCTTCTAAACCTGCAGTGCTCATGCTGCAGCCAACACAAGTGAGTAACATCCATCTACATACAGAACATCCCTTCCCTCAGAGCTCCTGTGTCTGATCCGCTTCAGGGCTTCTGCAAATCAGGCTCCTCCTCATGGCACAGCCATGCTGTGTCCCCGGGAAGTGCTGGGGCTGTCCATAACTGGGACATACATAAAACATAAACCCAGGAGCCACTGGAGCTGCCAGACAGAACAGCAGTCTGGCTGCAGCTGCTGGAGCTCTCTGTCCCATCCCTTCACAGACTCCTTCATCAGCAAGGTTTTGTCATTTAGTGCCACGTCTGCGCCTCATCCACGGCGTTACCTGGGAAATGTCCCTGATCTCTGCACACTGGTCGACAACTATCAGCCATCCCTTCCAAGCCTCAGTCTGTGCCTCATACAGGGCGTTACCTGGGAAATGTCCCTGATCTTTGCACACAGAGGTCAAGCACCACCAGCCATCTCTTCCAAGCCTCAGTCTGTGCCTCATCCACGGCATTACCTGGGAAATGTCCCTGATCTCTGCACACAGGTCGAGAACTATCAGCCATCCCTTCCAAGCCTCAGTCTGAGCCTCTTCCACAGCATTACCCAGGAAATGTCCCTAATCTCTGCACACAGAGGTTGAGCACTACCTGCCATCCCTTTCAAGCCTCAATCTGAGCCTCATCCATGGCATTACCTGGGAAATGTCCCTGATCTTTTCACACAGAGGTCAAGCACTATCTTCCACCCCTTCCAAGCCTCAGTCTGAGCCTCATCCATGGCGTTACCTGGGAAATGTCCCTGATCTTTTCACACAGAGGTCAAGCACTATCTTCCACCCCTTCCAAGCCTCAGTCTGAGCTGCACTCTATCCTTTTAGCTGGTGTTGTCCAGGAGCACACCACACAGAGCTGTTTGTACAAAGGAAAGTATTGCTGTTTGGTCTTGTTTTCATTTGTTCTCTGTACTTACTCCAATGTTTGTAAGAGGAACAAAAGCGCCAGTTGAGAGAGGCATAGTGAAAGTGTGCATTTCCTTGCAGGGGCATGAGAAATAATATCATGCTGGCCTGCTTCCAGACATCCTGAAACCACTGTGGAAAGTAAAACGTACTGATTATCTTTTAAATCTATTTTTTTTCCACTTTTGCCCCGGTAATTTCCATCCCCTTTTAAGTAGTAATGTAAGATTTACCTGTGCTTATCACAAACCCGAGTTAAACAAGTTCTTGGCACTGCAGTGAAAAGGGGCAGTGCCTTCTTCATGAGCGTGTGCCTGCCTGAACATCATATTTCACATTAATATTCTGCCTGGAAGCTGTCAGATATATTATGTCATGTCCAGTAAGTACTTTATAAACATCATTGTATTTTAGCAAGAGCAATCTCTTCCTGTGTGGCTGCATAAGGTGATACATCTCAGCAAATAAAATTTCTGATTGAAAGATTACTTCCATATCTGCTTTGTTTTCCTTATGATATTAGTTCTTGAAATATTGAATTTTTTTACTTCATGTCTCTACACTCTTTCAAGCCTACGGATAGCACAGAGCAAATCTGACTCAAACATTTTACTCCTATCTTGAAATTAATTTTCTTGAGGCAATTCCAGCCTTTTTTCATTTAAATACATTTAGGCAATTTTGCTCTTCATCTGGATAAGTTGAAGGGAGGATTTTTGCATCATTGCTAATTTGAAACCTTTAAAACCAATTGTCATAAATTCATGTCATAAAGACAGCAGAAGTGTAGCTTCTGTTTCAAGATATCATTCAAAACATTTCCCCTCAGCTCTGATTTATACAGGTAGCATTAAAACACAGCAGTTTTCCCCAGCCAAGATTTAAGGCATAGAATTTCCACTAAGATAGCTCCATACCCACTACTTGGTATAAATTCACTTTAATGTTGAACCATATTTGTGACATGCACATTTTTAGGATGTTTTTTAGGGAACTTGGCTTAAGCTCTGGGCTAACAGAAGGATTGAAAAACTTGTCACTTTTATAATTTAAATAATTTTTTTTACCTGCTATACCAAAACTTTTCGGCTTTCTATTTCTTATGTGGAAATTGCTGAGTGGTGTTCCCTATTTTATTTCATTTGAATCAAGGACATCCAATTTAATACAAGCCACTACTGGACGAGCAGGTATGTTAACACCACCTAGAAATAAAGTTGGCAAACAGGCTGTCCCTTGAGGTTCCTCCTTCCTGTGGCTTTGCAAGTGAGACTTGAGGCTTACTCTGAATCCTCCTTCACTTGGAGAATTTCTTTAAAGGATTTCCAAAGTGCACAACTTTCTGCATAGACCAGAAAATGAAATCTCAAATTTTATTCAGCGTCTGTGGAGAATGAATATTGCATTTAACTTACCTGTCGTGGAATGAATCAATTTTTCTTTTAAAGAAAAATCTGGGATTCTGTATCCTTTTTTCCCTCAACCTTTAAATTTAAGAAAAACGTGATAATAAAATCTACAGTAAGATTTGTCAAACACACATCTGAAATCGTAATTTCTAATTTTTAAAAGGATGTGGCTGTAAGAAATCCATCTAGTAGCACCCAGCTAACTAAGGCTTTGCATTCCAATTAATCAGAAACCACCTGAAGCAGGGACAGTTTTAGATTGAACATGAAAATTTCCAGCTATTTTGGCATGGGTTGATTTTTAAAATATTCACTGGCTTTTTATTTCCTTAAAAGCCATTGGTGATGACAACATAATTTCATATCAGTTGTCAAAAATTCTTTCATGCAGGAAGTAAAGTAGTATGACTACTAATGGGCCAAACTAAAACAACACATAATGTCCGTGTTTTATGCTGATTTAATGCCAGAAGTTGCGCTTAAAATTGATCCATAGCCTGACAACAGTTCCAAAAATCACAGCTCAAGCTGGGAGTATAAATGCTACTCTCAGACCCTAATTGTGTGGGTAGGAGGTACAAACCTGGCTCTCTTATATTGGGCACCTTTCCCAGTGGCAGATATGATGACATTATATCTCTGTTCTCTTTCTTGTAAATGGTACCTAATTACCTCATGATATAGTAGCAAAATA
Organism: Platysteira castanea; assembly: GCA_013397175.1. Taxonomy (NCBI): domain Eukaryota; kingdom Metazoa; phylum Chordata; class Aves; order Passeriformes; genus Platysteira; species Platysteira castanea. The sequence goes on from VYXC01008076.1 coordinate 23,107, forward strand.
AAAATAAAAATAAAAATAAAAATAAAAATAAAAATAAAAATAAAAATAAAAATAAAAATAAATAAAAATAAAAATAAAAACAAAAATAAAAATAAAGCTGTTTCAATTTTATCTTTCCCTGTTTTGGAGGAAAACATAGCCAGTTTCAAATGGATAAGTTCCAGTTGCCTTAAAACTTCATGTCTCATGGACTAATAATTTGCCAGAATGTTTATGTTACATTGTCAAATTTTGTTTGTGCACCAATTCCACGCTGCTAAAAATTAGCAGTCTGCAGCTTGTCAGAACACATGTATTGGACCGTCAGTTTCAATCATTAACTGATAATTAGACTAATTTCACAGGGGCAAGAGAAATAGCAGAACTGCATCCAGAGCTGGGAGGGAGCACAGTGAAGGGAGGACGATGGAGTTAATATCTGTTTGTACAGATCTTTGTCTAAAGACAACAAGATTTCTTTCTCTCCTTAAAGAAACTTAAACGTAAACTCCAGTGAATCACTCAAATACATGAATATGGTGATTCCCCCAAGTTTTAACTAATTTATGCACAAAATGCACAACTGATTTAACTCATTTACGTGCACACCAGAAAAAAAAAAAGCCAGTGGAAAATAAGGAAAATACTTAAAGCCAAACATGCTCAAGTGCTTGAGACACCAGTTGCAGACACTGCTGGGCACGCTGTGCTGCTAACAGGTTGTGTGCATACGGAAATCCACGGAAAACACCAGATTATTGCACTGTTAGTATTGAAGGGGGCTCAAAAAGGGATTAGATTAAGTTTATGGAGAAGAGATCTCATCCCTCAGTGGCTATTAAGGACGATGATTCAGATGAGTCACTCAACTGATGTATTATTCAGAGGAAAGCACAGCACTTGACATTTTCTGTCTTTCTTACACTCCTTATCTCCTTTTCTTTGGTAACAGTGTGACATAGGACACACCGAGTGCCCTTTGGGGTCAGTCTCCTTCAGATTTAGACCTGTTCCAAGGGATATCTTTCATCTACAACTGCCAGCTTAAAAGTGTATCTTCATAATGGAATACATTGCGTTGGGCTTTATCTTCATTTTCCATATCAGCTCCGTAAGTAATCAATAATTACTGTCATGAGTACAACTTCCCAAAAGCATTTAGGAGCTGATCTGCATAGATCTTTTGAAAGTCTTTTAGGAGAACTGAATTCATCAAAATCTGCAATATCTGTTGAATTTTAGTTGATGTTTCTATTTGCCCAGGGGCAGAGGGGTTTGACAGCCTGGCTTTGGTGGGTGCCTGGCAGCCAGCCTGGGTCAAACCACCACACAAGCTCAGCCTCCAATAGCAACAGCAACAAACCATGCTCTGTACATTAATAATTGAAATTTATGCACCAGATTTAATACAAAAATGCCACATATTTCATTCCCAAACACCACTGAGGTAAGCAAGAAAATTGAATTCCTGTTTCTATAATGCCTTTTGCATTACAGCTGAATTCAGTGAATGAGTTGAACCCTGTAGCAGTGTGTTCTTACTGACAATTTCTGTATAGGCATTTAGATAACAGATAATACTTATATAGTGGAGATATAACACTCAGATAATTTCTTAGATGATACTTAGGAGGCCTGTTCACATTTTCCCCCAAATGACGGGTTCTCTGCAACAACCTGCTCAGAAACTGCGATGTGATTCATCATTCTGCAACACGATTCACAGTGCAGGATTTTTCTGTAGATTCAAAAGCCTTTGTTCAGCCAGGGTATTTCTTAGCTCTTGATACTATGTGCAAATTAGCATCCATTTTACAACCTCTCTGCTAATTGTTATTTGCAAAAGGATTAGCACTCAGTGTCAGCAGTCGCTTTAGTTATTTTATGAATATTCATTAGGATTTCATACATTACACCCTCGCTATTTGCAGCTTAATCTCTTTATTTTGTGATGTTCCTGCTTCACCCATCTGTGCAAGTAGCTGCCATTATCACAAGCACCTAACTATCCACCTTTTAATCTGAAGATCTCTTTTGTTGCTACCCCTGTGTGATGTTCTGCAGGTGCCCATACGAATTACAGCCCTCACAGCTTCTCACAAGTTTTATCCAAGCACGCAAAAGTACTTCTGGTCATCTCAGTAATGCAGAAGCAACTTTACAACAGTGAGAAAAAGAAGTGTTTGCATGGAGTTTTGATGCAAATATCAAGGCTCTAAAACAGATGGGTCTGTTTGAAGCACAGGTGCCAAAATTGCATCTGCCAGGATGCATCAGGCTGCCGTGTTGGATATGGGCAGCACCTCTTCCAGGGGTGACCAGGTCCTCAGATCCTGTGGTGATTTTATAAAACACAAAACCAATTCATATCATCATATAAATCTGGAACATTTCCAACGCAGTCTTATAGCAGTAGAAGTGTATTTACATACATGTGTGTTTTACTGCCACCAGTTATACCTGAGGAGCAATAGGGACCCAAATCTAGAGTATTTCACGATATTGGGATCCTCTGGCACATGTATTATTAATAGAATCTTCAAATTCCAATTTTTATCTCCACTCACAATTAATTTTCAAATCTTGTTTCCTGGAACAAGTTCATCTTTTATTAAATGTTTATTTTCTAAGATTTAGGCCTCTGCTTTTGGGTCATTCCCTTAGCCATTCCCTTATTTTTTTCCTAATAAACTTTGCTATTGACAGTGGTTGTTCTTCCAGTAGCTTTGGGAGTTTACTGTTTCTTAGTCAGCTGGGGATTTTCTACAAATATTCTTATAATTTTTTTTAGTGTTGTCCTCCTATCTCTGTTTCAAAAAGCTCTCTGAAAGCCTGATCTTTTGATACAATTATATATGAACATAATTTCATACTGTCACCATTCTTATAATGAATAAACGAAAAATAATGCAACTGGGGAAAGATGAGCACATCTGATAACAGAGAAGCTTGATATGGTAAAAATGTTACTGATATAAAAATCAACAGATTTTTAGTATATGCTGCTCCACATAGATGGAGAAGCCAACTCTTCAGGAATAAATCTATCCAAACCTGTCCAGACTAAAACCATGCATCTGACTGCTGTAATCCAGAGGTGCATACAGCTTTGATTCTACTCAGCCACCAAATACCATCAAAGCCATCGCAACCAATTTATTTTTTAGTATATTTTTTACAGTAAACAGCTATTTTTTTACATAATAAAATCCTGCAATATCATTTCTGTATGATTTTAACTTGTAAAAATGAATCCTAGCTGATGCCACAGCCTGCAAATAATGCAATGAACCTTCTCTAAACCTCTCAGGTTACTTTCAAAGCTATATAAGCAACATTGCCAATATCTCAATTCACATGCCACTCCTTAAAACAGTTTTGATGTGTGGTTTCCTGTGTCTTTTGAACTGGATCATGACTATACCAAGTCTTTTTTCTTATGTCTACCTGACAGCCCTGTAGCTTTAGGAGTGGAAGGTGACAGCCCTAAGTATGGTTCATGCTCTGCGTACTCAGTCATCACAGGCCCAGAGAATTACCTCTACCATGACATGTTGTCCCTTAAAAGATGCAGAAAATCTATCAAACAGCTGGTAAAATTGCAATACATGATACAAGCTGCTGTAGATGGCCTTAAGAACTTTTCCCTTGGAGTACAACACAGCTTTTTCTAATGCAACAACTATTAGTTGTTGTTGTTAGAAGTTAGTACCGCAAAAAGAATGCAAGCTGCAATTTGTGTGTAAAACACACAATAGTCTGTCAAAGAATGTTTATATTATAGGAACATTATATGCTGTAATCTCATGACGTGCAAAACGTTTCATTTCAGTTTCATCTCTTTTTTTTAAACATTTTTCATCTTTTTTTTTTATCACTCAGGATAAAACATCTTGTAAAAAGGGAGTGTATATTCAAATGTGTTACATAAAGATGAAAGTACATAATCTTCTAGCCTGTTAAACTCTTTAGTCATTCACCTAACTTGAGTGCCAGAGAAAATTTGCCATGGCAAAGGAGAGGGTCCCAGAGGTAAAACAGAGGAAGGAAATTGAGTCAACAAACTAAAATATGTGAGATTCTTTCGTGGGACAGAAAGGATTGTGGATCAGCTGCAGGATACACTGGGACACAAACCTGCCTAAACTACTGCTGTCATCCCCTCGTGGTGACCATTTTAAATGCTTCCTAACTCCATCTGACTCAAGGAACTGTGTTGAGAAATAACAAGGACAGTACAAGGGAGGAGCCTGAGGAGTTTGAGTAAGGAGCGGGAATGCATCCTGGTAAATAAGTCAGGAAGTTGTGCTGGGGACAAAACAGTGTCTCCTGTTTGATTACTCCTGTTTTCAGCACAAAAATTTGGTCATTATTTGTGGCTAAATAGGGTCCCACCATACAAGGGTGTGAAGCCACCTACCCTATTTCTAAGCCAAGCTGGAAGAGGACCACAAACACCAAAGTAATTGTGAAGTCAGAGGGAGGAATTTAGGTCAGTCTAAATGACTTGAAACTTGCTTAAGCAGCAGTAAATTAAGAGAGAAAAAAGGCTTTGGTTCCTCTTATCTGCATTTTTGGAAACTCCAGAGTCATATTTTCAACTTTCCTCAGCAGTCAATTAAGCCTGAAAGACAAATTCTTTTAAAAATGAAAGCTGAGACTCTTACATCATTAAGTGCCTCTAGCAAGTGAAGAAATATTGCTAGAGTCACAAAAAAAAATTCCTAAGGAGTCATTTAATACAAAATCACAAGGGATGTGAGACTTGTATTAATTCCACTCACAGACTTAATTTTATTCCTATTCTTCCAAAAGGCACAGTTTTCTAGAGGGGAGTTATTTGGAAAGATTAAAAAGTATCAGTCTCACTGATATTTCCAAGACAGTTTTCACCACCACGTAGTACTTATTTTACCAGTCTAGTGGCACATTGCAAGACGGTTTTATTTACTATCTCAACTGATGTGAGAATCCTAAACTGTATTTTAGCAGTACTGAAGAACAGTAAAGTGGCAAATGTTAATTTATTCACCCATGTTATAGCAAGACATCAGAAAAACCGAAAAGTACGAAATTCAACAAACACTTGTTCATTTAATTGTGTGGTTTTCCTGAATTTCCTAATAAGAAAAACATCCAGAACTGCAATAATAAAGAAAATGTGGAAAGCAGTTACCCTGAGAAAAAGAAACCTAAATGGGGATGTAGCAGGGCAACAAAAATAAAGCTGGTGAACCTGTGGCCAGTTCTGCGAGTGAGGTGAGAGCACCAATCTGCAAGGTTCTGTAACACACTCCATGCTCAGCAGCTCTCAAAAATGGGCTGTTCACAAATAAGGATGTCAGGGCTGGCATGGAAAGAAAGAAAAAAAGAAAAAAAAAGGTAAAAAAGGACCAATCACAGGACACTAAGACATAAATCTTCACAGAAATGTTAAGATTAGATACTAACTAAGCAACAACTGAACTAAGGGGGAAGGTAGTTGTCCAGAAATATTTAATGAGCTACCCACTTAGGAAGAAGGGGAATTGTTTAGTGTGATACCTAGGGCTATAACAGCAAAAAATGGGATGAAATTAAGAGTGAAGATTTAGGCCAGATATCAGCAAAACATCGCAGCAGAGTTATTGTACTGTGAAATAATCTCCCAAGGGGTGCAGGCAAAACCCCATTGCATGGGAAATTGAAAACTAGCTCAAATTAGAGCTAAAATCTCCAGTGCAGCAAATAATGCTGCCTCCACGCAAGGATGGCCTGGACTGACTTAATAGCTTTATCTCCAATTTCTGTTCTATTCCATCGTGAAATGCACAATGCAAGGCAGTTTTAGAGAAGGAATGATTTTGGCAAAAGACAATGTTCAAGCGAAGTGTGCTGAAGTCTAAACATCTACTGGTCCACCAGCCATTACTACAGCACCTGAACATGCAATATGGACAAGGATATTTTTTTAAAAAGTGTTCCTGGCCTTCAAAATTCTGTTTGATTTCCCATTTTAATAGATGAAGCAGATCAAGTTGAAACTCCAGCTGAAGAGATGGTTAGGAGCACTCACCATGCACAGCAGCATCCCAAAACCAGAACAATACTACTGCCAGTTTAAAAAATGGATGCAAAGATTATCACACAGAAATCTCTTTAAGTAGATGGCGAATTGTAGCAGTTCCACACTTTTCAAACCCATTTGTGCACGAAGTTTGCACAAAATAGCTTGTATTTTGTTTGTATTTTCTTTCCCATCATGTGCTTGTTTTTTCTCCAATCCCTCACTTTGTATCTGTGCAGAGCTCCCAGGTGACCACGTGAGTGATAAATCCACATAGAAAACACACTTAGGGGCACGATCCTTCCTCATAACACGCACAAGTCATGCTGTGATTGTTGGATGTAGTTTTTCCTCACTCAGCTAAAGCATTTCACTAAGCATGAAATGAGAAGCAGCAATAAGACTCGGTGCACACACATTTTTTCATATATATACATGTCTCTGATAATACAATTTTCTACTACTGTTCACATCTGCCTTCTCTTCAATATTTTCTGCAGCACTGCTTGTGGTCAAACTCTGATGCGACTGCAACATGATGAGATACGGGCAAATTTCAGAAATTACTATTTTACACTATGCATGAGCAACTGAAAAAGATAAGAAAACATGGCAAATTCATCAAAATTATAAGAAATACTTCGCTTCCTTTTGCTTATGGGTCAAAGGACCTTTTGATGACCTCCAGTGACTGATTTTGAGTCCTGGTAGTAGCTGCAATACAACGGAATTAAACTACACCTCCCTAAGAACAGACAAGAGTCTGGCCATATTCAATAACTCATAGGGTTATAAGCAGTATCCCAGAACAGCTGAGAAGGACTGAACTTTTTCTTAATAGCTACTTGAGTTAATCTAGAGAAACATCCTCTCTTCTGACAGAACATAAGGGTGTACCTAAGCACATAGCATGTGCCTATTTGGAACTAAAATTCAGTATTTAAAAAAACACACCTGTAATATTTTCCTTAAATTTTAATTGGTTTTGCTGTCCAGAGTTCAAAGCCTTTCAAGAGATGCGCTAAGTTGCAAATTTATTTGTAAAGTATGTTTTAATACTTCCCTAATGACATCCAGGGTGTGATTTAGGCAGGAGATATTACAGGGATGAAACTCTGGGTACATTTTCCATGTGTGGCAGCCTGGAGCAGCATTAGAAGCCAGATACTGTTATAACAATATCAAGACCTCAGCTCACACTTGTTGGAAAGCCACAAAAGCCACGTGGCCTCGCATCCCCAGTTTCACAGGAACATTTTCTCTACCATCCTGGCTGTTGCAAGGTGTCCTGGAAATATGCAGCTGCAGAAAGAAGTTTTCAGCTGAACTGTGACCAGTGCTGCCAGTCTCCGCAGAGTCCTCCCCACGCCTAGAAACTGTAGGCATTTCATGGGGCATGTTCATGACCTTCGTCCCAAGCAGTCACTGCCATCTACCAAATGCATTTAAATTATCTGTTGCAAATATGTGGTGCAAGGGCTGGTGGAAGGTTAATATCAATTTCTTAAAATCACTCACTCAAGAAAGTCTTGCAGCTCTCTTGCACTAAAGGTGAATTTTCACTGTCTCCAGTAGCTATAGTTTGATGATCCACAGGGACCTGGCAGCAGCCTTGGTTTACAGGAAGATGATTAAATTCTCTTTGGCTTCCAGAAAGTGAACCCCATCATCTTCCCAGGAAGTGAGGAAAGTTAAACGCAAACTGCTGACACTTGCAAGAATGTGCAGAGCAGTTGTTTTCTGTTTTAAATAGAAAAACCCACAGGAAGTCTGCATCCAGCAGGTAAACAACCAATTTTGAGAGCAATTATGCTTTTGTATATGTGTAGCAGCTTTCACCCACAACAGAGCTCAAAGTAGCAACGTGGTTGCATAGATTTAATGCAAGGACAATTTTGGGTGTCTTTAACCAGAAATCTAGGACTCGACTTCTAGCTGAATGAGAAAATTTCTACGAAATTTTTGATGGACACAAGCAGGAAAAATTTTGGTTCTGTGGAATATCCAAAGCACAGGAATTTCCACCCTAGAGTGCTCCACTACCGCGTGGAAAAGGGTGGGTGCTCCTCACAGATCAAGGCTTCTTGTGGTGGATAATTCTCAGCTATTACTTTCAGACAATTATTATTATGGCCTGTCCCTCTCCCTAATAGGATTTGCAAAGAAAGAAGACTAATTACTTTAATTTAAAAGGATGTAATTTAGAAGGATTTGAGGAAGCATTAACACAGACCAGTTTTGATATAAAAACATGCAGCTTTATGTTGCTGATACTGTCTATTTATCACATTTATTCCCAGTAAAACCTTTGGGTTCCTATAGTAACCTTAGCACTCCTAAAGATAATGAGCTACCTCGCCAGCAGCAAACCTCACACATTTTTTTCTGTCATTAAGGAGCGTGGCTCCTTCAGCACAGGGTGCAGATACCTTTATTCACAGAATCACAGGATGGCTGAGGTTGGAAGTGACCTCTGGAGGTCACCTTGTCCAGCCCCCTGCTCAAGCAGGGCCACCTACAGTTGCCCAGGGTCACATCCAAATGCCTCTTGAATATCTTCAAGGAGAAAGACTCCACACCCTATCTAGACAACTGGGTCAGTATCTGGCCACACTCACAGGAAAAAAAGGGCTTTTATTTTTCTTCTTATATTTAAACAGAACTGCCCGCATTTCCTTTTGTGCTCATTGCTTCTCAACCTGTCCCCAGTCACTGCTGAGTATAGTCAGAAAAAAAGCCCCAAAAATATTCACTGGGAATTTCCGTGCTGATCAAAAAAAGGTATCTGTGGAGTTTTCGTTCTCCTACAACTCAGTGACTAAAACCATTCCTGTTTGCTTTGTCTCTGCTTGTCCCAGCTACAGCTCTGAAAGCTCAGCCTGACCTGTGTCTTTCCCTGAGCTCCCATCTCCAAGCCCAATGCAGGGAGTCAGCATGAAGCTATGGAAGTGTGGGGCACACAGAGAGAATGAAGAAGATCTGGTTTTCCATCCAGAGTAAGCCTTCTCTACTGCCAGTTTCATTAGTCTTAAAATCAGGGGTTTTGGCAAATTAATCACCGAGCTCCACTAAAGCAGTTTTGAATGAGTGTCTCAAAAAAAAAAAAAAGATACAAAAACCAACAAAGCAAAACTAAAAATAATCTTTAATTCTTTTATTCCTTTTTTTCCTTTCTTTAAAATGGAGACACAACTGCTCACCCCCACCTGAGAGGTGCATTATGAAAAATAATGATGTTCCTAAACTCTAATATAGTACAGACCAGATAAGCACCTCAAGAAGACAACGTGGGTTGGACTCATTTATCCAAACTGAACACCATTTTCACTGCTTCCTTAGAAAAACCGCTCAAAATAAGGCAGAAGTTGTGATGGGCTGTAATTCTTTAAGCACACCTCGGCACACAGGGATTCTAATCCACTGGAATGCCAAGTGTGCCAGCACACCTGCCCTTACCACCGAGGCACCTACCAGCAGCATATCTGGTATCAGAGATGTTTGATATTAAAAGAAGAAAGAAGCCTGTCACAAGGTGATGGAGGAAAAGCGTTCTCCCCGTGTTTCCTGTAACCATGTTTCCATCCCAATTAAACCTCCCTAAATACGCAGGGGCAATTTCAAAGCAGCGATTTCACCGTGGAGCTCACACTGCCATTTCTGGGAGTCGGGATGGTAAATCCCTTCACATTGCTCTGAAAGTTCTCCAGCATGTTGGAGGCATGTGTCAAAGTCAGGAGAGCTCTCCTAATGAGACCTGTTCCCTTTGATGTTTCCTCTGGATAGCGGATCCGGCACGGAATGAATATTTTAGATGTCTTATGCAAAAAAAGTCAAACAGTTTTCACCTTTGATAACCATACATCTTACTTTAAAGGCCTTAACTTCTAAATATTGGGGATGAAAGGTGATTCTTTTATGTCTTTCTTGCCATTGAGAAGTAGTGCTTTTTTCTTCAAAATGGATAAGGTTTCACATTTTGTAGCCTTGGTATACTTATTCAGCCAATGACATGGAGGTGAGAAATCAATGCATACAGTTAAGCAGTGTTAAGGCAGTGGACAGCTCATTTCTCAATTAAAAGTATTTTAAAGTTGGCCACATCCATTTTCATGTAGCCATTTGGAAAAGCCTATGGAGAAAATGCCTGGAATCTTAAGGACATTAACCAGAGATTCTGCTGAGCCAGACTTCTGAGTGCAAAGTTCAATTGACATGTCTGATTTTAGTGTCCTCGGGTACAGTGTTTGCAGTGCACAGCAAACAGAAAACTGGAAAGAGAGAGAACATTAGGCACTGATTTTCAATAATGCTAATCGACCTCCTCAGGATGCACTTGCAAAGGAAAATAGTCTGCCTCTTTTGTGTAATTAATGAGACATCACAAGTTCATAGCAAGGCAAAAGGTCAAATAGACACAAATTTAAAATCCCCGAAGAGCAGGAAAATAATTTCTACTATTACTGGTTTTGCCCCATATTTGCAAACCTTCCCTTAGTTTTAGGAAAGAATGAGAGCCCCTGAGGTTTTGAGATGGTCATTTACGATCTCTTTACTGATCTAAGAGGGTCTATGCCTTTGCTCATTCAAGAAAGTTCAGAACTTGAAGAACTCATCAGGTCAGAGCGCACTTCAGAAAAGTCCTAAGCAGGTTTTGGGTATGTTACAGTGGAAAGCAAAATCCCAAAATTTGGAAAGCACACGATGGAGCTCATCTGGGGAAGATTTTCAGAGAGGTTTTCAAAGTACAAAAAGCTGACTCAGTACTCTGATCGCCTAGCTCCAAGGGCACATCTCCTTGCCCAGCCACAGACGCAGAGCCTCGAGACACAGCCGTGCCAACACTGAATGGCACAGCAGAGGAACAGCATCAGGGGCTCCTGACCTCTGCCCAGCTGTGTCTACAGCAGCAAATCACACCCTGACCCCGGGCTCTGTTCAAGAAACACAACCACTAATCTACAGAAGATTTGATCAAATGGCACATGCAGGATATGACCTGCTGAGATCTCCTGGAGATCTCCCCAAAATTCCTGTGCTACGACAAAGGCTGCCTGAGGAAATGGAAACCTTTTATGATGATTTCTTTGCACCTTTTGTTCTGCTCTTCTGTATAGTAGAAGTCTCACAGAAGGTTTCTTTGCTCGCTTTTCCTGTGCAGACAAGGACTGACTATCGTACATCCAGGACAGTTTTTTCCCAGTCCCACAGATAAATCCCATGAGAAGATTTCCACAGCTACAGCCGGACACCAGAAAAACTGAAGATAAGAGGTGGCCTCTTGGGCTGTCCTGGGTTTTCAACCAGTCTCATCCCATGAGGTCACTGGTGTGGACTACAATTCCTAAAAGCACAGTCAAGGACATGATTCTGACACTGCTGCCCAGTCCCACGGTTGTTTGAAGAGACTGAGGCTCACTCATTCTTGCTGATTTTATTTCAGACATTACATTCAGAGACTTGCACCAAGCACAGGAGCTCAGTGAGGCTCCTTATCAAGTCTGGAAAGTACAGTAAAATCTATAGAAGATGATGATTTTGATTTTCAATTATGAGGTGAATTCTTGAATGTCTAGCTATCCAGCACTGACAAGATGATTATGAAAAATAGGTTTTAATGTGTGGTGAAGTCTCTGAGTATGTTTTGGGTCATATGTGACAGACTAGCAAAGGAGAAAATTGTTCTTCTTCATCATTCTGACAGATGTTGTAAGATACATCTTCCAGTGTTCCGGGTACCTCTCACTAAGTGTCATTACCTATATTAAAAACCTTCTGTGTTCCATTCCCCATCCCTAAGCTCATGCCTTGGTGTCCCACTGCTCCTGCCTACCTAACGAGGAGGAGCAAACGATCCAGAATGCATTTAATGTCCTCCTCTCTTGCAGAACAAAGATTGCTCCCAAAAAAACCTGCATTTACATTTGACAGATTTCCAGCAATACACAGCACTGCCAAGAAAAAAAAAAAAAGAAAAGAAAAAAATGGAGTGCTCAACAGAAACTACAATAGAAGGTTAACATATAAAGCAACTGGAGGTTGACGAGAACACAGGAGTTCCAAATTAAACAGAATTTTTTAAAAAAATTCTGTGTTATCTGACATCTGGAGCAAGAAACTTAAGCATTGCAGCACCAGTGCAGTGCAATCACAGCACTGAGGCACTGAGTAATAACGAATTTTAGTACGCTTGAACAGCAGGAAATAAACATTAGAATGGAAGACATTCCCTGAGTGGTGCCACAACTCTTGCCTTGGATTCTAACACATTTCAAGTCATTAGAAATTGAAATTAAATTTTAAAAACCATCTTTCACACAGCCCCACATAGAGCCAAATTTTGGCACAATTCCTTGAGGGCACCTTTAGAAGAAATTAGCTTTGAATGAGCGTAATTGGGAACTCTTTGCATCACAATATATTTAGTGGGAAATCCCCTTACCCTGGTTGACCTTTCAGTGCTGTATCAAAAGCCCTGGCCCTCCTCAGTGTGCTTTAGGCATAACACACACTAAGCTGTAAGACATAAGGTTGGCACAGCTAAACTCAAGGGCTACACAATGAAAACACTGTGATTTTGAGTATACATTAGATGGGGAAATAAAAACTACTGTGACTGTCAGCGTACATTCTCTCTGCCACTCGTTCCCTCCTTTCAGCCATCCATTGTGATGCAGACTATAAATACATGATCTGCTATTTTTCCCCCAAAGATTATGATTCACTCAATACGCAAACACCTGCTGAAGAAAAATTCAGCCCCAGTAATTAACGTTTGGCAACAATTTACTCAACTGACAATGGCATTAAGCTCAAAATAGAGCATTCAGCACAACCTGAAATCCATTAAAATTATTGTATTGTGATGAGCATCAAGAAGACAGTAGGTTTTGAAAAAACAGCCTGACACAAAGCTGCACACACAACAGATAGTATCCATGAAGTAGAACTGCTTGTCAGAATGTCTGCTGGAACCAGCAACATTCATTTAAATGGATATTATCACGGAAAAAAAGTGGAAGGTTAGAAAATCAAAGAACTACAGTAAACAAAAGTTAAACTCTTCTAATCTGCAACCTCTAATCATGTCAGCCCATGGGCATACAGGTGAGTGAAGACCCTCACTTAAATTTGAAATATCTCTCCCCAAGTTCCAGTAGTTTCTTTTGACAACATTCACCTTGTTTGGTTGATAGGACCTAAATGATTTCCCGAATCTGTCATGGCTTAACCCCAGCCACCAACCAAGCCCCAGGCAACTGCTCCTCACTCCCCCTCCAGCAGGACCAGAGGGGAGAATGTGAAGGAAAAAAACTGCAAAACTTGTGGGCTGAGATAAAGACAGGGGAAAGGGAAAGGGAAAGGCATTAATTCCCTACTTCCCAAGGGCAGGCAGGAGTTCAGCCTTCTCCAGGAGAGCAGGGCCCCATCACAGGTAACGGTGACTTGGGAAGACAAACACCAGCACTCCAAATACCCCCCTTTTCCTCCTTCTCCCCTCTGCTTTCTATACTGACCATGATGTCCCATGGTCTGGAATACTCCTTTGGTCAGGTGGGGTCACTTGTCCTGGCTGTGTCTCCTCCCACCCTCCCAAGTCCCTCAGCAGCGTGGCTTTACAAAAAGCAGAGAAGGCCTTGGCTCTGTGCAAGCCCTGCTCAGCAATAACAAAAACATCTCTGTATTATCAACCCTGTGCTCAGCACAAATCCAAA
>VYXC01008076.1:36946-80497 GCA_013397175.1 Platysteira castanea
CTCATTTTTACATCCATTCTTGCACCTCCTCTCAGGGTTTAAGATTATTCAGACAAAAAACTGACTTTCTGCAGTCCTAAGACAATGTTACCACATGGGTTTAAAACCCTGAACTGCTTTCTTGTCATAGCTGGATCTTCTTTCAAAGAAAGAAAAACATCTGAAATCTAGTGAGCTAAGGAGGAAAACAGTATTCTGTTTCTGTGAAGAAGCTATTAATTCAATTAATTAGGCCAATGAGGTAAAATTACCTACATTGAGAAAGCAAACTCAGACCTAAAATTCTCCCTAGCTCTCCAAGACTGAAAACACACAAAGTCTAAGTACGCTGTGAGAGTGTGACTGATGATCTGATCCCTGCAGCCACGGGTTTCGCTGGGTGGGCAAGAGGAGAGCAGCGGGTGCTGCTGCCCAGTGCATCCTCACTGACAAACGGATGAGGTGCCAGATAAATGGACCCTGCACTGGTAACTGGACAGACGGTGGGTCCAAAGGGCTGTGACCAGGGGGTCAATGTCCCACTGGAAGCCAGGCATTAGTGGGGGCCTCCATGGGATCAGTTCTGGGGCTGATGGTTCTTAACACCTTCATTTATGGCCCGGTCGGTACATTTTGGAAGGTGCTTTGCCTGGGACCAAAGTGGTTTTCTGCTATTCGCTTTGAAAAAGAAAATTGTTGAGAAAAGAAAAGAGGAGAAAAATAAAAGGGGAAAAGAGACTGAATGGGCAATGAGAGTTTTAGAAGGAAGCTCTGACATAAAAAAAGCTCTAGTTATTTAAACAAAGCTCTGTATTACAAGATTTCCAACATTTCTAAGATCCAAAATCTCTTACCAGTATTACACCATTTGGATCATATGTTTAATAAAAAGTTGACAACATCACACATATCTAAATTTTCAGTTCTAGTTAGCAGCCACATTTAACTGTAAATAAACTTCAGAAACATCGATTTTAGTTTTGCTTAAAAAGGATTTTATTTGCTAGTGAGTGCACTTGACTTGGGATATATCACATTTAAGCTAAACTAAGATTTTTCCACTGATTTAACTAAACTAATTTAAAGTTCTACTATTCATTAAACTGGAACAATTCTGAATGTGACATAATCTGGGTACCTAAATCTGATAAAATCTAAGGGCAGGCAGCTCCTAAGTGACTTTGCACCTTCAGCAACTTTCTCTCAGACCCCAGGTCCACTTCCAATATGTGCACTCTGGATCAAGACTGGGGAAATGGACAAGATAGTACTTGCATGGGCACACCTCTGTAGCCTGCTAAAAAGCTGTTAAGCCACCTAAATGCAGGATTTAATCAGAGCTGTACCTTGGACACTCTTTGCCTGCAGGTAAGAATGGCTTTTAGAAAATTGCCAGAAGAGTATTTATTAAATCCCTTGCTAAAAGAAGCTGTTCTCTAAGTTTGCCTTGCTGCAGATAAGGACAAGGTCACACACCTCAGTCCTCAGATGCTTTTTCCAGCCTGTTTGCTTTGACACAGCAGTTGTCGGGTTAGTTTTGGATTATAGGCTAGTTAATCTCTGCTGAACTGGAGCATCAAGCTCTTCTTCCTTCTCACTCCACCCTCCCAAATCCTTACCACAGCAGACACGAAGAGCCTGCCACAGAGCATAGTTAGGCAGCATCAGCAAACATAAAAGAATTCCTCTAATCAGCCAAACAAAAGAATTTTGTCTTTATACCCTGTTTCTCTAATGCAGCCAGTTCCCAGTATTTTCACACAAGGTCACCTATGCCACTTTAAACAGAGAATATAAGTTCTAAATTTATATAAATATCGGTGTGTGTTTGAGATTCACCTGAAGGGGATATTTGAGTACACGGCATGAGCAGCTGCTTGTGCCTATCAGTTTCTGCTGGTTATTTTAGTCATGGTTACAGCTCCTTTGAAAGCTCTCAAGGTCACATAATTATCAACTTCCACTGGGTGCCCTGTCTTCAGCATCTTCCCAGTATTTTAGGTTAGCACACACCAAGTGAAGGCAGACATCCCAAGCAGGATTCCAGAGACCTATCCATCCTAAATGTCTCAGCCTAAATATCCGGCTGTGCTACCGCAGCTGATTACCACCTGCTCCTCTTTACTCAAACACGGAGACCTCTGCAGCACCCATTAGGACTAATGAGGTTGGGAGGATAAGTACAAAGGCGCACAGCCTCACCGCTGCCGAGACAGATGTCAGGCATCTTCCAAGCACCTCCAGGTAGTGCAGAAGTGGCAATTAGCTGTTACTTCAATAGCAAGGCGGCTTTCTTGGCTGTGAAAAGCATGAGTTTGCACAGAGTGCAACAATTTTCCATTCTAAATCTGATTTTTAAAAGTACTTTACGGCTCCTGCAGAGATCGATCATTAAGCTACAATGCCTTTGTGTTGTGCAATGATTAAAGCTTTAAAAAAAAAACCAAAAAAAATCCTTTGCCCTTTTGAGAAACCTCTTGAATACAGAAACTTTCCTATTAGCACTCAGATGAAACTTAGACATCCTCAAATTATCATACGCAAAACAAAAGCAGGAACAAAACCAAATCCCAATCAGAGAAAAAATAAATTATTCCTTTATGAGCAGAAGGATATTTACAAGTGACTGTGAGTGACTTGGTTCATGTCCCTACCATTCCATTCTCCTACATCACAGGCATTAGGTGTCAGATTGCATGGGGAGGGTCTCTTTTTTTTTTTTCCTCTCCTGCCCACAAAATCTGGTCCAAAAATACCTTTTTTGATAACTTCTTTCCCCCCACTCCATAAGCGGTACATTTCTAAGAAAAAGTCTGGTTTCAATAATTGAAACATCTCTGAAAAAAATAAATTTCATCGAAAATAATAATTCCTGAGCAGTGCTGGCAATTTGTGACATAAAAAGAAATACATAAACAGGATGAGAACCATATTACAGAATCTTCCAGGGAAAAATGGTTTCCTTATTGCAATGGGCAGAAGTCACAACTGTGAAACAGAGAAAATGCAGGGAGAACTTCTGCCATAGTAGACAGGGGTTTACAGGCACCCAATGGCTAAAAATATGTTTAAAGCATATGGAAAAAGAAAAAAAAACAAATTGTTGCCTTAGAAAAGGTTCTATTTCAACTTGTTTCTAAAAATGAACAACAAC
This sequence comes from Platysteira castanea, assembly GCA_013397175.1. Lineage (NCBI taxonomy): Eukaryota > Metazoa > Chordata > Aves > Passeriformes > Platysteira > Platysteira castanea. The sequence goes on from VYXC01008076.1 coordinate 40,080, forward strand.
ATGAGGTTTTTTAGGTCACTATGTAGGTACATAATTTGATTCAGGTTATTCTGTAGTGTGAAGAGTGCATCAACCCGACCCATGGTTTGAACATCAGTAAGAGCAATGTTGTTGCAAAACCACAGCTTTGGTCACCTCATTTTTTAATAATCCCTCAAGTCCTTTTTGGACTCTAAGATTTTCTCCAGGACCTGGTTGTGTGTGAGAGTTGCCTGACCAGCCCTGGTCACAGGAAGATGCTTCTTCCAAAAGAACACTTGGCAATGTAAGGTTCCCACAACAGCCCCAGTTGCTCTTTGGCTACATCTGTACCAATAAATCAAAAATACTCTGAGGAGTTCTCTGTCACTGGGGCCAAATCCTGTGGAATTGTCCACACAGAAAGCAGTAAATCTCCAGCACTGTGCTGGCCTCATCTGCCTGTGGGGGATGCTGCCATTAACTCTCAAAATACACCCAGGAATTGTCCAGGAGGACAGGTTAGGGATCAAGAGAACTATTTACCAGTACATTTCAACAGCTATGTTTATGTACCTGCAAACTGCCACTGTTTAATTTACTGAATTAAAGCTATAGAGGCATCTTTTGCATATTCTTGAATTATTTGAAGTGCCACAGGAATGAGCCAGTGTCACAGTTCACTGGGTCACACATACATAGGAATGGTGCATTTCACAGTTTGACAAATTTCTGTGGCTCAGCCTTACTGCTAGGTAAAACAGAAATTATTGCATCTTTTCAAAACCACAGATTTACAAAAATAGGACAAAGCCGCAATAATACCAACACAGATTAAAATGACTTCTTATATCAGAGATTGATTCAGCTTCTCAAATGGCTCCTAGGGTAGGACAAATACCTTCTGCAACATATCCCTGACTGTTCTGGGAGTTAAACACTGCTTGGTCCCATGTGAGAGACCCTTGGGGTCATCTTCAACATCCTCAGGCTGTGATATCTCACAGTCTACAGTTCATAAGTGTTCACAAAATTCCCCCCAAAAAGCATTTGCTTTGCAATAAAGAAGACACAAATGAGAAAAAGCAGGAAGAAACTCTGATTTACACCCAATACACTCAACCATGCTGGCAATGCAGAACTGGGGAGCTCCCCGTTCCACTGTTGCTGATGTACTGGTTACGCTGTTGAGAGTGGAGCTGCTCTGATATAACTTGTCCTGAAACTTCTTTCCATCCTTTTCCATTCCTCGCCTTTAATTATTTTTAAATGTGCTCTGAGCTACAGGAAACATAAATTCCTTTTCCCAGGAGAATGCTGAGAGCTTGTGGAGCTGTCACTTATTTCACGGGACTCGTTAATTGTTTGTTTAGTCTAGGGGGAAGAAGGTTTTTATAACGCTTTGGTTTAAAGAAAGGTTCCAGGAGCGTGACTCCTTATTACAGCAGTGGCTGTATCAGAGCTTATTGTACTTCTTATCACCTCCTTTGATAAAAGAAAATAGCTTATTTTAGAATAACCTGTCAGAGGCATTGAATAGAATCACAAAGGCTGCTTCAGGGTTTGCGGGGACTCTAGAGATCAGCAGGAATATTTCTCATTGTCACAGGCTGGTATTAACGCAGCATTTTATTTGAGGATTTCAATGCCCAGAAGACAAAAGACACTCGTCAGCTCCCCGAGGAGGGGAAGGGTGCAGATTGGTGTCTGTTCTGCATTTAGAACGTCACAGCTAACATGGGACTGTTCAGAACAGGAGCCATCAAACCGAGGACATCAAAATCTCAGAGCTGCACTTTGTGATGTGAGAGGAACAAACTTTGCTGCAACACTGGATCGATACCAGCTCAATATTAGTTCAGATTCGGGCCTGCCTTGACTTACAAACCCATCCTGAACAGTGGAAGAGCCTCACTGGTGTCTCCTTGTTGATGGAGTTTTGTTCTTACAGGAAGGTTTACTGAGCCCACATACGAAGCCAAGTGCCAGTGGCAGGATAAAATGAAGGAAAAGTTCTCTGCAGGGGAGAAATTTAACATCTGTGAGGACTGCTGCACTCCCGCTGCTTTAATCACTGCCGGAGCGGCCTTCCCTGCTCTGCCCAGCCTATAAAAGAGAGATCCTCATTACCTATTAAAGAGTCATTTTCTTATAGAAACTGATTACTTGGGATGAATATTGATAGTTTTATTTGTCCCTGGTGGAGAAGACAGGATGTTTAAATGTCCAGAAAATATATTCTACCCACCTGCCTTTTTGCAATAGTTAAGAAAATAGGAATTGGGATAATTATCAGTGCAGGCATCTCCACTCTTCTTTACCAATAGGATTTTCAGACCTGGGAAAAGTTTTATGACCTATAAGGCAAGACGTGGCTGAATTTAACCACTGGCTGAATGTAAGAAGGTAATTACTTGCAAAATCCTCACAGAAAAAAAAAAAAAACCTTATGGTGCTTTTTTCTTAAATTTATAATACATTTATTTCTTCACTTCATGCATCATTAACACACTGCTTCATCACCTGAGCATTCAAATGCATGAGGAGCAGCAGTGCCTCATAACCATTGCAAACAAAAGCCAATGTTACTCTGACAAAGAAATGGGCTTTGACTTTTATTGAATTATAAAATCACTTTATTCTTTCTTATTTTTCTTCTGAAATCATACCAGAAACACATTTATCTAACTTTGGAAGCCAATAGACTTAGCTTGCATGAGGGAAAAATCTGTGTAAGGGTTGTTATTCTTCCTCAGAAGAAAATGGAAACAAATAATATGGTTTCAGACCAATTTACTGTTGATGGGAATATTGGAATTCCTTGTATGCCCTCCCGTGAGTTACACAGCCTTCGAGCAAATTACATCGTGTTCAGCACAGTCTCAGATTGGGAATTACAAACAACACAACAAAAGCCTCCAGCTATCAGGCATATAATGGTAAATAAAATTTGCAGTAGATTACATGTTTCCAAAATTATATTATTTTTAGCTAAAGAATGACATGTGGAAAATATTTTTTTCATTTTCCTTATGTTTATAGGGCACGACAAAAGTCAAATAAATGTTTCACTCAGCAAAACACATGCCTATAAAATGGTGACAAGTAATTAGCTTCATCAGTGTCTTAGAGAAATAACACATTTGCTATTTTTGGCATTTCTAGCTATAAACCAAATGTCTCCATATTTAGCCATGATATGTCAGCCACATTCACTGACCAGGTATTTTCTGGCCAGCTCCCTGAAAGGACCATTTTTCTTTTTTTTTATCCTATGGACTTCCAGGTTGGAATAGCATTTACACGTTTTGACAGACACCTTACAAAATAAAATCAATGTTTTCAGGAAGTAGATAGAGTCCAACTTGCAAGTGACTGAGAAGTCTTGTTCTATATCTGGTCTTCAACTTCCTGGCCAAAACATAAGGAATTAACTCTTTTTATAAGGCAGTTTAAGCACTAAAAATTGAGATCTCATTAATATATTTACTTCCATGATTAGGAATAAATTAAAAAAAAAAAAAGGGATATTTTTGCCAGTAAAGAGTGTAAGAGTGATAGAATTTTTAGTATCCAGAGGAAGTTACTATTTTCAGCCAACAAATATTTCCCAGCAGGTTCAGTGCATCTGCTGTAAGTAATGAGGACCAAGAAAACAAGGCAGCAATTGCAGTCCAGAGCTAGCACTCTGCTTGCACCTGCTGTGATACTGGGAATGGACAGAAAACATCTTCAATATCTTTTTTTAGATGTGATTGACAAGTTTAATTTATTTGATGTACTTCTTAGTTATAGGAACAGCAATAAGGCGACAGAAGGATGGGGCAGAGTTGCCGTGGCAACAAAGCACTCAAAGTCAAGGCATGAAACATGAAGGGACTGGATACGGAGAAAAAATTCTCCCTTGGCATAGGAGAAGGAGAAGTTTTACAACAAAAGGCAAATTGGATCAATATAACATGACGCTCGCCCGTGACACTGGTAATATCCAGAATATATGACTCTGAATATCTGCCTTTACAGTGCCCAATTTGTGAACACTGATAGCAGTCAGCAAATCAAGGAAAACACGGGAGTTAACAGCCTAAATCTATATGATAAACCAGGACATCAGTGTCCACTCCCGTGTCTGGCTGCTCGAAACAGTGAAACCTAGAGAAAAAGAGATTTCACCTTTTTCCTCTCATCCCTCTTGCCACACACCACGCACCCTTACACAGGTGAAGGTGTGAGTCCACCCTATGTTCTTCCTAAGGTTGTGACACACAGTTCTCAGTGCTCTTTCCAAAGCCAGTAATGTTCAGGACAGATGGATGCAACAGCTTCCATTTTCATCAGCTTCCTAATCACTGGAAAGTGCCAGAAAAACATACTGTGTTTTGAGCAAGAAAATTTTCATGGGCAATATTTTTAGTCCCCACTGGAAGTATTTCCTTGTAGCAGGCTCTTCCTCTGATTCCTTCAATGGGAAATCAAATGTTAACCAGAAATGCTAAGCTGTGCATATTAATGGCTGAGACATAATTGAAATACAGTACAGTTACAACAGTATAAACTGCAAGGGACTCAGCCATCTGGAAATATTGAAATCCCTCCATGTTTCACTAGTTTGAGTATTTCTGTGATGCTGCCTGGCTGCTCAGAAGGGAGCCAAACCTCCCCAGAGTGCACACCCCACCTGGGCTTCCCGAGGCAACCCAGACACAGTGACACTGTGCTGGGGAAAAATGCTTCAGGGAAAGAAGAGGACTGACCTTTTCCAGGCTCCAGCGAGGCCAGTCACTGGAGAAGGAAGAGAAGAAATGTCACATCAGGTGGCAGCCAGCTGATGTGGCCCTTTGTAGGCCAAATGGGAAGGAAAAAAAGGTTTTAATTCAATACTTCTTCTGGAGTTCCATTGTGTCTCGTTGCACCTGCAATTTGCAACTGAAAGCAGTTCCTTTTTCTCTGTTTATGTCTTAGGAACTTCGGAATCATTTATGCACGGCATAAAGGAAACAATCACAACCGTGACTTGCAATGTAATTATTTGTGCTGTAGAATTTGCTTCCATTATAAAACATCTGCCCTGCCTTCACCATGAACGTACCTTTGATTCTAGAGTGCTTTATATAGTTTATGTAATACTAAAGTTTAGGAGCTCTTCTGTTCACTTTGCACATGGCCTTACGATGAGCAGTAAAAATACCATTATATTTCCTCCATAGATCTTTTTTACCAGGACTGAAATTGGATCAATACTGTAAACTTCAGCCTGCTGCATCTCTCAGTTTCATGACTTCAACAAGCTGCATTAATCACTTCATAGTCATACTGATAGCATCAGGCATCCTTGAAATGTCTCTTGATATTTAGCTACTCCCATTTTGGAGGGCTGTGGAGCTCATTCTATAGCAACCATGGCAAACGTGTCTCTGCCAGGAGTCCCTTGAGCACAACAACTCACTAAAATCCAGTAACTCTGTAGGCTGTGCACTCAATTTCTTATTCTCGTGTCCATTCGAGGGCTCTGCAGCAGCTTTACACTGTTGAGGTGAGCAATTCTCTACATGACCACCATACCCTTCTCTACATGTGAGGAACCTGGGTGCAGCACCCCAAAATGTCTTTACCCCGACATCACTAAGCAGTACACTTAAAACTGAGAGTTTTACATGTGTGAAATGATAAATGCAGTGCGTGTTCCTGTGCGGAATCAGAATCAAGCAGAACCGAGCACAGAATCTCAGTGGCCAGAGCCCAAACATCCTCCCTCAGACTGAGCCACTCCAGCCACTACCTCACCCAGCACAAGCACAGCACGTGCTCAGCCAGCGGTGTAGCAAAACAACTTTACAAAACACAAGTAGCACAAATCTGCAGCTGAAGACGTTTCTGTTTACCCTACCTTATTTTAAATCTCAATCCATACTTAATGCTGTGAATTTCAATATCCATTTTGTCATCTATTCCAATAGAATTTCTTAACAAAGCTTGTTGGAAATTCAAATTTATTCTTCTGGTGATCAGTAGCCCAGCTTCTCTACAGAATCTAAAAAGTAACCAAATATTGAAATTAGCTCTATGCTACCCAACGACTCTATTTGTTCCTCTGTCTTTCTGTTTTCATTAAAAGCATGGACAAAAAAAAAATAGAAACATAAATATTTGCAGTCAAACTTTATTAAAAAGAGTTATAAAAAGAGTAATTAAAAAAAACTAAACTTGACTTTATGACAACTGATGGAAAGGCCTAACTGTGTGAAGTAAGACTAAAACACTTGCTAACAAAACAATTTATAAAGAAATAAAGGTGCTTCTTTCTACTTACAGGTAAAACTATGAGGCAAATATCTCGTTTTACATCAACACAACCACTCCACACTTTTCAATGTTCCATAATATATGAGTACATTTATGCATTGGTTTTGTTATTTATAATGAAATACATGTTGAGATACCTCTTTTTTTTCAACTGGTGGTAACTAATTGCTCCTCTTAGCAAATCTTTCCCTTTGGAGTTTCAGTCAGATTTTAAGATAATTAATTACACACCTCAAATAAAAATTATCTGTCAAACCACTTATTATTTTTTTCAGAATTTGAGTGGGAACTTACCTGTGAAAACAGCTTTAAAGAAACATTTCATTCACTAGCTTTAGTGAACTTCCTTTGATCACTAATTTTAAGTGAAAAATAAGTGTCATTTAAAAAAAAATTATACTGTTTCCATATAATCAAATCCAGTTTATTACTAAATTGCATTCAAGTTGAAATTCCATTTGCATGCACACAGTTGGACAAATTCCAAGTAAATAAAATTAAGAAAAAAAGTTACCAATTGAACACACAAAAATGAAGGCTCTGAATAAGTGCATAGAAAGCTACAGAACTCAGCATTCTCCTAAAGAACAGCACAGCTCTGAGCTGGAAGTGGACTCCTAAAAGTTCTGTGCATTGTGAAACAACCTTTACTTAGGGGGGAAAAAAAGGATGAAGCATGAAGTTTAACCAAGAGTTCTAATAAACTTTTTAGAGGGAGTAGCACCTACCCCCTGTGTTTGGGCCTACAGAGCAAGACCTGAAGCCGCTGGCCTGGAGTGCTCCTGCAGCTCTTCAAATAAAGTGCAAAAAGCACCTTTTTCTTATTGCAGAGCTGTGCCGGTAAAGGCACAATAAAGGACACTCTCACCCCTGCTAGGTTCAGCAGAAAGAGGGAAAAGAGAGACTTTATTTACATTTCTCATACTTTATAGGGTTCTCAACTCCACCAGGGATCGGAGGACATGTCACTTCCTCCTCAATCCCACTGGAGAAAAAGGATGCTCATCAAACTTTCTCTTATCACAAAAGGAATGAAAAACAGAAAAGACAGTTAAATAAACATTGGCCATTATTTACATGAAAGTGTGTGAAAAATCTCTGACTCCAAGGTTAAAACAGAAGGCTTAGCAAAAAACAGGACAACATCGTGCAGCAAACCTGGGAAGGAATTATTTTCTCCTTTCACTTGGCTGTGACTGAAATGCTCTCAGGAGCCCATGGCACTCCTGGCTGTGCTACATTTTCTCCTCACTACAAAGCTTTGGCTGCAGACACATAGGCAGGAGGTGGTTCCTTTGAAAAGACAGGGTATTTTCCTGAGAGTAAAATAAAAGAGGGGTGGCTGGGAGACACATCATGCGAGGCTGTGGAAAATCTGGCTTTATAGAACGTTTAAAACACAGCCAAGCTGGGGCTGAGAACACTGCTTTTCCATTCCCACTCGTGGGGAAGTACGACAGCTCCCAGGAACATGAGCTGAAGTTGAAAAATAAACCAATTCCATCCTGCCAAGAGGAACCTGCAGCATCGTGTCCCTGCCTGCTGGAGCCAGCCCTGCCAGTGCAGCTCCTCCAGCTGCCAAAACAAGAGATGAGCACGTGAGTCCAGCTGCTGGATAAGGGAGGGATCCGGTGACAATTCCTCCACCTCCGCTCCACGCTCCTGAGAGAGCCGTAATTGGCACTCGAGCTGAGGCATTCACAAGATCCTTTCCTCTCCAGCACTTGCTTGGCTTGAAAATTAAAGGAAGCTATTGACAGCAATTTGTATGCACCAGGATGGCTGCGAGAGAAACTCGAGCATGCTAAACTGCAAGTAAGAATTCTGCGACAGCTTAACAGAATGTAATCACAAAATTTGAAAAGTAAGATTGGGTAAAAGGACAAGAGGACAGAGTCCTTCTCTCTGCTCTTCTCACAGAGTTTCTTTTTATAAGGTCTCCAACAGCATCTCTGATTGGGGATGGGAATTTAGAAGTGCCTAAGACACTGTGGCAATTTCTGCGTGAAGACACGTGCATCAAAATCACATCTCTGTGCTTGAGTTTAATTCAAAATCTCTTCAAAAGCCTAATGTGCTTCTCATTTCCATACCAGATCGAATGCCACTTTGATGGAAATTACATGCACTCAAATGGACAAAAGACTAAATTTTATAGACTGGACTTCTCTTATCTTTACGTTAAAAGATTTCTTTGTACCAGTAAACATAAAATCCACTTTTCAAACAGGCCCTTCCTGCAGAATGTCCATATCAAGAGCTAAGTAGATATTTCCAGCTTGTTACTGCTCCAAAACCCCCATTATCTTAGGGAGGGGGTTTGCCTTCTTATCTTCAATTGCAATTTGAAAATATTTCTTGTCTATTTCTTTTATCTCTTCAGCTTTAAATCAATTTTAGCAGCTTGAAAGAAATGTGGATACTTGGTGCAAAGATGAAGGCATTGGCAAAAGGCTGAAAAAACATACTGGAGCCAGGCAAATATCTGAAGAGAAGTAGGAAAAGGAAGGCCACCAAAAGCAGAAGGGAAAGGGACAGATGTGCACATACACTGCACACACAGCTCAGGTAAAGATAAAAAACCCTGCTATAAGCCCTGTGCTATTTAGTCCTAAACGGAAATATGGCAAGCGGCATTCAATGGCACAAATCCCTTTTCCAGGAGCAGTGCTAATCCCTAAAATCTCAGGCATCTGAGAGACTCCACACGTCCCTATTAAGCTACAACAGCAGAACAAACTGAGCCTTTTTCATTTTGTACGAGTGAACTAATTTAAATTGCTGCTTCTCTCCTTCACCGACGCATATTCCCACACATTACTTGTTGTGCTAAAACCTGATGATTCTCAGATGGCAAATTAAGGGTGAGAAGATTCCTCACGTTTGACTACAATTCATCTCCCTTTCCTGCTCAATTCATAAGAGCAAGAGGGAAAGAGACATCTCACCTACCACCTCTTATATCTTTTAAAATTCCTTAAATGCATTCTGGAATACCATGCAGAAGAGCTTCCTTTTCCACCAGAGCCTGAATGAGATGGAAAATATTAACAGCAAACACATTCTGATCTGAATTGTGGCATTGCCCACATGGTACCACAAGTCAGTAGTTAATTCGAGTGAAATAAACCTTATTTTTCCACAATCTTTAGATAGAAAAAATCTCCAGAGGTAAAAATCTTATCTGTGGGGGTTCTTTCTATCCTTACAGCAAGCAGCCAGTATGTATTTTACTTGGCATAAAAGAGATTCTACCCACCTGCTCCCCTCCGCCTTTATTTCCAACTTCCCTCACGCAGCTGCTCCCTTACCTGCCGTGACTGCAATTGGTGCCATAAAACAGCTCAGCAAAGAACTTATACAGGGCAAGTCATCGCCAGCAGCAACAAGAGATACTCACCAACACCGCCAGTGAAACTAATCCCATTAACCCTAATAATTACAGCTGACAGTGAGCACAGCTGTGAGCCAAATTGATCTCACAGGGGTGCCCACAACGGCATTGTCCCAGCTGGCACCTCACAGAGCTCCCCAAGCAGGGGGGGAATAAGTGGGAAGTCACTTTGCTTCCAAGTTAGCACGACAAGGATAAAATACTGTCTCCTGAGGAATGTTTGCATGAATTGAAGGGAAAGCAAATCCTCAGCAAAAGCCCTGAGTTCTCCAGGTCCAGTCGGTGAAGGAAGGGCCTGCCCAGCCTGGCTGCACGGGGCCAATAAACAGCATTAAAGTCCTTTTCCATATCTCTGGTGAGAATCTTGTTCAAAAATGTTGTGTCTGACATGGAGGCCTCCATTTCAGCACTTTCCACAGAAGCTGAAAGATATGCTGTCTGCAGCCTGGACAACTGAGCAGAGCACATTTCCACAGCACTTATCCTTCTCTGCAGCCAAGATGTCGATTTGTGAAATATCTTCGTGTCTTGCAGAACTGATTTTCCACAGGCTAAAGCTCCTCAAAATGACTAGCATGGCACAACGTGGAATTAGAGGGTAGATCTGTATTAGCATTTGATTTGGATGAGGAATAGGCACTTGAAACAAACCTCCTGATGGCCTCTGCTCCCGGTGCTCCCATTTGCTTTGGTGAGCACAAGGTCTGAACCCCTGAGCAGGGACAGAGCAATAACACATTTTCCAAGCCTTCCATACCAAGGGTTGTGGTCTATGGTTGTTGTTGGTTGCTATTGCCCTTTTGTAGCTCCTCACTCAAGTAAACTCAGAGATATTAAAAATCACCTGTGAAGGAACTATGTAACATATTCACTTGAACAAAAGTTCTCTTCAGGTAAGTATTGAAATGAATTTTATTCTATTTTATTTTAGACCTTCTTTACAAGGCACCAAAAGTGCTCTGGTGGGTAGAAAACCAAACAATGAAGGAACAGATTCTGCAGAAATAATTCATTTCTAAACTTAGAACAGCAGGTCATAATAACATTTTTAGCAGATTACAATATATATCCTTGTTATACATTTAAAATGCTCCTTCATCAAGGCAAGCAGCTATTTCAGCTGAAATTTTGCAGCACTCTTATCAATAAATTTGAATACAGGGCTCCTAAAAACACCATTCCAAGGATGACCATTTTTAGTGTTTAAATAATCCCTGCAGGAAATGGCTGGGCCTAAAGGACACAGATTTTTTGTCTTCAGGAAGAGAAGGGTGGCAAGAAGAGAGACCAAAAAATGCAATCAGGACGGAGGCAGATTAACAGTAGCAAGCTCTGGAGGCAGAGGGGACAACTCAGGAACTGACAGAAAGATGAGATAAAGCATTAGACATTTTGAACAAGGACAGAAGATTGCAAACACTCTTTTGCAGGGCAAGAAAGGTCTATTTTTACCCTGCTCTTTCCACGCTGGAAGATTCCATGATGGAAAAGAAAATAGCACTGTAACAGAAAATGATCATGACCTCCACAACGAACCCGACCTCTGCTAGAGAATGTGCCAGCGTGATGAGGGAAATGAAGAATCTTAATGAGGTTAGAGGAGAGCCAGTCATCCCGATGCAGTGGGCTCCTCCCAGGAGATCAGCCAGAAAGCAGCATTCACTTAATTCTGCAACTTTATTTGAATTCCTCCTGGTTTACCTTTGAAACAAAAAGCAAGACTGTTCAGACAGAGGCACAATCTATTCGTGAAATTCTTTTTTTCCCCTCAGATTTCCCCTGAAGAATTAAAAATGTACATGCAAATCCTGGCAGCTGTAGGGCAGAGGGGTCTGAGGAGCCTGGGCAGAAAGCTGGGGACAGGGAGGTGGCTGTGCTGGTGAAAGCACAATAAAGGATGCTCTCACACCTGCTAGGTTCAGCAGAAAGAGTAAAAAGAGAGACTTTTTTTACATTTATTATACTTTATAAGTTCTCAACTCCACAAGGGATTGGAGGACATGTCACTTCCTCCTCAATCCCACTGGAGAAAAAGGATGCTCATCAAACTTTCCCTTATCACAAAAGGAATGAAAAACAGAAAAGACGGTTAAATAAACATTGGCTATTGTTTACATGAAACTGTGTGAAAATTCTCTGACTCCAAGGTTAAAACAGAAGGCTTAGCAAAAAACAGGACAACAGGTGGCCAGCAGTTCTGGATTGCAGAAGGAAGACAGGGTGACAGGCAGCTCAGAACAGCACCTTGACAGTCCAAGGCACAGCTGTGTACCTCAGATCCCTTTCTGTGCTGTAGAAAACTCCTGGTAATCTCCTGCCTCCACCTCCTAATAACCTGGGGAATTAGGTCAGACTGTGCTAGAACAGGGCCTTCCTTTCTCACTCAGCTCATGCCATGCAGACCCAAATGTAAAAATTAGGGGTTAGCACTAAATTAACCAGGCCTGTTCCTCTTCCCTGGCTCAGCCTAATTCTCGTCCATCCTGCTGTGGGGATGGACAATTCCCCAAATCCTCCGTTTACATCTACTGGGAGCTGCAGGGTCCCAACCCTGCCATGCAGCACACAAGCATTTAAATATTATAGCTGATCACGTGCCAATTCTCAAACCTGTCCCTCCAACCCTGTTTAATTTATCATTATAAACATGGCACTGGAGGCCACACGGCACAGACATAAATCCCTTCCCCTCAGAAAAATAACCCAAAAATTCCCACGTGGACGGATTATCCCACACACGGCCTGAAGGTTAATACAGACACGTTATTGTCAACATCACCATTCTTTTCACTTTTAACCATTGTTTCTTTCTTCTATGTCTCTTTCACAGGCAGGGAAGCAAATCTAAAAATAAAGCTCTTTTTTGCTCAGAAAAAAGTTACTCACTGGTAGCCCTTTTTAATCCTCTGCCTTTGTTCCCAGTCAGCTGCTCTTCTAACACAACCTGGATTTGATAAAAGAAAGCTGAAAATGGAGGATAAAATTTTGTTTTTCTGAAAAAGCATCTTTCACAGAAAAGCTACAGAAATTATTAGATTTCAGATGCTCTATCCACTTGAAAGTTGGAGATGATTGTCCTGAACAATGGATGCTTTTTAGGCTCCTGAACTTGCTGGGGTATGGGGGTTTTGAGGGGGTTTTTTTTCAGTAGGGTGGGAATTTTCATGTAATTTCCAATTTAATCAGGTGAAGGATGCTAGCCCATCACTTTGCCTTCCCACGCCCCACTTTCTACCTTATGCATTTCTTTTTTAAGCCTCTGTGTGATCATTTTCACAAATGGAGCCTTTTTATAGAATCACAGAACCATTTAGGTCAGAAAAGACCTTTAAGATCAAGTCCAACCATTTTTGTCTCTCATTGGTCTGTGCCAGAAACAGGTGATTTAAAAAATGCCCAAATCATATTGTGTTCACTGCAGTGGAGGAGTGACAAACCAGCAGAGGACATTTCTGCTCACAGCATTATTCCATCCCCAGCTCTGTCCCAGCTCTGGAAGTGCACAGATCCAGTGAACTCCATCAAGCACTGCTGAGTCTCCCACACCACAACATTCTGTAGGGCAGGAGTGAGAAGCAGAGTTCTGCACCATTTCTTTCTCGTTTTCCCCCTTTTTTGCACACAGAATCTTCTCTGAAGTATAGAAAATTGCGCGTGAACTTTAACTTCAACTTTGTAATATTACAAAGATCTATTTATACAGTACAAGAATGACACTCACAGAAGTGCTGCAGCCAGGCATGGACTGGAGTGGTCTTGATTCCCTTCCAAATTTCACAGAGGTCAAAACAAGTCCAGCACCTCAGTGGGAGAGAAACACTTGATCCTGCTTAGCCACCTCGTCATCAGTGGCGCAAGGAACCCTTCCACCTTTTCATTTCCCACTTAAACTTCTTTCTGAACCTTCAGCAAATCCAGTGGTACGCTCTGGTGAGAGTTATTTTCCCTTCAAGAGGTTGCAGTTAATAGAACCAAACGCCCTTTTACAAAACATGGTGCTAATTTGCAAACTCACATTGAATCTGTTACTCAAACAGCACATCCACCTCGTTCAGAGCCTTACCTCCTGACAATTCAGACAGGTGAGTCATTTAGACAAAGTGATACAAAGAAGTGGGAGTCAATACTAGCAAATTAGTGCCTGAAAAGGTCCTTTTTTGCACAATTTAGCCTCCACCTGGACTTGGAACCTTGTGGTGGGTGCTGAACCCTTCCTTGCTTGGTGGAACCAGGGTGGACTCAGCAGCAGTAACACAGACACAGCTAATACAGGGCAGCAGGTCCCACCTTCTTGAGCCAATCAAGCAGATAAAATACACACTGGGATCCAATGCAGCCTTAATGGATGAGCCACGTGGGGCATAAACTCCAAGCTCAGTTCTTTACAGCTATTGGACACAAAAGGTTTGGTGAGATGACTCTCAAGTGCACAGTCGTGATTTTGGTTTCCAAGGGTTTTACAGCATCCTGTATCCCACAGGAAGACGGGCCAGCAGTTCCAGTCTTTTCTAGTTTTTGAAAACCAATGACTTTGCCTCTTCTCTATGTGCCAAAAACTGCTTATGTACATGTTCATGAAGAATGCAAATATTAAAAGTCCAAGTGTCGTAATGTACCACCAAATCCATTTTGCCTAAATTCAGGTTCCAAAAAATTTCAGCCAGATGCCTTTTTTTCTTGTTGAAAAAATAACAGGCATAAACAGAGAGGTTTCTAAGGCTTCAGTGGGATGAACCCAGAGCCCTGAGATGTGCTTAAAATGGCCCTAAAAAAAGGAAAAATAATTTCTGTACCTCCTGGATTGTCCTAGTTTGATGCCAACATGGTCCCCAGGACAGATAGTACATAGTTGCCACACAAAATAACCCAGTCCTGTGCTACAAAGACACAGTTCCCTACAACAGATTGTCAGGAACAGGACACAGCATCCTTGGGAATCAGAGATTCAGAAGTTCTGAACAGATACATAAATTCCTCGGGAGCTCAGGGACAGGCAGACTGCTTCTCACCAGCAGAAGGAAGGAAATTCTTTTCTTTGCAGGCTACTCCTCACTCACAGCCCTAGCATGGTGTGACTAGTGGGCTCTAATGAAAACCATTTCTCACAAATTTTGCTGTTCTCAGCTCTGTAGAGTCACAAACAGCTCCAGGAAACAATGGAGGAGCTCTCCACTGCATAACAGAATTGTTAACCAAGTTCCAATTTCAGAACCAAACCCCTGCCCACTTATCTGCACCTGCCATCACATTAAACCTGACAATAACTGAGTTGAACAGATGTGTAAATCAGGGCAGAATCTGACCTGCCAGATCTCTATTATTAGGGATGCTAAAAATCTCAGCTTGATTTTCATACTCTGGCTGGAATTTGCATTTCTGCCCATTAAAGACACAAAATCTTTCTCTTTTAAGGCTGTCCAAACTTTGAACTGGAATAAATAGGGGGAAAAACCACAGTCCCTAAATTTTACATTTTATGCCACCAAATACAAGTACGCATACAGCAAATCTGGGAAGAGAGGAGAAATATCAGCTAAGCCTGGGTATACAATGTGAACAAACACTGTTAAGAAGAAGATTTTCAGCAGAAGCCATTATTCAAAGATGTCGTTAGCACACAAAAAAAGCAGGAGTGGATATCTTGCACATCCTGGTTTTATTCACTATTAATGATGTTTCCTTATCTGGACAGAAAATGTTTAAATCACATCTTCAGTGCTAGGAAAAAAGCATTACCCTTCTCAGAAACACCAATTTTAACAATTTCTGGCACTTCAGAAATGCTGCTTTATCACATGATGTATATGCCTTTCGAATCACCTCTTCTGCTCGACACTTGTGAATCGGTTTGTGATAAGCAGGCAGGGAGAACCCGAGGGCACGCCTGCCCCAGCTGCTCCTGGCTCCAGCAGGATGCTGTGTGTGCAGGACTGCTGTGCTGGGAGCCACAGCTACCCCACACTTCATTTCTTCTCCCACTCCACAGCCAAAACGTGCATGGTTCCTGTTTATAGGGAAGAGAAGGCATCCATTTTCAACACACTCTCCACAGCAAAAGTTGAAATATATTCCCAGTGTTGAAAAATGGGGTATTTTTTGTCCCCACTTGCACTGCCCCTCAGTGTCTCTCACCCATAGCACCTTCCTAGCTGTGCTCCAAAGCCAACCCAGCACGGGCAGCCAGCAAATCCCATCACTCAGGTATCCCTTAGGGTGCTCCAGCTGCACGGAATAAATCCAACATGAGTCTGGTGCAATTGCCATTAATGTCAGTCACAGCTACATCAGTTATTTGCATAATTGAAGCTACCCCAGGGACTGAAATCCCAAAGGAGGCATGATCTGTGTCTCCCACCCAGACACTGAAAATTACACTCTTCTATTTTAATTCCATGTATCTAAATCTCCCACGGGATTTAGAGCTACCAATTTAAAGAAAAATAAAGTGGTTGGCAAATAACTGCAGATTAAAAAATTTGAAAAAAACCTGAGAAAGGAAAACTTGCAAATGTTAAACTCAACTCAGTTGTTGAGATTCCCTAAGTTCAGTTTTCTGACAATAGACAGGGAAATCAAAACCATTAACCCTAGAGGAAAGGTCTCCAGTACAGAAGTCTTTAATCTGGTTGAATGACTGATTTTTATCTGAAAAACTCCCACATAAAATATTTCTCTATGATTAATACGTAATTACCATGCATTGTTATCAATAAGAATGTCTTAGGATGCAGAGCACAGAAGTATTAAGCTCACAGACAATGGACTGAATCATGAAGTCCTTTACAATGACTTTACATGAATTACTGTTCCAAGTTCCCTTCAAAGCAGCTGGCCTACAATTGTGCTCCTTTTTCTTCCTTTAGATGTCTTAACTGGAGAAAAGAGGCAGAACAGAAAACATCCAAAAGACTAAAAAGCAAGTTCAGATGAATTTATCCACTTGTTTTGTTCTAACACACTGTGAAACTGCAGTGTCAGGGACATGTGAGTTGGAATTGAGCTAATAAATTATCTACTATTCTGTCCAATGCGTTAATGGTCCAGAAACAGTTATACTAAAATATACTTCCCTTACCTGTTGGTTTGGGGTCTTTTAACAATGCTTCTTTTCATATTGCACATTTTAGGAAATAAACATCTTCTTGCAGATCTTCAAACATGGTTTTTTTAGTGCTGAAGAGGAACTCCAAGAGCTGTGGTTGACATTTCACCTCCTGCAGTCCAGAAACTGTGTTCTACCAGAAAAGTGCTTACTCCTGTTTTTTCACTTTCAAATAACAACTATTTAAATTATTAATGGTATTTTTCTCTGTTATTTAAATTTAACAATTTTTATTCTCCACTGCTTGCATGCAACCACTTTTATTCTTCAGATTGGCGGCATTCTAAATGGGTGGATTCCCTCAGTAAAAATCTCGCCTTGTACTTCCCCAAAGCTTCAATAATTCCAGAGCTGAATAACAAATCATCATTTAAACAGACATCCTTAGTAGTTTATCCCAGACATAATCATTACTGTGGCCACAGTGATGAGGTAAGACCAGAAAATCAGTCCTTCAGTCATCTGTAAGGGAATTAAAAATGTTTTCCTTGAGCTGTGATACTCATGAATCTGCTTACCTTCCTGAGTTTTAGTGGCTAGAATTTCCTCATGCCTTGTTTTCTTTAAATTATTTATGTATTCCTTAGAGCACGGAAAATATCAGGGCCTGTGATCAAGTCAAATCAAGTCACACTCAATAAAATATGATTCAGAATTCTCAGCAATTCCTGAAATATCTTTAATCTTTAATTTGCAATTTAAGATTAATATCCAAAGGAGAAGCTATTGAAAAGGAGTGCCACTAAGAAAATACCAGCCCTCTGAAGACAGAGATTTATTAACGTCACATATAACTTTTAAAGCAAATCTTCAAAATTAGATATGCAAGTAATACGCAGAAATGTCGGTTTCTGAAAAACGAGAGAAGTAACTTGCAAAGCAAAGCAGAGATAAAGAGGTTTTGCTGTAGTGCAGACATCTGCCTGTGCAACAGCAGCATATTACCTTTAAATAATATATAGACACTGTGTAAATGCACTTTAGTCATTAGCATTTTAGAGGAGACTCTGGTTGAAACGAGTTACTGTTATGTGTTAGCCCAGTATTTTACAGAATTCCTTTAATGGGTGTTTAAATGTGGGCATGCAGTGGGTTTTGTCATACACAAATACATAAAATCAACCACAGAAAAATACCGTCCTTTTTATTAAGTTCTAATTAATAAATTTAAAGCAAGAATTACAGCGTGTTCTTTCTTGACTTCTCCCAAAACCTGCTGTGCCCATTTCTACCTCAGTTATTTAAATACAAGTACCTTCAACTTTGAAGGCAGACATATGAAAAAAAATCTATCAAACTTTAAAATCTAAGAACAAATCATACCACACTTGCTCACACGGTACGGTGGTTTACTATTTTGTTTCTTTCCCTGGAAGAAATTAATTACTTGGCACCAGATACCAGAGTTAAGCCTTTTATTTATTTTGAGACCACTGACAAACTGTCAAAGTCACTATAGCCCTGTTGAGGTAGTGCTCCACTAATAATTAGAAATACTTCTAGTTGAAATAAAGCAATGTTTCAACTAGAAAGGTGAAGGGACTAAGTGAAATCATACAGAGCCATCCTCTCTAAACCTCTCCATCCTGTCAAACTGGGATAGAAATTGTACAAAATATAGATTCTTTTATGAGAAATTTGCTCCTTTCTGCTTGCCAGAGGCACTGCTTTTAGAAGACCTTTTTATCCAATATTTCAATAGTTCTTTAAAACATGCATGCAAGTGTTGAGCTGAGGGCGTTAAAAAAGCAGCTCAAATCATGAAAAAGCATCATTTGGTTTATTCCAGATCACAGAGGCTGGGCTGTGGCATTTCCATGTTAATATACACACACGTCTGTGTGTTTTGCTCAAGGCTGGGGAGCACAGCAAAGCACATCACACATCTTTCCTCAGGAGGTCTTAGCTGGGGCCACCAGCGGGAGGCAAAGGATGACAGCTTTCCACACAACTCCTGGTTCCAGCAGACAACTGCAGTGCTATTCCACGCCCAGCTATCAGGAGGTCACAGCACCCATCACCCCATGTGTGTCCTAACTCTGGGGGCCCAGAGCAGAAATGGACCCCAGCACACCCCCCCTCACAGGACACAGCTCCGGAGGAAGATTCCCACATCCAACCCCTTCCCTGCTTAAAATCACCCGTTTGAGTACGAGCTCCTTGGAGCAGTGCTCAAATTAGAATATTTTCCCCAATAGTAGCATGGAGAAAACTTATTGCTGGCCCCCCAGTGTGAACACAGAGAGTACCCAGAGCACAAACACCACCGAGGGCAAACCACCAACCCAGGGCTGCAGCCACTGCCAAAAAGACAAGTAGCTGGAAAAATAATCCCTTGGCCAGGAGAAGCAGGAATGCTTCCTGTCTTTGACAAGGTGAGAGGGTAGAGCTGACCAGCTTGGGGGCTGGCAGCATATATACATGTACATATATAAATACAGGGTGTAGGTGGTCCAGAAACGAAGGGGGATGGGAAAAAAAGTGATGCGTAAACAATTGATGCATCTGTGGCAAAGTCTCAAGTAACTGGGCTGAGCTGCCTTCTGCTGTTTAATTAGAACGCTCTGTTCAGTGCATACTGTGTCCCCAGTAAGCAATGCCTCCCAAGCAAATTGAAATGAGCATAATAAATCTTGCTTTTTTTTTTTCCTCCAGACATACAATTCTCTCCCCACACCCAATATATACATATGTAGGGAGAGAGAGAAGAAAAAAAAAATAAAGTGGCAGAAGGAAAACAGCAACAGCCATCAAGTTCATTTTTTATCTCTCTGAGAAATTAGCTTTGCAGGGCTGTAGAGCTGACGACAGCCTGCACAAAGACATAGTTTGGTGAATAATTAAGACACAGTAATTTTTAGATCTATCTCACAACTTTGGAATTGTGCAGATCAGTTAACTGTACTTGCATGTCTGAGAAAAAAGCAGCAAAATGTAAACCAATTCAGGGAAAAGTTTGAATGCACACCCATGAAAAAAATGTATGCAGCAACACCTATCTGTTTTCTCATGTCAATAATTTTATAACAATTATAATACATTTCAACACTAAAGATAAATCTCTACCTACAATGTCTTGCTTTTTTTCTTCTGCATTTGACTCAAGTAGGAGGAAGTTGTAACACCTGAGTGTTTCTTATTACAAGACATAAATGCAATAACAAGGGGTTTGGGCTTCTCAGCATTAGTATCCTCATGCTTTTCAAAATGGCCACACTGTAAAAGGTGCTGCTCACTCAGCAAGGAAGAAAAAATGTTGCTGTATTAAGGCAGAATAGTTTACAAAAGCAGTGAGAGACCTAAAGTGATACACAGCTTGTGTTTATAAAAATTCATAAGCATTTCAAGTGCACTCCTAAAGGAATCGTGTAGATGCTGCAACAAATTATTATATAATATAATTAAACACAAAAACCTGGAATAGCAAAATAGCATTAAGGGACAAGTTTTCATTGCTGTAGCTGTGGCAGACTGCAAGCAAAGATCCCATTAGAGGTAATGGGAGCTGAAGTTATAATCCACTGCTCAGTGTCAAAAATAATATCCCTGTGGCTTTGGCTTAAACTGCCAGAGTTAAGGCAGCAACCTGATTTCTAAATCTCCCCACTGTGCACAGACAGGAACCCTCACAATGTCCCTCTTTCCCTTCTCCCCCTCAAACACCTTTTTTTAAAAAATACCACCTTTGAGTACAAACGAGGGAGGGAGGATCAGGCATGTTATATATGATTGTGCCTTTCCTTTGCTTTTGTTAAGATATATCAAGGTATAATCAAGATTTTACTTCACTTCAGCATGGCTAACACTTAGAGCAAAGTGCTACCACTGAGAGTTCTGGCACTTCTCACTCTGCAACCCTGGATAAATCACCTTTGGACTGTAGACAGGCTGCTAGCACGGTGAAGGAAGATGTCTAAAATCTGTCTAAAATCACCCTTCCCCTCTTGCAGACACAATTGCACCGGCCTGTGGCCATGCACACCACGGGCAGCCCCCAGTGCTATGGCTGGTAGCTGCATTTCTCACACGAAATTTGTCCTGTGGGGCCACTTTGTACCCCTCAAGTTCCTGTTACCTGCTGTCACAGGATTTGCTGTCACTTAAGCTGTCTCAGAGGTCTGTCAGCTTTAAACAGACTGGATGCCCAAACAGAAACGCTGCAGCCCAGCTCCAGTCCAAACCTGTGGGCTTGGGATGTCTCCCATCCTTCAATTAGACCTGCCAGCTCTGAAATGCTGGAATAAAAACAATTCCCATGCAGAACCTGGACAATGTGCAGACAGGTTTTATCAGTTTTCATAATTTTTAAGTGTTTGGAATAGCATGTTTGTGTAACTGCTGGAAAAGAGCCTTACCCACGCTGGGAGGGGAGCTGGGCTCACACCTACAGGTCATCAGCTGTTGTCCTGTTTTTTGCTAAGCCTTCTGTTTTAGCCTTGGAGTCAGAGATTTTCACACACTTTCATGTAAATAATGGCCAATGTTCATTTAACCATCTTTTCTGTTTTTTCTGTTTTTCATTCCTTTTGTGATAAGAGAAAGTTTGATGAGCATCCTTTTTCTCCAGTGGGATTGAGGAGGAAGTGACATGTCCTCCAAGCCCTGGTGGAATTGAGAACCCTATGAAGTATGATAAATGTAAATAAAGTCTCTCTTTTCCCTCCTTTCTGCTGAACCTAGCAGGTGTGAGAGTGTCCTTTATTGTGCTTTTACCAGCGCATCTGGTGACCCCGACTCTGGAATTACCCATCAGCAGGATGGACTGTGCTCTCTACAAACCTGCAGGTGACACCAAAGAGGGGACAGTTTGAAGGCAAGGCAACCATTCAGGGAGAACTCAGCAAGATGGAGGTAAAACCATCACAAACTTCATGAAGTCCACAAAAGACAGATGTAAAGCCCAGAATGTGGGCTGGAGCAGTCCTGTGAATCCCTTCAGGGAGAGGTGTGTCTGGGAAGACACAATAAAGAGGCTCTCACACCTGCCAGGTTCAGCAGAAAGGAAGGAATAATACTGTTTATTATTGACATATCTCACATTCTTATACACATTCCAACTTTACAAGGGATTGGAGAGCATGTCACTTCCTTCTCAATTCCACTGGAGAAGAAAGGTGCTCATCAAAGCTCTCTTATCACAAAAGGAATGAAAAACAGAAAATACCGTTAAGTAAACATTGGCTATTATTTACATGAAACTGTGTGAAAGAATCTGACTCCAAAGTTAAAAACAGAAGGCTTTAGCAAAAACCAGGGCAACAGAGAGGACTGACTGGCTGGGCAGCAGCTCTGCAGAAAATAACCTCAGGGTCCTGATGGATGAGTATTGACCCCTCACTTGAACCCCCAGCCTAAATTTCCATATCATTCTCCCTTCCTACAGGCTCACAGCAAAGTTTTCTTACACATATAAAGCATTATCTGCTCTTCTTCTCTGTCCAAACGTGGCAGGGAGTTACTCCCATTTTACGTCGAGGAAAGCAGGCATGCACAGACATCTACAGTAGCTCTGATGGCACCAACCACACAGTGAATCCGTGGCAGAAGCAGAATTAGAAAACAAGAATTACTGGCTTCCAACTCTACCTATTATCCATTCAGCCACGGTGATTTCCCGTGAAAACCTTGCCTTGCCTGGGACTGCTGCCGTGATAGGATTTAACAGCACTGAGCACAACAGCTTTCTGGCCTACAGCTGGTAATTCTTGGCATTACTGTACTGCAGATTATGATAATTATTAATATTGTGCTGGGGTAGGAATAAATTATGGGTAATACACAAAATTATTCTGGTGCAGAGCAGTGAGCTCTAACAGAAAAAATAACTTCTGGCAGATTATGTGCAGTAAAGTAATAATTGTCACACAAGTGACAAGCACTTGGACAAAGGGGGTTTTAGGAAAGAACTGGCTTTTTCATGAATGTTTCTACAGGATTTAGCACTATCCATAATCCAGCCTGCTACATACTGTAATGGTCCAAATAAACTTTAAACAAAAGAAAATAANAAGTTTTCTTACACATATAAAGCATTATCTGCTCTTCTTCTCTGTCCAAACGTGGCAGGGAGTTACTCCCATTTTACGTCGAGGAAAGCAGGCATGCACAGACATCTACAGTAGCTCTGATGGCACCAACCACACAGTGAATCCGTGGCAGAAGCAGAATTAGAAAACAAGAATTACTGGCTTCCAACTCTACCTATTATCCATTCAGCCACGGTGATTTCCCGTGAAAACCTTGCCTTGCCTGGGACTGCTGCCGTGATAGGATTTAACAGCACTGAGCACAACAGCTTTCTGGCCTACAGCTGGTAATTCTTGGCATTACTGTACTGCAGATTATGATAATTATTAATATTGTGCTGGGGTAGGAATAAATTATGGGTAATACACAAAATTATTCTGGTGCAGAGCAGTGAGCTCTAACAGAAAAAATAACTTCTGGCAGATTATGTGCAGTAAAGTAATAATTGTCACACAAGTGACAAGCACTTGGACAAAGGGGGTTTTAGGAAAGAACTGGCTTTTTCATGAATGTTTCTACAGGATTTAGCACTATCCATAATCCAGCCTGCTACATACTGTAATGGTCCAAATAAACTTTAAACAAAAGAAAATAAAGAAAATATAAATACAAAGTTTGAGACAGATAAACACCTTTTCTCCATTACAGAGAGACAAAAAGTTGAGCAGGATTCATATAGTAAGGGAAAAAGTTTGCTACACCTACACCTCTTTTCCTTCTTCTTTTCTGACCATCTTAACAGAAAAAAAAAAATAATAACTGAATAATCAGAATGAAGATTTCTGAATCAATATTCAACAAAATTTATTAACTCTGTTTCCAATGCAATGCATTTTTGGATTTGGCATTCTGTTCAAGCCACTTTTATGCTCCCCTATAAAACCTAATTGCAAGCATCAGTGTGAATAGTAGGACAATAAAACTTTTTGAAGGTATTGTTCTTGCCTCAGCCATTCTGTCATATCTAAAATTTCATGGACCTTCTTGTCCAGCAGATTCAAAAGCTCACTCAAAAAACCTCTGTGCGACCCAGGCTTATCTCCCAGGGAGAATACCAGGAATCCACCAAACCTGGCAATTCTCTGTAGTGAAAGGGTCAAGTATAAAGTCATGTTTCACTTGAACTTTATTCTTTCCTGGAAGAAAAAAGGGCTTCAGATGAACTGAAAAAGGAAGAAATCCCCAGAGTAACCTGTGTACTAAGTCAAGAGGCAAAGTCTATAAATATCAGCCTGAAAGGATGAGAGGATTCTCTGATCTTTTCGAAGATACCTGGGGTGTCTATTCCCCTTTCTGCGTCGCTCCTGCCACCAACTGCCTGTTAATTGTTTGATTGTCCTCTGCTGTTGCCTTTGGAAATATCTCTGAATACTTTCCACGCTTTATGTTGTAAGATGCGAGTAGGAATCACAAATGAAGGAGTACAAAGAGGAGTTGACGGCAGAATCTGAGCAAAACCAATGCTTACATAAATAATATATAATACCTCCCTTAAAAGGTTCAAATCCTGCCTCCAGTAAAGTAAATGGCAGTCCCCTGGGTCATTTATAACTTTTTGGTACAGCTCCATCAGTGTGCTTGAGAAATAAGCAAGAAATCTAGGTAACAAAACACTATAAACCCCATCCTCCTTGGGTTTTCTAGGTGGCACCTGCTGTAAGAGGTGCAATAATTAGTGATTACTGGGGCCTCAGTGTCTCTGATCACATGACAGCAAGGCTGACTCACACTCCGCAGAGACAACTGGCAAGAAAATAATTTTTAGCTCTTGACTCTATTTTTAAGCATTTCTACAGCATCCTTCACCGCAGTGTCAGTGAAGAGGCTGGATTCTAAAGTTGAAAGTCTTCACAGACAACCATTATCCCCTGGGTCATTTATACACATTTGTCATACATCCTTTAGAGCATGCAAAAATATTCAAATGTAGCTCTTAATATGCACGAGCACCGTACCCACCCAGAAAAACCATTAATCTCTTGGGACTTTAACATGAAGAGCACTTTCCTAGCAATGGCCTGGAACTGCTAAAGTTGTGGAAACATGTTCAGAACTGGTTTAAGTAACTGATTTTGTCACCAAACAAAACTGCTGTTTCATCTTTTAATTCAGTAGAGACCCGCTGAAAAATTAATAATTTATCATCCCCATTAAACAGAAAGAATTCACATAAATTGTACCTTTTGGTAAAGTCCTAATAATTGTACATCTAGAACTACATCATCAGTATCACAAAGGTCCATTCTTTATTCAATTTATGTTTCCACACACATCCATTTCTTTTTCTTCTTTTTTTCAAGAATTCAGTTATTTTTAGATAAATCTAGAGAGGATGATGGTAACTCTGTTCCCTGGAATTTTTAATAACACGTAATATTAAGTGCTGTGAAATTTTTGCACATCAGAGAGGAAATAAAACAGGATCTTTAAAGAGGAGTTAAAAATTGATTTGATTCTTACAGGTTATACATTCTTGAACATGGTGGTGTAGCTATCAATAATAAATACTGAGATATCAAAGTCAAGGTGTGCCAGACACTGCACAAACACAGAGACTGCAAGAACTGCCAACGGGAACAGGCGAATTAGCACGTGGAGAAGGAAATGTGCAGGCTGACTTCTCCCCTATATCATCATCATCATCATCGAGCCTGTGGCTTCCTTGGTCTGGTGGAATACAATGTCACTGGTGTTTAGGCTACTGAAAATAAACCAGTAACAAGCAACACATCTCTAACGCAGCCCAGTGCCCAACCTTCCAAATTTTGTTACTTTAAAAGCATCAGGAAGCAGAGGAAAAGACAAGAATAGCAGTAAACCTCAGTGTTCTTGGCATCACTAAAGCAAAGGGAGACAGGCAGTCAGACAACAAATATTAAATTAAACAGCAGAGATTCATTCTCTACACTCAGAGATCTCCTTCTAAAAATGAAACTGTCAGATTTGACTATAAATGTTTGTTTATTATTGATCTTTTGGGACCTGCAGCTGTAATGAAGTACTAGAGATTGCAAACTCCCTGTGTTTTGGAAATCAGGCACTGAGCATTCTGATAGCAGAAGACAGGGGAAATAATTCTTCTCTTTAAAAATAATACTTATTTTATAGCTCTCCTTTTATCAAAGCTTCATTTAAAGTTTCTAGTCTCTCTTGCATTGAAAAAAAAAGAGTTCAGCAGGAAATACTCTCAGTGGGAGGTAGCTTATAAATTAATACACAAACGTGGGGAAACCTCTAACAGTACAGGAGTGTAATCTAGAAATAATTTAAAGAAATACAGATTTTAAAAGACCGGGGAAAAAAACCTTCTCAAAAACAGAAAAAAATTAAACATTAGAACAACCAATTCCACCACTTTGGGTGCATCTGCACAGAAAATCGGGCCGTGGCAGGGGCACTGGGCCTCCCAGTCGGGAACCAGCTTGTGTGCTGGGCTGTGCAGAGCTGCTTGCTCCCAAACACGCAGCATTTCTAGAGGCCAGGGACACCCTGCTATGGCACTGCTGTTGTATGGAAAGCTGGAAGAGAAATTAAGGAAGGTGCATAACTCCATGGTTCCAGCACTGCTCATAAATCTCATTGCACTGAGCCCGAGTCAGTTTTTTAAGGAGCTTCCTTGGCACCCACAACCTCCCCAGGGAACAACAACCTTTGGATAGGAGAGACCAGGATAGTGCTGCTGGAGGGAGGCATCAGAAGAAGCGCTGCTGGATGCAGGGGGATGAGATGGGGTCACTCTCCAGGCTCACCACAGCCTTCCATTGTCCATCAGGGACACTCCCAGGGCAAGGGGTGAATCATTCTGCAGAGCAGGCTGGAAATGGAAGAGCAGTCTCCCATCACAGCAACACTCCAGCAGCCCCCTCCTGAAAATGAACTGGGAAATACAGGCACGCATCCTCCTTTAACCCAAGGTGATCCTCACAATATTCACTCAGAGCGGCCTCAGGTCCCAGCGAGTCTAGAAACAGTGCTTGGGAAGGAAGTCAGAGCAAGGAACATTCTGGTTCATCCCTAACATTTGGACAGCATTTCAGCTCCCAGTGCCACAGACAGGGCCACTGCCCGACACGCAGGGACCCTGTGACCCTGCAGGTCACAGCCCAGGAGCGCTCACAAAAGGCATCTGTGGCCCACAGGCAGTGGACACAATGCTCCTCAGGGTGTCAATTGGAGCTCAGTTCCCCTCAGGAAGCAGGGAGCTATGCTGGAAGGAAAGGAGGATGACAGTGGCTGTATTCTCTGTTTTCACGTACATTATTCCCATCCAGCTGAAACAACAGCAAAGGCTGCATGTGCAAAGGCTGCAGTAGGGTGAAATATGTGGCACAGGGCAGGAATTTTGTCTCTTCCCTATTTTTCTTCTTTTTCTGTAGGTTTACAGATAGTGTTTTTCAGACTGGAACTGGTAGCTGATGCCATCCCATCCTTTGCTTTTGATTCCTGTAGATTTCTTTTGGGTTAAATTCTGATTTAGTAACTTGGCATACTCTGAAATGACTATAGATTCCAGCTGTAGCCAGGCAAGAAGCCAAGGTACTTGCATTGTGAGAGGGACGGCCCTTGGCTCTGCTCTTGAAAATTTAACACATTTTAACAATTGATTTTCAAATAAAACATGCCTATGTCACATCAAAACAGAGCAGTATTAGGTTTCCTCCATGCTTGGTGCTGCTGAATTCAGTTGCCTCATTTGATCCTAATTGCACTAAAAGACAATTGGCTTCTCACTTTAAAAATACTCCAAAAAAAAAAAAAAAAGCTAACGGTTTAAAATGCATCTAGCAACAACCTGGGAGTCAGCACAAGCACTACAAAGTATCTGCAGTGTGTATGAAGCAGTAAAGAACACAGAAACTCATACTGATTTGTGCCAGTAAGGGACACAATAAAGGAAACTCTCACACCTGCTAGGCTTAGCAGAAAGGGGAAAAAAGAGAGACTTTATTTACATTTCTCGTATTTTATAGGTTTCTCAATTCCACAAGAGATTGGAGGACATGTCACTTCCTCCTCAATCCCACTGGAGAAAAAGGATGCTCATCAAACTTTCTCTTACCACAAAAGGAATGAAAAACAGAAAATACAGTTAAGTAAACATTGGCTATTGTTTACATGAAACTGTCTGAAAATCTGACTCCAAATATGTAAATTATCAGAAGGCTATGAAAAACCAGGGCGACACTGATTATACCTGCAGACCAAAAGCCATCTCCAAGTGTCGTGTTCCCAAGCACACCAGAAGTGAGTTTGCCATGAAGAGGGGCTGCTCCAAGCGGCCTCACAGCCCAGCCACAGCACAGGAAAAACCAGAGCCCTGCACGTCTCCAGATGTTCTCACAATAAAGCTCAGCAACGTGCTCCAAGTCTGAACCAAACCTCCCGTGTTCCGAGGCTGTCCCTGTCACACTGCTCTTTTAAAAACAAGATGACTTCTCTCTTCTCCTGGGCAGGTCTTCCTCAGCCAGCCCCTGCCTCAAGGGACAGACAGGGCCCTCTCTCATCCTCATACCTTCCAAACACACCGCTCCCACTGCCTCCTCAGCTTTCCTTTCATGCTTTCCAACACTTGCATGACTTGCTGTGGACTGGGTATTCCCAGAAAGGAAAACACAACATTAACTATGCAAATTTCTTTTTTTCCTGGAAAGACTTCATTACAAGCGCTCTGTTCTTTCCTATGAGAAGCAACAACCTGAAAACACACTACAGGGAAATGTATCTCATTACAGCTACAGAAAAAACCAGCCTGTTTGTTCTGATCTTCATAACAGCTGTAAATTCTAAACACTGCATTAATTGTATAGGCAGACAGCGTGTGCAGTTGTGTGTATTTCAATCTTTTTTCCAATTACCCAACCAATTTTCATAGTCACTTTAAAAAAAAGCTTTATAGCGAGGAGCTTTGGGTACTTTAGCCTAAAATGACAAAGAAAGTTCAGATGAATAATTAAAAGTCAGGATAAACTGTGACTGCAGTATACACTTATTAAATTTTGCAGGACTATTAAGATAAAAGTTACTGGAATATAGCATCACATGAAGTTCACATACACTGATAAAAATCATATTAAAATAATATATGAGCAGTAGAACACAGAGCGATGAAGGTCAAAGAAATAATATTCACTTAGATACATCATAATGTGAGTGAAACCTTGAATAATGGCATCCTTAGTTTAGCATTTCTTGTGTCTTGCTCTGTATCACACTTCTGGTACCATTTAGGAATCATATCAACGAGTAATTCAAAAGTAAATTTTAGATACTACATAAAGGATTCGAAAAAACATTACAGAAATTATCTTTATAAGGACACTATACAAATAATACTACAAGGCTTTCTAAATCAGGCTTATTTTAACTTGATACTTTTCTGCATTGATGACAGCAAAAAATATATTTGGGTCCTAAAATAATATAAATGAAAGTGTCTATATCCAGGTGCATATCTACTTTAATTTCATAAATTAAATATAAAACATAAACAAAACCTCACATGGTGAAAAACATACTGATTTCTAACATCAAGCAGCACTAACGATTTAAACCATTTAAGTAGCTTTTAAAGCTGATTTTATTAGACATTTCACATTAAATGTGGGTTTTATACTACTTTCCCCCTAGAAAAAGG
Organism: Platysteira castanea; assembly: GCA_013397175.1. NCBI lineage: Eukaryota > Metazoa > Chordata > Aves > Passeriformes > Platysteira > Platysteira castanea. The sequence goes on from VYXC01008076.1 coordinate 69,498, forward strand.
TAATTTTAGAAAAGGATATCTTTTTAAAGAGTGCAATTACATAAAAATTAGGAGATTTTTACTATGTTTACAATAAGTGAAAAGTTATGTTTAGAAAGCCTGACCTAAACCTTTTTGCTGCCAATAAAAATATCCCTGCTCACTTCAAATGTAATGGAATATTTAGACTATCTAAATTGGTTTTAAAGTTTAATTTACTGACAAACAAAGTAGCAAAGGACCACCAATGTTGCAGAACCTGTTTGCACAGTTGTCATCCCTAGAAATGGGACAGAAAGTTGTTCCTTATCACAGAAAAGACTGACAGGATGGTTTAGGTGGGATGAGACCACCAGAGGCCACCTCGTCCTCCTGCCTGCTCAGAGCAGGGGGCATGGAGTCACCAGTGCAGACCAAACCTTTCAATGCTGAGGGCATCACAAGATGAAACAGAAGATTTATGTGTGGTACTTGCTGTGCAGCACTAGAGAAAAGCAAAAATAATCCTAATTTTGCCAATTAGTAGACATTCTGAGCAGTATTTGAGTAATATTTTCTCCATCCCTGCAAACTGCAGTGCTGTTAACAGCCCTAAATTAATTGACCATCCGTTTTTCAAAGCCCAGACATCACTTCCCATGTCATAAAATCCACAGCAGCAATGAACATGTGCTGATCCATACTATTTCTATTCAGAGAGGGTAAAGCAATATTAGATCCAGGCAAGGTTGACAAAACAGGAATGTTATGATTAAAGTGTCCTTATTCTCTTGTCCTAATTCCAGAGGCAGATTGCTACATGAAGCCAAATGACTTGGATTTCCACAGAACATGGTGAAAGCAAGACGTTTCTCCCTTCCCAGCAAAGCCTGGTAATCCAGTAAATCAATGTTATTTTCATGATCAGCAATCTAACCAAATCATTTATCAGCAATTACTTATCCTTTCCTATCAGCAAAACCCACGGTCATGATTTTATGCAGTATTCACTCCATACAAACAGGCACACAAGTGGAATAAGGTCTGAGCAGCTGTGCAGAAACACAGCTTCCAACAGATCCATTTGTGTTTGGAGAGAGATGTTCCACTATTTCCTGGGGTGCACAGAGCAACAGGATGCAGCAGGGCGGCGGCTCAAAGGTTAGATTTGCAAGGAAAACTCCACGACTGACATTTCCAAAGCCAGCTAGGAAAATGGACACCCATTTTCCCTCCATCTTAAAGGTAATTTGCCATCCAGGATTTTTCTGCCTTCTGCATATCTAGAATTCTACAGTCAAAAAATCTCTGCCTACAGGCTCAGAAATAAGACTCTCTTCCCTTGTCTTTGTTGCAAAGTTATCAAGGGCCTCTTTGTTCTTATACTGTGTGGTTCACTAAAAAAGGAGAATTTTCATTTTCCTTATAATGGAAGTTGTGCCTTCAGAAAGTACACATATCCCTGAAACAACCCTATGTGGAATCTGCTGATATCAGATATGTATTTCCCTCAGAAACACTCTCACAATGAAAGAGAAATAGCTTTTCATAAAAGAAACCAGAAGAACTTGAAAAGTAATACAAAACACAATAAAAGAATTTATTTCTAGCAGTGCTTTTCTGAAGTATCTATCCTTTTGGAGATGTGTCACAGTTTCCTAAAGGGTTTGTATTAAAAACCACTTTAAAAATACACAGCAGGTCTCTTTAGGGATTCTATCAGGCTTAATTTCTAACTGATTCTCCAGAAGTGTATATCTGAAAAGGAAAAATCCTGCTACTCTAAACACTGATGTCAGCTGGCAGATGAGATCCTCCACTCTAGCACTGTACTCATGTTGCACCTGAAGAGCAGCCACTGGGGAGAATTCCTTGCTCCACCACTAGACAAATGAATCTCTGCCCTCACCACACCCCCATCTCAAACGCTATTGAGGGAGCTGGGTGTGAAATGTATTTACATTTCAGCAAGGTGTATTTTTAAGAGCCTGCTAATCCTGCACACCGCCCCCATTTTCATTCAGCATGGTAAAGTTGGACCCTTTCCATTGCCTTGTTTTCACCACAAAATAATCCCTTCTATTTCCGAAGTTCCTTATGCTTCCTGTGAACCTTTATCTCAGCAGCAGGCTGAAGCACCAGGCTCTGCTAATAAGGAGAAAGTCCCTAGTGAATCCTTGTCTGGTTTAATCTTTATTTTCAGACCACTTCTTCTGCAACATATACTAATTAATTAATTTCCACATTTACTTGCCAAACTCTATTCCATAACGAGCTGAACCTCTGCTGTGACTTCTCTCCCTTTCTCTCTGACATCCTTTTCAGCATGTCAAAATTTCTGGCACCCGTCAGAGCAGCTGGAATTTCAACCACACTACATTTTTGGCCTGTCCCTCTACCGATAAAAGACAACTTAAGCCTTGCCTTCATCTCCTCAGCATCTCAGCAGATGAAAGGCTGAAAGGCTTTCCCATTTTTAATATCAGACTCAGTCAAATCCCACTTTGCTCAAACTTCCTCAAATTCCACTTTCGCATTCAAAAACTTATTTCAGTATTAGCAAAGGTCAGAACTACAAAAGGTTATAATATCTATTTGCCACCCCTACTTAGATTACTTTATTATTTCAGCTCAGAATATGAATTGGGGAAAATTATCTAAAACGGCACTTGAGTAATTTCATGATTATACCAGAGATGTTTTCTCTCAGCTTTAGGTAGGAGATTTTTCATTCAGCTAGATTATTCAAGCTTTGCCTGAGCCCTCACTTTTTTCTGCCATAATCTTCAGCAGACAAATCAAACAAGTTATTTCTCAAATTGCCTTTCCCGGAGAGCATCATTCCATTATTATTTTTCGTGGCACTGACACACACGTGGGTGACATTTGCACATATTCACCCTTGGGTACCTCACCTCGATACATTCCTCCACAGAGCAGGATTGCATATCGCTGGGAAAGGCTGGAATGAGGCACTTCCCTGCTGTCCATGGGCAGTAAATCAGATTTCAATGCAGTGCCATCCAATAATCACGAGAGACATCTGCTGGCAATAAAAGCAAAGGGCGCGCATCACGAACCACCACCAAAGCCCTCCACAACTATGCGGCTCTGCGCTTATCCATGGAAATGAACCATTCAGGGCTAATTAGAAATACCCAATCGGCTGAAACCACACATTTGCTTTCATTACACCCTCTCCCAGGTGCATCCTGTTCCGTTTGTGTTGTGTTTCCCCTGGTTTGGCTGGATATCGTTTGCTGCTTTTGCTCCACAATTGTGGTCCGCAATTTACTCCACAAATGTGGTCAGTGGGATGGACGCAGCTTAACACAAGAGGTGTTTATTTACTAAAAGGATCACACATCTGGTTCAAAGCTGTGCTCTGAGTGCAAGGTATTTTACGAATATGAGTCCTATAATTTTAGCAAATCAATAAAAGGATGCCATCCATTAACTAATTAGTACATAGCAGTTAATTGTAAACGATCAAGCTTTGATGTTACCTTAACTAACATCACCCACAGCATGGCAGTGGCACCAGAGGAAGCGTGATCCTTGGCACAGCTCCAGAGGGATGAGAATCCAGCCAGCCTCCCAGTGCTGGGGCTATTTCACTATAACTGGGACAAAGATTATTTTTAGACAACTTTCATGTGAGCTATAAAGGAAAAGGCCTTCTTAGCCAACGCCTTAAAATGACACTTAGCCACAGCTTTGTTAGCTTGGGCTGGTTTGGCCTGTGGATTAATATTCATATTTTGAACTTTATCAAGAGCCAAGGAGGAAAATGTGCCGCAGGTGCCCAGCAGGACATTTCAAATAAGCAGGGAGGCACACAATAACCCACTGCCAGCGCAGTGCTGCTGATGCAGCTGCCTCACATTTGATTCTACCCACTTTTTAAATTGTCCAGCCCTCTTTTCCCAACTCCCAAGCAATGCCTTTCAGCCCTGCTCAGGAAGGAGCCCATTGTTCCACCATCCCCTGCAAGGTGGGCATCCATAAGCAACAGCTGCTGTTCCCTCTCCAGGACTCAGCCTCAGGTCTTAGGAAAACTCTTGTTTTCCAGACCTGCCATTTTCTTTTGGAATACACCAGATTGCACACAATACCTGATTTTTAGAAAGCAGCACTCTAGAGGGGTGCCTTATGCTCCTGACAGGACATCTATTCACAAGGTCCTCCTTGTGCCCTCCCTGCTGTTATTTCTCCCTCTGGGTCATTTTCACAGACAATTGCCTCCTTTCATATTTTCCTGAGAGTGTGGCAATAGCCAGCGAGTCTTCACTGTATTTTCCCTCCCTCTACCCCCAAAACGTGGGCCTAAATGAGATGACCTGTTCACATTTTTGCTATAATTTAGTCCTTAAAGTAAGAAAACAGCAGAGGTGCCCCAGAATTAATTGAAAGTTCATCTTTCATTGTATTAGGGCACCGTTGTCCAAATGAGCTAGTTGCAGTGATAGGAAAACAATTTTCCAAGAGGCAGCAGAAAATTTACCTTAATACCTGCCTAAACAGTGAAAAGCTAGAAATACTAATGCTTTGGAGAAAATATATTTCAAGTAAAGTTAAGCTAATAACAGAGGAAAGCTAAACAATCACTCAACATACACCAGTTGCTATTCCTGTTTATGAACCACTCATCTTGTTGTACACTTTAATAAAGCAGACTCAATAGGCTTCAAAGAAAATGCTACTTTTCTCATAATTTCTCTTCATCAGTGCATGGCACCAGTAAGAGTGAGCAAGGGCATTGCACTGAAACACTCGAGTGACATTTCCGCTCTGAATCAGCTGCGCTCTGTGGTGAAAATGACTCTTAATGAAACTCCTTGTGCCATTATAATACAGCTTCAACTGCAATCACTGGGCTTTTATGTTAGGCACAAGGCAGTCTCCATTATTCTTAGTTAATGTAAGTAGCAAAGATTGCACTTGCTGATGTGATTTCGCATTCCTTGATAGGACAGGCTGCAGCTCTGAAGAGACTCCCAGTGAATCAGAGACCACTCACATTCCACTGCTCCTATAATTAGAAACCATCTACATCTCCAAACTGCAGCACTTCTGATCCTGAGGATAACCAGGATAAACTATCTTTTACAGTAACTATTGCAAAGTGTGGAAAAAACCTCACTTTACATGCCAGTAATACTTACATGGTTCTGAAAAAGCGTTACACAATGCTGACCCTTAAAGATGTGGTGAGCTTTTAGCACAACGCTTAGTCCCTAATTACAGTGTAAAACTATTAAAGAACAAATCTTACAGACCCATGAAAAGGCTTTTTTTTTAAATTCCTATTTGAATTAAGATATGAGCATTTGTATGTTCACAGTGAAATCCTTATGAATTTTAGAGGCATAAAGCCTCCCAAATAAATGTTGAGACCTATAGATCACACCACCATCCAAAAATGCACGCATTTATGACAGTGTCAACTCCCAACACACAAAGAAAAATAACTGGGTGACAATCCAATTCAATTCAAAACAGGAAAAAACAAAATATGCAACCCATTTGAATACTGCTAAGTAAACATTATTATTGTCAATGCTCGTAGTGCTTATTGAGCCAAGACTAAATGGTTCTACAATAAGAATTTCAGAAGGAGTTGGGAGTGTGGCATAATAACAGCCAGGAGCAAGATGTGAGTCTGTCTTCAGGACTATTCACGAGTTTTATTATTTCAAAGCTGGCATGGATTAGGATCTCTTTAATTTTTTATGTGGTGAACTGCGCCTTTTTTGAGCAACCTCACCTGCTGAGATGACTCATTTCAGCAGCACTGAACCCAGACCTCTTGTCTAATGCTCAGTGGAATTCAGCTTTCTCATTTCACAGGAGGTCTCATTATTGCCTTTAAATTGCCAAGTGCACAACTAAAACAATGTCGTCTCCTGAAAAGAGACAGACTATGAAAAATTACATTTCAGAAACGAGGTCACCCTGGAGATATATTTGGAGACAACCATCAGGGTTTGACAAAGATTCATGTTTAAAGAAAAAGCACCCATCATTAACTCAGATGCACTCAAACTGAGTTTGAGTTAGAAACGCAGCTGATCAAAGTATTTACCTGCTCAATTAACATGCAGATGTTACTCTGCTCTACCAAAATAATCTCATTTCTTCTCCATCACCCTACACACACTCGTGCAGAAGATAAAATGCATAAACCTAAGGAATTTCAAAACAAATTTTCAGAGCGCCTGCAGGTAGATCAGTTTTCAGTGCTGCTTTTATTCCATTTATGCATCCTGCTTCACTTTGACTGATAAAAATGTAACATCTAAGCCACTCCTAAAGCCACCAGGTTCCCAGTCACAACACTGCATGGAAGAACAAGACGTAGTGACAAAGAGGAAAAAAACCCTCAAAACATAAAAAGGTTCCCTAGTTACCAGACTTGAATGCCTTTAAGGAACTCCTGTCTTCCAGAAATCTTCTTGTTTCTTACCTTCCATTGTGTTCTTCAAACAAGGCAGGCATTTTGAACTCAGTGGCACAGAAATCATCAGAGAGAGGCAGAGTCATGGTTTCTCCAATTTGGGTGATTGAACACACCATAAACACTGTAAGACTGAAACAACAACGCTGAAAAATAGTTTGATTTATACCTTCTAAGCAAAAGAGCACATCTTCTTCAGATCCTAAACATGGCACAGACTTACCTGAAGAGAAAATTAAAAATTCATTTCTTACACAGCTACTGCTTTTTTTTGCATTTCTGTTAATCAGTCCAAATTTCTATTTCAGGCACTAAGTCTCTGGTTAATTTTGTATTTCAATTGAAAATTCATCTCTGAAAAACTTTTTAATTAGCACTTCTTTCAAGTTGTATAATTGTTAATTAGTTGCTCTCTGTTAATTTTAAGTTTGCTGGCAAAGTGCTCGGAGAGTTTATAAATAGCCCACTTCATACTGGTTTGCATCACTGCAATGTGACACATGTGGCAGGCCAGACACACATCAGGGAAGGCAGTGGCACCCTTCTGAAATCAGTTTCGCTGAGAAATCCTACAGGTTATAAAGTGAAACCTCTGCTTTATAACCAGGATGAACTCAGGAAAAATAATTACATGTTATTCACAGCAAACAATGTGGATTATTGTGTGGTGGACACCAGGTGTCCACCAAAGCCACTCTATCACTCCCCTCCTCAGCTGGGCGGGGTGAGAAAATGTGACAAAGGGCTCATGGACTGAGATAAGGGCAGGGAGAAACCCCACAGCAGTGGGTGTCATGGGCAAAACAGACTGCACTGGGGGAAAATAATGCCGCTCATCCTCGGCTCAGCCTTGGCCAGCAGCAGGACCCATCTCGGAGCCAATGGCATTGGCTCCATCAGGGATGGGAGAAGCTTCTAGCAGCTTCCGCCAGCAGCTTCTCTCCTTTCCAGCTACCAAAACCCAGCCACAAAAACCTAATGCATTTATTAAAATGACTAGAACCTCTATCATGCACTGAGGCAGAAGTCACATGTCTAAATGGGGATTGGGTCGAACAGGACCAACACATTTTCAAACAGAACCAAGGGACAAATTAGAGGCAGGGCAACAGTTCACACACATAACCGGGCTCTTCTACTTCTTATTGAGAAAATGTCACAAATGTGAGAGACAACAAGCACAAGGAGCAGAAAGAAACAAGTGACAGCTCACTGCCTGCAAACACAGGCTCGGGGAGTACAGCACACCAGTTCCTGTAGAGATTTTCAGAAGCTCTTCCCCTAAAAAGGAGAGAATACAGCAATTTTTGCTGCGGAACTCGAATGACAGGCAAAAAAGGCTGGGAATTTGGGAGCTGAAAGTCGGAAGTTGATATAAAATATATTGTTGGACCAACCAGGAACTCCAATACAATTAAATCAACTAAAAAGGACAGGGAAAAAAGACAACGCAGCTAAAAAAAGCTAAACTAGAAAGAAGAGATGGCAGAATATCCATGCTCAAACACCAACACAATTCTTAACTGAGTGCAACAATGTGATTCATTAGTATATATTTTAAATAACACATTAGATGTCAAATCCAATTTTTTGCTATAACTTTTCATGATACATCAGTGATGCAAATCTGAGGGTTTTTTAAATTGACATAAAAATTTATCATTAAAGGGGAAGAGCTGTAGCTTTCGTGGTTTTTACTGATAGTTGGAGCAAACTGAAAACACAAATCACACACACACATAGCACTTCTGAGTATCAGTAGTTATTGTTACTAACACTGCAGTCTAACTACTACTGACAATAATACGAGAATATTTTATCTGCCCTCAGACTTCATCATTTCAATTCACTATCCTTAACTTCTCTAAACAAAAAAAGTCTTTCAAAGAGCTTTTATGTATGTATGCAGAGAAGTAGTGGCTGGAATACTGTCACTACAGACTTTGCTGGCTAGATAAGTAAAAGATTTGCTTCTCCAAAACGAACACTCTCATAAGCTCTTCAAATATCAGCACTTAAGCACACAGAGAAGAAAGTGCCGAATGTGACAAACTGTGACACACTAACAAGTGTGTGTTTGCCTCCCTCTACCGGATCACACCTGTGTAGCTATCGGCCCTACTGCTTCTGCTGGCCAAAAACCACACATGGACATCTTTTGTCTCAAAACTCTGATCTTTGTATCATTTATGGTCAGCCTGTCTTTATGCAGAACCCAGGATTAAATGTTCCCAATTTTGGTCACAGATTTGCAGTGCCAAAGGCGAAGGCAGGTGTTTGATGTGTGTGTAACGCTGTATAAATAAGGCAAATACACCTTGGCTGAAAGCAGAGTTTTTCTCTCATCTCATCGCACGACAGTCTTGATGGGCAGAAAAGAACTGTCTGAAATTCTGAAAATTCTGAAAAATCTGAAATTCTGCAGGACCTGAAAAGGTCCTGCACCTGGGGAGGAATAACCCCGTGCACTGGTACAGGCTGGGGGCCAACCTGCTGTAAAGCAGCTCTGTGGAAAAGGACCTGGGGGTCCTGGTGGACAACAAAGTGTGCCATGAGTGTGCCCGGTGGGCAAGAAGGCCACAGTATCCTGTGGTGCATTAGGGGGAACATTGCCAGCAGGGTGAGGTTGGTGATCCTGACCTTCTGCTGAGCCCTGTGAGGCACATCTGGAGTGCTGTGCCCAGCTCTGGGCTCCTCAGGACAAAGAGAGGTGAGGAGCTCCTGGAGCGGGTCCAGTGGAGGGAAACAAAGGTGATAAAGGGACTGGAGCACCTCTTATGAGGATGGACTGAGGGAGCTGGGCCTGTTCAGCCTCCAGGAGAGATGACTGAGAGGGGACCCTGTCAATGTCTGTCAGTGTCTGCAGGGAGGGCTCAGAGGATGCACCAGGCTCTTTTCCACGGTGCCAAGCAACAGCACACGGGGCAATGGGCAGAAACTGATGCCCAGGAAGTTCCACCTGGACATGAGGAAAAACTTCTTTACTGTGCAGGTGACTGAGCACTGGAACAAGCTGCCCAGAGAGAAACCTGTATCAGACTTCTCATCTGATCAGTATTTATTTCAAATATGTGTGTTCCATTCACAAAATGTGCAGCCTGGGCTGGGATTGTACTGGCATTGGAATTTTAATTATGTAAACACACTGCATGTAACACAACATGCATTGGCTCTAAGTCAGTGCACACTCCCTTAACAGTGCACATTAAAATAAAATACTGAGTGACTCCTGCCACTATTTTTCTTTGCCTACCACTTTTCAGGGCACTGACTGTCACTCTGGTGACAGCTAGCATCTGTAGATCTGCTAAGTTTCGAAACATTCACATCAGTATCACACACGCAGCACACCCAGCACAGAGCACTGCAGTTAAAAGTACACAGAAGTTCTGCTTCTAAAAAAAATTTTTTTTTTATTCAAGGGTAGGCTTTAAAAATGGAATTTACTCCAGAGCACACAGCAGTCCCTCAGGAGCTGTGTACTGTTGAAGTCTGCTCAAGGCTGCATTAGTAGTGCAGTGGGCTTTTCACCTTGTTTTAAGTGAATTTACTGATCCTGACTAACCTCCACAGCCCCTGCAGTCATCAATCCTTTATCAACAGCACTGGTACAGCACCCCTCTTACTCAGGTTGTCTAGAATACCTCAAATCAGCTTAAATCCATCCCAAAAGTCCTCCTGCTGGAAGCCCGAGAAGGTCTTTTTGGCCTGTTCTGAGCTCCACAGAGGGAATCAACAATGCCCTCACTTGCTGCCTAGGGCTGGAGGAGGGGTGTCATATTTAATGGAAAGAGGTAAGGCTAAAGAAATAGTAAAAGAAATAATAAATAGTATAAATAATAAATAATAGTAAAGAAATAATAAATCCCTATTAATGACAGGTCTCATCCTCAAATACAAACAAAAAAAACTCGGAAAATTTTGGGGAGTAGGGAAACACCTATCCTGCCAAAACCCCCACAACCTCATAATCCTGAACAGCAGATATGCAGAGCATTAGCTATCCATGAGCAACCTGAAGATGGGTTTTTCCTTGTTTTCATCACCAACATCCTCCCCTCGTCAGTATCTTCCTTATTTCACACACAGCCTGAAGACAAACTTCTAAAATTTAAGATTTTTAGCACCTTCCTCACTTCTTTTAACCAACGCTACTTCCAGAGCTTAGTGCACCCTTTGAGCGTGCCCAGTCCGGATATAAAACCGCTGGCTGAAACACCTTTCCACAGGAAAACTGGGAAGACGCTGGGAGAGGGCGCGGGGGAGAGCTCGGGGAGCGGCCGAAGAGGAGGGTGCCTCGGGGACAACCGCGGGCATGTCCCGGGGACATCCGTGGGGGCTGTCCAGGGACGCCTCGGGGACAACCGCGGGGACTGTCCCGGGACGCCTCGGGGACAACGGCGGGGGTTGTCCCGAGTAGCCTCGGGGACCAACCGCGGGGGCTGTCCCAGGACGCCTCGGGGACATCCGCGGGGACTGTCCCGGGACGCCTCGGGGACAACGGCGAGGACTGTCCCGGGACAGCTCGGGGACATCCGCGGGGGCTGTCCCGGGACAGCTCGGGGACATCCGCGGGGGCTGTCCC
>VYXC01008076.1:80784-177482 GCA_013397175.1 Platysteira castanea
CCCGGCAGTGACCCCTAAACGGGATACGCGTGGGGCGGGTTTTGGGTATCTCCGCCCCGCAGCGCCGTAGAGCCAGCCCGGGGACGCGGCGGGGGCAGCGCAGGTGCGTGCGGGAGCACGGGGGCGCAGGGAGAAAAGCCATCGTCCCGTGCCAGCCACCACGGCTGAGGGCACGAATTAGAAGAGTCACAAGAACTGCGGGTGTAGTCCCTGTTAAACAAAGCAACAAAACCCCCAAAGTCACTGAGTGTCAACAAAAAACCCAACGCAGGCACCAGTCATAGAGAGGGAGCTTGTACATGCAAAATGTATCGACTCGTAATGAGACCTTGAGGTTGTACATCAGCTTTGGTGTAAAATAAAGAACACAGATAGTTGGAGGCATTAAAAAAACCCAAAACCAAGACACCTGCCCCCCAAAAAACCCCAAGCAACCCACACCAAAAGAAACCACCAACCAACCAAAAAATCTCCCGTTAAATTGTAAATGAGCTTGGCATTTTAATTTACAACCTGCTGGCCATGAAGAAAATGCAGGAAATAAAATAGTCCAGCAGATGATGATGGTACTTAGAGTTCCAGTGGTGAGGCCAACAACTGTAAGGACACAATGCTCATCATTTCCTGCAAGGCCACAGGCTGCCAGTCAGGAAACTTTCAGAAATGCAAAGGTTACAAGAACGCAGGAAAAATGTCCATCAGATATGTGAGTTCAAAGGAAGATCTCAAAAGAAATTCCAGTTGTTAGTTTGCATATATTTTCCTTTCATTATAGCGATACACACCTCTTTCCATTTTTAATACCTGTTATTTTGAGAAACTCTAGTTTTCAGATAATTGCTAGCCAAGGTATTGTAAGGATTATTAGTTTGCTTAATACATTATTTGATTTACTTAAAATTATTGTAAATTATTAATGACATCATTAATGACAAATTATATTTCATTCCTGTTTAGATAAAATTCTGAAGGCACTGGAAGAAAAGAAGATACAAAGCATGAAAGCAATGCAGAACCTGAAGTAATGGCCACCAACATACTGAGGGTTATTTCAGCTGGATATTCTGTCATTGTATCTCTATCGAGTGTTTTAATGGGTCTTCAATGTTGGGTTTCTACTCACTGTTCTCCTACCAAATTAAAAATATAGCATATTGTTGACTTTTTTTGTGTATTATTTGTCTGGTCTAGTTACTGATAACACTACTGGATATTTTACTTTTTTTTTTTCTCCAGTTACTTTATGCAGGAAGTATATAATTTCTCCAATTACTTTATGCAGGAAAGGTTTTCCTCAAAAACACCAAGAAATTAACACTGCTGTTGTCAGGATTCCCAGCAGCCCGTATCTGTAGCTGGGAAACACAGAAATGGCAACACAAAATATGGTTGAGCTTTGTTTTGTCTCGTTTTATTTCTAGGTATATTAAGTGCAATTTTGAGTAAATAGATGTGGTCAAAAGTCCTAAGCCTCTGAACCAGCTTAAAAAAACTACTTTCATGTTAACATAAAAATCTTTGTTACAATCACAGTGCATTCCTTTCTTGTATTTAGTGTACCACAAAATTACAGAAGTTGTGGCTTGAGTTGGGTTTTAACAGAGCCGTCTTGTGACATTGACTGTCAATGAGATTTTACTATTATTTTAGGAATAACAGTGCTTAGGCTTAAGCCTGCGGCAGTTTTTGAAGCGACAACATCCTTATGTTTGGAAAGCAAGAAGAAAGGAGGGAAAATGGACACAGGTGAGGATGACAGCTTGAAGATCTGGAGAGCCTTTAGCATTCAAAAAGTAATGCCACACACGGCACGGAGAATAACACCACGAAGAAGTCAATAGGCTCGTCAGACTGATAAAAAGATAGCCATTACTTTTTCTATTCCATTTCCAGAGCAGTAGGTGGCAGCATGAAATAATAAAGTAACTGACCCCGAAGCTGCACTGTTTTGGCACACAGCTTTATTTCTAAGAGTAGTGTTTTAATCTCTGTTTTTTAAAACTGTGTTCAAGCTGCTCGGCTGGGAAATATTTTAACACAATATGATATCAAAATTTTATTTCCTCTTATTGCTTATTGCAGCATTCATCCTTATACTGCCTCAATCTTTCCAGCCAGATTCTGATCTACTGTACACTGTAGAGTTTATAGTAACAAAGAAAATCTCGTTTATAACTCCCATTTGTCAATCATCAAACTGTAGTAATACATTTTAATGTGGTTACAAATGAACACCAGGACACTTTGGAAATCTGGGCTGCAGTGTTCTACTGCTCCCTCTGCAGAAAGAGGATGAAAGGTCTCTCAAAGGGTTTTGAGGCTAAAGCAGAGACGGTTAATTGCTGTGAAAATATGGATGGTTAAACTGAAATTGTTGATTACTATGAAAATGAGAAACTTGTTAGTGCCTAAACTAAATACTGGAAAACAAATTTGGATTGGACAAAAAGGGCCTCAAAGGCTTTGCACAGAAGTGAGAGCTTTACAACCAAGTTAGCAGAGGAACTATCTTCATTTTCTCAGTCTCCAGATCAGTTTCGTTCCTAAACCACCCTAAATTTTCCAGGGTTATTGCAAGGGCCTGGGAAGGTTTCCATTACATGGAATTGATGCTCCCTAACAATTACTTCTCCGCTTTTACCAAGTCTTTCACTTTACATCCAGCTCTGATCAGCCATTATTCACTCGAGTTCTCTTGGCTTAAACAGAGCTGTTTTTCATGGCACACAGCTTCAATATTTTCCATCTGTTGTTCTGTTTTTCATATGGGCTTTATGTTGAAATGACACTTGTTGTTTAATTACTGGGTGATAATGCAAGGAATAGCATCAGTTACTGTGTAATCTCAGTTAGAGGTGCCTGGGGACACACATCTACTAAAAAAAAATCATCTGGATCATGGAATTCAGCAGAATGGTTAGCCTTGGCCAGTGCCACCCACAGCACTCCTCCATCAGGATGCTTCAGTCAAAACCCTTTCTCTAGAAAAAACAGGCCATTAGTACATAAAGACACATATGCTGATTTTCATTTGCCCCTAAACATTTTATTTACCTTTTCTTTTCTGCTCTGTTTCCACCTGACCTTGTTAAATCCAGTAATTTGCTCTCATCTGAGGGCTTATGATTTCATCTCAAAGCTGATCTGTTTATCGTTTCTTTTGTAAAACTTAAGGCATGCTTTAGACAAAATAGAACATGATTCTTACTGCACTTTCTTTTATTCACAAAGAATGTGTCATTCATTTTTTTAATTGTTTCTCTTCTCTTAGATTGCTCAAGGGAGGCTAAACCTGACATTTAGATGCTGGCACAGTTCAGATCTCTTTCATGTAGCTGCCTTGTGACTCAACAAATCTATCCCTATTGCACTCAAGAAGGAAATCTTAGGCTACAAATTTGATTCATAGGCAGAGATCTCAGAACATCAGTAGGTTGCTCCCATTTCCAGTTCTAAACAAAGCAATCTTTTCAAAAAGCAGAGTGTCACACCTTCACAGCCAGCCTGAGGGCTGAGCAATGGAAGAGCCCCGTCTGATCCTGCAGTGGTACCCAGGTGCTCCCCAAGGAGTGCCCTCGGGCCCCACTTCTGGAACCTCAAATGGCCCTGGCTGCTTTATGATGGGAAAAATGAGATACAAAGCCATTCAAAAACCAGAATGCATTTAAACTTTAAATTATTTTCTACCAAACAGTTGGGGCCATTAAATTTCAGGCTGCTGTGTTTGAGTTTGCCACATTAAAATTCTCCAAATAGATATTCAGCCTTATTACAATGGATCATTAGAACTTAAATTAATCTTCAAGTCAAGCTGCCTTAATTAGCTCAGGGACAGATTACAAAGGAAATCCAAAAGCAGTAAGCCATCATAAAATGATTTTTCTGTTTTCAGCAGCGTGTGCTGAATTTTAGATTCGCCGGCCATGAAAATTCAAAGCTAATATCTCAACGTGAAGTAGGGGAATTGAGCAGCACTTAACTCTGGGAAACTTGTCCTCTTTTTTTTGTTTGGCAGGGAGAGTTTCTTAAGGTTGCTGACATCTAGATATTGAATCAAGGAGTTGCCAATCAGGATGCAATCCATAAGTGGTGCATTCATCTTTTCCAGTGAAACATACAATTATTAATAACACGAGTCAGTTGTTTTCTGTTACACATTAAAAACATACATTTGTGAAATAGGCTCAGATTTTGGTGTATCTTGAGAAAAAACAGAACAACCCCTTGAGGCAGTTGAAATACTCAGAGTCACAGCATATATATAAAATATTTAAATACATATATACATTTAAAAAATTGTATCTTAACTATGCCGTCTGTCTAGAACCTTAGTAGTGATACATACACTAGGAAGTTCATTCATCCTCTATTTTTGGAAGATCCTTTCCTGCCTCTTTTTTCCTCTGAAACTACAAAGTAGTAGTAAAAAGAACTTTTTTATTCCAAATTTCTTGCATCACAAATTACACAAAAGCAGTCCTGTCAAAAGCACGTAGCTGCATCTTCCTCTTCCTTTTACTCCAGACTGACAGCGCAAAACTTAGGCCTGAGTAAATGATCTTAAAAACCACAATAACCGACTGAATTATCGGGGAAGGTGTAGAGGACGTTAAGGTGAGAACAAAAATTCCCAAAGGAAACACAGAATCGCAAGATGTCCTCAAAGCTCCCAGGCCTGCTGGGTACTGCCCTGCTCAGCTGTGCAAGGGAGGCAGGCCCCGCTCCCACAGGGAATGCCACTGCTGGAATGCATGGCCTAGACTTGTGGAGTTCTTAAATCCCCTTTCCTGTCCTTCACGTGAGCAACAGGAGCCCTACTGTTGCCCTGGTTTTTGCTAAAGCCTTTTGTTTTTAACTTTGGAGTCAGATTTTTTTACACAGTTTCATGTAAATATTAGCCAGTGTTTACTTAACGGTATTTTCTGTTTTTCATTCCTTTCGTGATAAGAAAACTTTAATGAGCACCTTTCTTCTCCAGTGGGATTGAGAAGGAAGTGACATGCTCTCCAATCCCTTGTGGAGTTGGGACGTGTATAAGAATGGGACATATGTCAATAAAAAAATTATTCCCTCCTTTCTGCTGAACCTAGCAAGTGTGAGAGCGTCTTTATTGTGTCTTCCCAGACACACCCTACAAAGCCTGGCAGACCCGTGGAAAACAGGGCTCAGCTGATCTAAAGAAGAGGACACGGCAGCAACAACCAATGAGCAGCAACACGGATTTTAAGACATATTTTATTTCATGTGCAAAATTGCCAAGGAAAACACATGTACAACTTCAGCTAAGCTATAGCCACTAACATGAAAGGAACTATTCTATGTACTCGTAAGCTTTATTTCTAGAATCATCCTATGGCTCAGAGTAAAAACATCGTCATTTGGTAATGACCCAGAACATTTTAAATGCCTCCTTTTCAGTCATATAAAATTCTACCAATCAGCATGGTTTTACATACCAGTTCTTGGAGATTTTCCTTCCGATTGCATAGTATAAAATTTTAATTATTTATTTTCTTATTCTTTCGATTTAATCCCTAGACTCGGCTTTAAATTTGCTCCGTTTTGCAGCTTCAGAAAAATAATTTTCCCACTTACAGCTGAAACACTCATAAATTTTGAGCAAGTTTCACAGACACAGCCATTACAATTCAGTTGAATCAAGCTGTGAACACCAAAGATAACATGGATATTTGCAATCATGCAGAGCTAGTCCTTTCCACAATTCAAAGACGTAAGAAAAGTTCATTTCCTTGGAAAGCAGATCTGTTGCCTGGGAAGTGAGATGATTTATTTATTGATACAAATTCTGTAAATCTCTGTAAAAAAGTGTAGAGGTTGTTACTGGAAAGGCTTCCTAGAACATACTGAAATATTATCAAGAGGTGGTTTTTTTCCTTGTAAATTCATGTCTATTTAAATGCTACCATAGGAACAGGTAATTTATAGTCCCGAACAATTACCAAAGCTCCATGAAGTAATAAATAGTGCTTCTTACTAAAGTATCCATCACAGTCCAGGGTTCCAGTGCTTCAGCAGGGCAGTGAGCAGAGGCAGTCCCTTCACCCTGCCCTACAGATGGGACACTGAGGCACAATCACATTTTGGACCAATCCAAAATCCTGAAGAAGAGCAAACAGACCTTCAAACTCCCAATTTCCAGCCATCCATGACCAGACAGCATCCTTTCTCTCTCGGCACAGTTTTAAGATACTTGTGATGGCTATTTTACTGAGGGATTACCAGCTCAGCCCTGTTCTCCTTGAAGGGAGGAGGTGTTTTTCCAGTAACTTCAGTGGAAAATGTTACCTACAGCCCCATATTTTGCCTTAACACTGATAGCAGAACATACAAAGCACAACGTGGGCTGAAGCCATGCAATGCCATGGCTATTTAAAAGTTCTGTCACGTGTTGGTGACCATGTCTGTCGCACCAGCAGCCTATCGGCGAGGTAAAGAGGGCACTTCTTTGTGTACACAATGTGAAACTCAGATTCAGAATGCACAGAAATGGCAGGAAAGACATTGAATGAAAATAAAAAGTCAAAAAGCATAGGAACATCTGTGCTGGACAAACATGCTTTCTCATGAAATCCAAAGGACTGCCCAAAACTGACCCTTTTGTTCAGCATGAGCTGTTTCTGTTGGGTTGCTAAATCCTGCATCAAAATTTAAGCCTTGGTGAGATGGGTTCTATCATATTTTCCAAAATTTTTGGCTTCACTTTCATTTTTTTTCGATCAAGTATGACCTTGAATACAGCTTGCAGAAGTCAACACCAAGAGGAAATTAAAAAGTCTTGCCAGTCTCTTTGTTGTAGAAAGAAATATTAAAAGTTGTTTGGTGTAGGATAGAGTGTTTGGGTTTTTTCCTTATAGCAGTGGAGAATATTAGATAAAGACAGAGATAAAGAATAAATTTCAAGTTTACTTACATCCAGATCTCCTTGCCAGATACACAAGACCTCATCTGGTGCCAGGTTGTGTTATGGTGTTTAGACACTGCTTTACAAAGCACAGAAATGCACTGGGCTGCAGTGAAGAGGGAATACTTTGGAAGAGAAATTCACCTGCTCTCTAAATATTGTACTCAGTGGAATCACTTTTCTTTGTGATTTACAATCCTTTGCACCCATTATTGCCCAGCAGGTAAAGGTGCATTTATAAAGCTACAAAATTATTTACAGAAAGCAATACAGCTTCAAGCTACTCCTTGGGTATGAATTGAGCGTGGAAAAATCATGAAGTCAGGCACTTCTGAAAACAAGAATTATTTTTAACAAATGCAGAAAAGAAAAAAAAAAAAAGTCAAATTCCTGGGGAAAAACGTATCTTCATGATACTTGTAATTATTTTCAAGACACCTACTATACATTTGACCACCTAACTATTTAAAGCCTATTTCTCACCTTTCATGAGCTTCATAACAGAACAACTCTGATATTTATCTCTTCACTACTGTCTCTGTACACCTTAAGGAACTTGAAATGAATGGGGACAAATTGATGGACAAACAGAACCAGTTTTGAAAAAATATTTTTTGACACACGTGTATATATACCCATGAGTATGATACAATACTCATAAGAATATGGTCTTAAAGTGATTTTAAAAGCATGAAATATTATATGATTTGGGGGCATTACAACTATTTTTAAAATCAGGACCTAAACCACCTTTCTGCCCCATCGCTTTGGTGGCTGGAGCTTTTATGTCTGTTGGTATTAAGGGCCACCCCAAGGGCAGCTGTGTGACTCAGGGTAGTTTATCCATCTCAGAACCCCACAGAAGTCTCTGTCTCATCTCCCATGTCGTATACACAGCCCAAGCAAAAAGTTTCCTGAATAACAGGAATCACCAGATGTGGAGTTTTCTGATTGCCTTTAACTTTTGGGGCACAGCAAAACAATTTTGATCAAGGATGTGCAATGCAGTTATTCTCAGCAGAGATTCTACAGTATTAACCAGCTTTTCCTTTATAACTTAGCCATCTTGAAAGTTTCCTTTAAAAAGCAAGTCAGTGTGCAATTTATTTACTGACCTATATAAATCTCACTTCCACAAGTTGAGTTTTGCATTATTTATTTATGAGAGAAAGGCAAAAGTTCAAAAAAAGCATTCTCAAAGAATACACTTATCCTTAAAAATGGAAAAAAAAATTAAATTATTTTGATAAACAAAAAAGAAACCTGTTGCTCAGTCCTGGAGTTAAAAATTAAACCATGAAGGGAAAGCTGCCAAACACAACCATTTTCTAGGTATGAGTGACATGCCAGATCGCTCTCCCTGTGCCATTTCATATCAGTGAGGGCTGGGAAGCCACTGAGGTTTGTTAATGTGTAAGAAACACAAGACCAGGACAGTAACTGGTTGGACACAGCGTTTGGAGCTGCTCAGACGTGCACAGGATGAGCAGGGGCAGCAAAATGAAGTGACTTCTGCGAGCTCAGAAAACTTGCTGCTTTCAAGCTCCCTCAGACTTCTAGAAGCTGGCAGTCAGCTCTTATATGGGCAGTGCAGGGCTAAAAAACATGCGTTAGAATGTGATTAATTCTTTAACAGTCACACATCTTGAAATGTAATGGAAACTGTGGTCAGCTCGTTATATATCAGCCCTTAAATAAAATAATTCTGCCACTCAACCCAGTGTTGCTTTTTCTACCTGCCTCTCCTTTTTATCTTACACTTCTTACGTGTCTCAACTTTTCAAGAGAGTCTGAAAAAAAATGATCACTGCTTAAAATCCTCATTTCTAGATAGGATTTGCATATACAGGATTTGCATGCACCTCTGTCAAGTTCTACCCATAATGTTATGACGTACAAATATTACTCATATTTCTAGAATGAGTGCTAGATCTTCTCTCCAATCCAGATAATATGTCGAGAAACAACTGACAACAAGTCAAGAAATGACTGTCAACAAGTCAAGAAATGACTGTCAACAAGTTCCTTCTTATCCTTTTAAAGTTACTGTTCTACTGATGCTAATAAATGTCACACGTAGTTTCCCAGCTGAAAGTGGTCAGTGCACATAAAAAGGAATTTTATGTTGTTTCATTTGCAACTGTTTCTACTGATGATTTACAAATCTCAAGACAAATAGTGGTCAGAACATCAACATTCTGTGTACATGGAAAACAGTACTTTCACCTAAACATTTAACATATCTTTAAAGAAAATTGGGGCATTAAGTAGAAAAAGCTAAATTACTACTTTTTTCTCCATCAAAATGGCACGGATATATCTGGATGAGGTTATAACTTTAAACGCAAATACTTTCTTCTTTGAAATCAGTATTGAAAAACTATACTGTAATTTTAGCCATACAAAATGTTTATTATATTACAAATTATTTATACACTGTATTTTCACTTTATCATTGCTTTGTGCTCAGACAGTATAAATATTACAGCATGGTTCTTCTTTCCCAGGAATGTCCTTACTGTCTTGATATAATCTTACTTTATACTTAAAAAAAAATACAGAAACATATTACAAACAGGATAAAAAGGCATTATGAATGAAGAATGTAAGATGGTTCTCTGAATAAAGTGCACCACAATGGTTTCAGAGTGATGGTTCAGGAAATATTCAATAGACTGCACATAGTCCATAATCATACCAAACAAAATTAATTTTGAAACTCTAACAGGTCTTCCTCAGAAGTGTGACAAGTACTTTGTTTAACTTTCTTGAAATTGTTTTTCTTTCTAGAAGGCAATTTAAATGCTTTTTTTGGGGGGTTTTCTGTTTTCTACAGACATCCAAACCTTGGACATCTCTGTATTTTACAAAATTTTTAGATTCCGGTATGGCAAGATATAAGATTCATCGTGTAAGATATGTGAGACTTTACCCTCACACATTTTTCAATAAAACTATTAAATTGCTAAAATTTAAGAATGGGAACAGACTTACAAACAGAGCTAAGTGTCCAAAAGATGCTGTTTAAAACTGGAATGTCCTGCTTCCTGTGACTTTTTTGGAATACATCCTTACATTACCCTTCCCAGCTCTATGGCTTCAGCGTGCCCATCCATGGGATCACGGCTGCTTCTGTCCTTTCAGCCTCAGGACAACTCTGCAAAACTGGAGTCTAAGATAGAGAAGTTTATTACACAGCACATTTCACTCCCGTTGCATAGAAGGGCCCATTTACTTGCCAAATTTCACTGGGCTACATAGAAAAATCATTCAAAAACGGAGATAATAAAGCTGATGCAAAATGTGGCTGACACGACTTAGCGTAGGTTTCACTTCCCAGGTTAGGTCAAGCCCGCTGTGAACCAGCCTAGGCTAAATAAAAGTCAGCTGCTCTTCCACTATGTCTGCACTTATGTTACAGTGATCCAGATGACTGAAAAATAAGCAGAATGCTCTTCGAGGGCATCTAGTGAAATTTGCTTTTATAGATGAAGCCCAATAGAGAAACCCAGCCTTGCTCTCAGTAAGTGAAATTCCCACTGAAGCCAACCAGAACAAGTCTTTCTGTGGCACACTGGGTTTGGCCCAGTATTTTTCAGTTGTTATTCTAAAGTGTGATGCTCTTAGGCAGCTATTGATTTGACACAATTGGG
Source organism: Platysteira castanea (assembly GCA_013397175.1). NCBI lineage: Eukaryota > Metazoa > Chordata > Aves > Passeriformes > Platysteira > Platysteira castanea. Next base: position 91,360 of record VYXC01008076.1, read on the forward strand.
CTGTGTTGTGTTACACTGATAAGATCACTATTATCTGGCTGACAGGTAACTGAGACAGCAGTCAGTCTTTACTAGACTCGTATTTATATGAAAGATTGAGTTTCTTTGGTTGTTTAGTAGCCAAGTCACCCAAATGTATTTTTGTGTACTCCAGACATAGCATGCTTATATTGATCATTAAAATTATCAGGGTTTTTTTCTTTCTTTCTTTCTTTCTTTCTTTCTTTCCACTTAGTTTATGGAAATTTTCTGACTATAGCAGACCAGTCACTTTTATAAATATACAGCACATATATACATAGAAATTACAAAAATACATTTTATTTATATCTGATTTTAAATAATAAAAACGAAATTTCACATTTATTGAAAGATTAACTAGCATTCCAAACGCTTCTGCAATATTCAAGGTATTGGAGCAGAAGATGTCTCTATATTCTAGGATAATTATGTATCACAGTCTCAGTCAGGGTTTATAATATAATTATTAGGGGGAAAAATAGCTCTGCTTTAAAAGTTTGTGCTTCATCAATTTCTCCTTCTATCCCCTATTCTAGTCTTCTCTCTCCTCTTAATTTACTGATGGCCAAAAAGCTAAACCAAGTTCCCTTTCTCACATCAGTTAAGACCAAAGAAACTCAGGGAAATGAAATGATCAGACAAAGTTGTAATTGAGGATAAGTAAATAACCTACTGAAATGACGGACATTACCTTGAACTCCAGCTGACATCAAACACGCCCAACACAACAAATTTTGCAACAACTTCAGTTCCTGAAGCTAATTGCGGAAGGAACTGAAAACAATTGTTCATGATCTCCAACTAGTTTGTACAACTCCAAAATATTAACTACTCTCCCATCCAAGTGGTTTGATTTTTTGGGATTGGATTCATACCACAACGCAGTGTAACAATCAGTGACCGTTATCTTGCACAATATAAAGTCAACATAATTTCTGGCAATGCTCTCTTTTTCACAGAACATTAGTATTTTTGTTAATCCATGTAGCAGTTAACTTATTTACATGTTCATATAATAATTAGGTCCTCTACATTCAGAACTTCCTGGGTGCGCATTCACCGTGCCAGCGTAACCAAAATCAACTGCAGCTTCAGGTAGCACTTTCTGGCATCACTTTAGTAGACAGCATTGTTAAAGAAAGAGAAAAAAGCACTGTGTTGGACAGAGGTTTTCTTGTCCAAGCAGGTGTATTCATTTTTCCAGGTTGGAAGGATTTAAAGGTCTCAGGTTTACCAGCTTCACATGCATTCAGAGTGAAAAGCCTGATTATAAAGCAAACACGGATAACCTTTTTTTCATTTCTCTTGGAAGCTTTTAGCACCAATATCCTTTGCTGGCTCTTCATGCATTGTGTTCTCTCACACTGAAAAGAAATCTGCTCCATAACTCATCAGTGGCACTGAGGGACAAGGTAGCCACCAATTATCAAAATGTCATTCACCTTCTTCACAGTCCTCTCTTCTTTCACTTCTTTGTACTGTTCATAGGATGAAGAGACTCAGAGCTATTTACAGGACTTTCATTTGTATTACCTAATCGTGTAGAATTCTTTTGGTTTGAATACAGTCTCTGGAATGAAAAGGCTGAAATGACTCTGCACTGCTGAAATCAGCACCCCTTATACAATGTCCCGCAGCAAACAATTAACATGGCCACTGCCACGCCGACCGTGGCCTGCAGCAAACCATGTTCTGCAGGTTTTTTCTTCTTGAATCAAAGTTCTGGCATGCAGAAGTTATTTTCAGCAGCTCTACCTCTGGGCCTGCAAATGAAACTTCTTGTGGCACAGACATGTTCAGCAGCATCTTTAGTGATGATAGGTCATAATACGAGAGCTAAGTGACAAACAATTGCATATGGTCGATCTCACCGGTATGAAACAGTTTCCTGGCAGGTTTTCCTTAGCTGGAAAGCAGAATTTCATGTCTTCAGAGTCCTGTTGCTCTGCTGTAAGTCATTTCATAGTGCTGACTTTTCAGACAGATGAAAATGCCATCGCTTTGGCACAATTCACAGGAAGTTTGTAGCTGGAAATTAAAGGAGTTTCTTTCTTGGCCACCCCAGGCCACAAGACACAAATACCGTGCACAGAAGACACTAGACCTGGAACTCAAACATATCTGTTTGCTTCTTGGCCAGTTTGGCCACTTCTTCTCTTATCGCCTTGACGAGGGCAGCCGTGGAGATGTTGGTGAGCGGCGCGTCGGAGGGGTCGTTGTCGGTCAGGCTCTGCTGGGAGGCGGCGGCGGACGCCAGCGGGGCCTGCTCCAGGCTGGGGTGCAGGCTGCCCTGCTGGCTGTACTGCCGGGGCAGCCGGGACGGGGAGCTGTGCTGGTAGCGGGGCCTCGGGTAAGCCTCGATGTAGCCCGGGAGCGGGACCTGTGGAGAACGGCAAGTACACAGAGTTACACGGAACAATCCGCCCGCGGTGCCACCTGCCAGGTGCCACAAACCTCCACAGGGCACAGCCAGATGCGACAGAGAGGACCAAGTGAAGGGAATGCAAACCTCAGAATTCCCAGCTTCTCCTTACAAATGTCTATCCTGGCTTGTGCCATTGATGCACGTGTCAATGTCCCGGCTGTGGCAGCAAAAACAGGGAAAACACTGTGTGTCCTCATTTATCATCACCTCAAAAAGTCCAAGGGAAAAAGGTTTCTCTGCTTAGCAAATGCTTCCGTTTTAAACAGACAGAATGATTTTAGCACACCAAAAAGCCTGGAACAGAAAAGCAGAGTTTTCTGATTTGCAGCTACTGTCTAATCCAAGCCAGCCAAGTGTCTGGTCTCACTGCTCCTGACAGAAGCTCATTAGATCCAGACAACAGGGATAAGCTTAGGTGTGCCAACTTGGGAACTCAAGACTGAAAGGGAAGTTTGACTGCTCAGAAGTGTCAGGGTTTCTGGCCATGTTTAACAGAATTACACAACGAATTCATAATTTTTGTAATTTCACAGATTTCAGGCCCATGTTACACCAGCTAAAGCTAAAATAATAACGTAGGCCCTTTAGTCACTGTGAGAGATGAAATTTCTTTCGCAAATCCATGAACCACAATACCAGTCTTTAGGGCACTCAGAAGATTTTAATGCATCAAATAAAAAATAGTATTTATGATTTCCAAAAGTCTATAGAACAGAAATCTACTGGCCTTAATTTTGAAGAAGGCTTTATGTCTGAAGGCTGACCATTGGGCTTTACACATCCTCTACACAGCCTTGGGTATCCATCAAATGCTGAAGAGAGTGTCAAGGATGTTCACTACGGTGTGATGAGACAAATATAGGAAGCAGGTATGATATGAAAGTGATCATTAGATGCAGGCACCTCTGTTTAGTTTACAACAGGCTCTTCAAAAGCTGATTTTAGTAGTACAACATGTGAACACGCCACTAGAGGCCACCAGGTTGCTGTCTTCACTGAGCAGCATCCAGCAGTTTGGAAAATAAGTGCTTTGTCGGATACAGTTGCCTTGTCCCACAAAACTTAATGTCTCAGTACTTACCATTTACCTCAGAGAATATTGTATTACAGTCACTGAGCTTATGGGATAATTCTTTGTTGTCAAATCCCCCGTTTCCTGTACTCCCTTGTTTACAGTCTAGGCTAGCAGAAATGCATGAAAAATAAAGAATCTTATAGATATTAAGTCTCTGTTCCTAATAATTGTATGAAAATCTTGGAAGTGTGATCAAGCTATAATCTAGAGGCTCAGAAACCAGGACATATCTAGAAATTCAAACCCTGAGTATTACTGAGAAACCCTGAGTATTACCTCAGATCTTTATGCTTTTCACTTCTGTTCAGGCTTTCTGACTGTGTTATGTTGCTAATGCTATTACTAGTTCCTCTGGTAATGATTTTCAAATAGATAATTTCTTGACAGATTTGAAAATTTATCGCAGAAACTGCAGTGGTTTCTACATTTTTACCTCTTCTGCAAAGCCACCTGAGGGCTGAAAATCTGAGTACAAGGAGTTGTTAAAGCTCTGCCATGGGTAAGTGAAGTTAAAAGGGACATTTGTTTCCTTTCAATTCCATAGTGCCATGGTTATTTTTCAGGCTGATTGTTATATTCCTCTCAATTCCTCTTTCCCTGAAAACAAGGAAACCCACAACAGGGTTATACTCTTCTCCTTCCAGAGGAAGGAGCTGGGGGCTGGAGACTTGGTTTGCAGTTTTGAACCGTTTGTTTCAGTCTCCACTTTTGACAAGTGATACCTGACTCTTTTTCCATGGGACTGCAGTCAAGAGTAGGGATAAAAAAGGGAAAATGAATGGAAGACAAGTAAGATTTCCTTATTTGTTTTGTGGCTTTTTTCCTTCTTAGAGAAAATTAAGTCCATTGCTAAGATACAATGGACTCTCTGTATTTAAAATGTCAGAAGGGTTAAAAACACACACAAAACAAATAAACAAACACCAAAACAACAACAAAAAACGAAAATAGAGTTTTTCATGCTTTAAAAGGCAACTCTGAGAAGAAAATTTATACCACAGCATCAGAAGCCTCCAGGTGTCAGGGGCACATCAGCAGGTGTGCTCAGCTTACAAATGAACAGCTTTTTTTCTGACAGTTCAGCCTTCAAATTCAGACTTGCATCTCAAAGTCATACTGAATTCTTTTCCTCACAGGCATCAGGAGCAGTAATGAAGAGTGAACAACAAATAGCTGCCCCCAGGAACATTTATATGACTGTTGTCTCTTGCTTAGCTGCTCAAAGCCAACTTAGATTTCAACTGCAATTCATTAAAATGTTCTGTTGACGATTTGCACAAGGAAATAGAATCTATCTCCCAGGTTTTTTAGCCGGAGTGGTTCTGCACAAATAGCAGATGTGAGCTCAAGCAGAAGAATTGATCTTTTTTTCCCTAGTGGAAAAAAGACCCTAGGTTTGAGAAATTGTTTCAAACATGATAAAATACTGCAATTCATTTTAGGATGTTTCAACTTCAATTCTTTGAAATGTAGGTTTACTTTGGGCTAAAAATTACATCTGTTCCAGTCTAGGATTGTGCAATTAATTATTTAATTTATGACCTGTCACTCCAGCCTTCAGGAGGTTTTGAAACACTGCACAGCAGGGCTGCAGCAATGCTGGGAGGTAAGATCTGGGAGCCAGGCTGTCTTGAGAGAAGCCTCCAGGAGGGAAAGATGCTCCCCCAACTTTCAAACAGCACAAGGCCACCTTGAGAGGCAGCATCACCTTCTCCTGACATGTGTCTGTCCAAATACTTAACCTTTCTCGGGAAAGAAAAATGACAGCTAACGCACCAACTTCAAGCAGGTGCCAGGCCCTAACCTAGTGAATGATTCCACCCTCTAAAAACCTTGCTTACAGTTCATGTCTTGAACAGCTGAAGTATCTATTCCCTCTCTTATGGCTTTTCACTACTAGAGATTATTCCCACTCAAGGAAAAATTATCAGATTCTTTGCAGAGCAGTGAGGACTTGCTGTGCAAACCACAGAAAACACAGGTGGTTAGAAAAGCAAGGGTGCTTACAGAGTCTGCCCACTGCCCTGGCAACTCATTCTCTCCAGCATAGGGCATCCAGGCTTGGTTCCTGTAGGCGGTGGGTGGAGTTGGGATAAAATAGCCCGTGAAGCCAGGTCGGTTTGCTGGAATGGCAAACACTGCTGGTACCGTATTTCCTGTCAAATAAAAAAAGAGTAGACATCATTAATAGCTAAGATTTTTCACTTATAATTCAGAAGACAGGTCTTATGAGATACAGACTTGATGGTTGTTTATTGGGGTTTTTCATCTGGGGCTTTGGGGTTTTTTTTTGTCCCACCATCTGACTAGAGCATCTTCATAATGCTGGAAATACAGGAGAAGTCAAGATTCACAGCTGTCTTCATAAACATGTACAGCCCTCAGGTAAACAGTCCCTAGGGCTTGATCCTTGTAACAAATGATCTTCATCAGAACTTTGACTCATTAGAGAAAAGGCTGTTGTTCCCCTTACATTTGCTTCCTTGAATTCAGTTTTCAGCTGTTGTTACCATGGGTTTCAGTGTAATGCACCTTTCTTTTCACAGTTTACCCAGTCTTTCTTAATATCTAGGCAAAAAACCTACAAAAATTAGTGACTGATATGTTTAACAAGCTGTACTCTCAACAATTCCATCATAAAACTTCAGTGCTTTTGCAAAAAATGCCAAGGTTCTACCTGCTCAGTTCCTTCCCCAGGAACAATCTATGACTGCCATAAATTATGCAGCTACAGCTTAAATATATAATAAATATATTTAACTTAATATAACTATTTGTTGATTCCAAATCTGCTTTATCATGTCTTGATTAAGACGCATGCATAGGAATATCCAGGAAGCCTCCTATTCAAATCCCACCACCACAGTCCAATTTGTGTGGAAGGAGCCAGCCCCCCTGGTGTAAGCTTCAGCCAAATTTCTGGATATGGTCACAAAAGCTTTCAGGGAGGGTTTATTGCTGTGGCCCACAGAGATGCAGAGAACAATGTGTTACAGAGATTATCCACAGGCTGTAACTGGGCTGTCTGGAAGACCAGCATCCTAATGTGCATATTTCCCTTGAGATTTGCTATCATAACTCCAGGTATTTGCCTGGAATAGAATTTGTTTAGAATAGAATACAAACAACTTTCTTGCCCAGCTAAGTCTTCCTTCCTCTAGCATCTATTTACATGCAAAGATAGACTCCAGCAGTGAATCACCAACATCACATTAAGGGCATGAAATCCTCATCCCTAAATCCTGGTTGGGACAGCTGCATATCTTTATTAGTTATTAGGTTTTTAGTTTATTCAGTTATACTACATGGACATGTATTTTACTTTTCAGATTCACAGAATATAGCAAAAATAACATCATTTACATGAAAGCAGAAGGGCAGTAAGCCCTTTAAGAACACAACAAAGCACAACTCAAACATTTTCACAGAGGAATGGAAGCACAGTAACATTACACAGGTGGGCAGAGTCTCTGTACTAGAATCGATGCAGAGAAAATACAATTCCTCCCCCTTCCAACTGCACATCATCTGAATATTGCTAATAATTGCTCTCAGTAGCTATGATACCACTGTGGTGACAAAATCACAAGACATGGGCCTTCCCCTGAAATTCACAAAGAGTATAATTGAATTAGCATCAATTACTGGCTGCTTCAAATATCTGTCCCCCAGAATGTCACTTACAGCCCTAGCAGATTTTTGCTCCTGAACAATCTACAAGAGGGTTATGCTGCCTACTCTGAGAGATGCTGGGACTCTGCATGGGCACATGCACAGAGATAGAAAGACTCCACCAGTGACATCCATCCCCAAAGCAGTCTCCACAAACCCAGATATTTACAGTTCCTAAGTGACCTCCCATGCAGTTCCAGGCCAGGAGTGCTATGGATGCAATCAGGGCATGAGAAGAGGAGAAAAATATGGTTTGTAGCACATTTTTCTCCAGAGCAGAAACATATCACCTCTATCCCAACTCCTCCAGCCCCATGGTTTGGAAGGAGGTGGGCTAAGAGAAGAGGCGTGGTTAATCCTTTGTCTTTACAGGTCAAAAGCAGCACAAGGGTTGCTATTTTTAATGAGTTAGCAAGGCTGGAAATGAGCATTCTTCAGAGAGAAAAGTGCTGCTCCTGTACATGACACATGGCTGCCACACCAAAACTCTCTTTTAATTTAATCACAGCAAAAGGAGCTACTATTCAAAATGAATATTCAATTGGCTGATGTAATACCTTATCCTAAATTATTATTGCAACATCCTTATCTTAAAGCTGATGCTGGGCTGCATGAGGGTGACATTAGGCTTTAACATTCCAAATCAGCACCTGCAGCAATGTTTCTTCATGTGAGGAGGTGATAAAACCTTTTTTCATATCAGAACGTTAGAAACCTTGTCTTACAATTGCACATTTCTCACAATTGCCCTTGTCTTTCCCTGCCTGTATTACAGCCTTTTGTAGCATAAAACCTGTATGGAGGTTTCCCTCAGCTACTCCCAGAATTATTCTGGCAAACTCCACAATATACGGGAAGGTCACTTTGTCTCTTCTGAACTGCAGCCACTCTTCAGCAACACACAGCCATAAAACCTCCCCATCACTGGATCCAATAAAAAACTATATCCCACAGATCACGTTACTGCACACATAAAGAAGAGGGCTTGGTAGTGTGGCACATTTTATAGCCTGAAATGTTTTGCAACGGGAGGGTGAGCATCTGCTCTCTTCAGGTACTGCACCCTTTGCAGAAGGGATGACAGTAAGTGAGAATAGAATGGATGCTTCAAACCTACTGTATTTAATTAATTGACAACACATTTGCACAGCCACATTATTATTCTCAGCAGATGATGTCAAAGACAATGCAGATAACTCTCTATTACCTCTGAGGAAGCTAAGAAAAATTTTTTTCTGGCGTATTAACAGAACAATGTCTAACAAACCTACTAATTTCAGAGCTTTGAACTAATGCAAAATTCTTTTGAATATTATAAGCTCTTTTCCATAACTCTTCAAGAAAACATATTTTGCCAATAAGAAGTTATTTCAAATATTTTTTCAGCTAAATGTTACCCAGATACCATCAAACCAATGTATCAGCCTAATCTCATGATTAAATCAAATCATTTATAAACACAATTCATAGCAAAAGGACCAGGAACTGACTAGGCCTTTAAAACTGGGACTTTTAGCACCTGGGCAGAAGTTATTTTTTCCAGAACAGGAGGGGTGAAGAGCTAACAGATTACCTTTGACTGTGTTTTGAAGGGAAGGGGCCACGTACCTTCAATTTGCCCTCCTCAGGAGCCCACTGTTATGACAAGACTAGGAGTAAAGTTTCTCAAGAGCCTTTAAGGAAGCCGTAAAAAAGTTTTCAAGCCCTTGGATCAATATTCTTGACTGATTAAATATTGGAAGGATCCAACTCATTTCTCCCCTCAGAAGCCCACTACCTGTCTCTCCCACTTTGCTTGGTTTGTACAAAGTGCAACACAAACAAGTCATGCAGGAGTCTCAATACTGCAACTTATTTTGCCACCAACAACCTCCATGCCCTCCCTACAAATTCTACTGCATTTTGAGGTACAGATGAACAGTTTTAATGGCTTTTATTAATTCAGAGTCCTGATTAGTGTGCCAGCAGAATGGCGTACTGGAACACAGAACATCTGGGATGTTACTGCTGGATCCTGCCTTCAGAAAAGGCCATTTCCTGGTGAGGAGTATTTTATGATGCAGCTGATGCTGCATTTACAAAGGGGCAGACAGTTCTTTGGAGACCTCCTTCAGTTGCACCAGGAAAAACCCCACCAGTCTTTCTCCAAATAATCATCCTTATTTGCTACATCCCATACATTCATTTATATCCAAAATAATTTATAAGGTTCTCTGCATTGTTTTTTCACCTGAGTGAAAAGCTGATTGATCGAGTGGACCAACAGACATCGGAGCTCTCGAACCCGGTGCAAAAGGTGTCTGATCGTGATGCTGGGCCTGATCTGCTCCGCTGGACTCAGGTAGTCTCACTTTGCTGCCAATATCTGATGTAGACCTGTGCATTAAGAAAGAAGGAAATAGACATTTTTGTCATTCTGACTTACAGATGAGATTTGTAGCCACATAGACGCCTATCAGCTACAGCAGGACAAGCCAGCTAGGAGCAAGCTGTCCAACTTTGCTCTGGCATGACAGAAGTCTGGAGAACAACTGGAGAACAGGAAGTCTGGAGAAGTTTGCAAACAACCCATTTGGGCTGGTTGCTATTGTAGCAAAGCACGTTACTACCATTGTATAGGGCCTTTGCTTGCTGCTTCCAACTAATGCCTGTGAAATACAACACAAAAACCAGAGCTTTGCCGTAATTCACCAGAGCTTGACCATAATTCACCAGAGCTTTACCATAATTCACCTACACAATCTACAGACAGCCACTACACTGTATATGACATGGTATCGTACAGTAGGAGACTACTGTGGTAAATAACACACACTGCACTTGGGAAGTGCCAACATCTTTGGAAGTGGTGCATCCCATTGCTTTAGAGTCAAAATATAACGGATGAACAAGAATATGTCGACATTCAATATGCCCCTATCCTGAATATTTCAAGGCAGTTACAGTACGATGAGCAGCCACTGGGAAATGTTTCCCTCGGCCTGGCTGCTCCAGAGCTCTCCACGGGCCTGTGGTACCTTGGATTGCAGCGGGCAGTACCTAACCCAGCACTGAGGGCTGAATGAGCTCCCCCACCACAGAAGCACAGAAATTCCCTGAAATGCATTTCCTCGAGTGCCTTCCCGAGAGGAGGAGGGGAAATGCACACCCTGAGCTAAGACAGGCAGGCCTCCGCATGTATTTGGCCTCAGCTGTGTAGGCACGAGATATCTGAGGGCTGGGCTGATATCCCCACACCGGGGCTCACTAAGGAGGATCTTACAATTCATCCTTCTCCTGCTGTGAGTCCTTACAGTGCAGGAAAGCAGGACAATGATGGTGTGAATTATCCGCCTCAATCCAATACACCATTATGCAAGCTGAGGCAAAGAATGCTTTAAAAGAAACAAGTGCCTACAGTTCCTAATTTTATTCACACAGACTAGCTAACAGAAAATTCATTGTTATTTCGTTTTGTATTATAATGAAGTAAAACCAACATGTTTCTAATTTCATGAATGTATCTTTTTGAACGCCTTGTAAGTGCCCCTTCAGGGTTTGCCCCAGTTCTTATTACAACAGGGGGTTTTAGAGACCATGCCTAAAATAAAATAACAGATAAATACCTCCTGAGAGAGGCAACAGCCACAGGACCCGTTCTGGGAGGGACAGGAGGGGGAGGGGAACCCATTACCATCTCAGGAAGCTGAGAAAATCTGTAAGCCTGTAGAAGAGAAAAATAAATATTTTCTGAAACACCAGTAGATCTCAATCAAATTGAAAAACAAAAGAAAATCAGAAATTAAATACCTGCTCCATGTGCCAGTCAACAGGAAACTAACTTTTTGTGGCATCAGTAGTAATTGCATTCATTTGAGAATTTACAGTGCTTTGGCGATTTTAGAATGTGGGAGAAAACCTGAACAAATGAGGTCAGAGACAAGATGAAGTCTAATAAATATAAAATGTATTAAACACTGTCTCTGTGACATTTGTAACCTGCTGGCAAAGCAGATCTGTTGTGACTGTGTGAGACTCAACAACTGCTTTGGATCATGGGAAAAAGACCTGAGTATTTTCACTTTCTTCAGAAAGAAAAGTATTTTAAAGATTCAGAAGGCATGCTCAGAGCAGTGTGCACTGCAGTGAAGCCGCCTGTGAGCAATCCATATTTCAACGTCTCCCTGTCAGCCTTCAAGAGATGAAAAGAAAATTCTTCACAAAACCCCCAAGTTCTGTAAGTTTCCAACACAGCAACAAAGGCCTCAAACAGTTCTGAAAAGGCAGCCTGATCCAGAGGAACACCAGGCCCAACCCACCAAGTCACAAAATTAAGCACCTTGCCCACAGTAATTCTGAATTTCATCACCAATACATGTGAAGGAGCAGTAATTATGTGCATGAAACCCGTGGCACCCAAGAAATGACATGTAGGAGAAAATTTTCCTTCTAAACCCTTTCCACTGCTATAGATTAGAGGCCATAATTTTGCCAAATATACTTAGAGACAGAGGAATGTTATCCCACTAGATGTTTCCTAACACTTTTCTTCAACACATCGTGGAAAGAGGGTTTTGTTTTTCTATTGGTTTTTGTTTTATTGTTTGGTTGTGATTTTTTTTCAGTTGTGGTTTTCATGGTGATGCTTCAGAGCAATGCACAGGATTAAAGATAAAATCAGAGCTATAACAAATAACAAATTTTGGGAAGGCTGACCACTATCAAGATACTGGCATTTTGAGCAAAAAATGGAGTCCAGTGGTGGGACCTTGGCCCTCTAAACAAGAAGTATCTGGTTTAGCCAGAAAAGCTCCTCCACAAAGAGCAGAGAAAGTTAAAAACACATTACCATGGGATGAGTCATTCTCTATCTCCTGCCCAGAGAAAGGGCCTACAGGATTTACATGATTATTTCAGACTTACCACCTACATTTAGGTTTGAATTTGGCAATATAAATCCCACACTATGTATCAGAAAACACTGTCTTTCAGTAATCATCTTCTAAAATTACACATTTAGACCATATTCCAAATATCTGCATTCTCAAATTCTTGAAAAACTAGGTTAACAAAGAGGTAACTTATCAAACACTGAGTTTTGATGTGTCTCCAAGGGAAACGCAATACAGACCAAGCATCTTTCTCTGTCCTCTCACTGCCACCCCTTTTAAAGCAGGTTAGAAACCCTCAAAGGCATGTCTCTGAAAATAATTTTTTCTTTCATGCCACCTACAAAGTCTCCTAATATTTACTTCCACCATGCTACCATGATATTTAAAGAATTTCTACATTTAAGTGGGGAAAAAAAATGTAAAAAGACTCTGCTTCATTTCTTAGCCAGGGGTTGGAAATGCTGATTTTTAATGAAAGAACTGTAAGAAAAAAACAAATGTTATTTGCTTCAAAGAAAACCTCAATTATATTTCTCTTAGTAGTGCTGGATAGGAAATGGTCTGCAATGCCTCCTCTGCATCTCAAACGCTGGCAGGGCTCTCACAGGCTGACTGAACACTCCCTTCTGGCTCCACAAGCCTTTCATCCCACATCTTGCTCTCAGCAGGCATTTGTGCCAAGTATGAAATCCTTTTTATTCCCCCTATTTTAAAGGAACAGCACATGAGATAATGTTTCAGAGTGGAAAGTGACTCCAGACACTGTTTAGCAGGGTAGGCAGAGACTCGGAGGTAGATCTGGGTTTTTCTGTTGCGTGTTGTGCTTTGGAATATGGACATCAAAGGAGGTATTTTGAGGGATCACAGTTCACAAATATGCTGCGACTTGCACTGGAAATTTCGGGGAAAAAATGTAAAGTAGAAAATCTAAGCCTTTATATTGCTGCTTACAAGGGAGATGAACAATTTTGAGTGAGTGGCAATATTTTGCTAATGGCTGGGCAGAGAGAATCCTGTTAAAGTGAGAAATCCTGTAAAAAGATCTGCTCCACCACTCTGAGGAACTGTCTGTCCGGAGGGGACAGGAGCCAGTCCTCGTTGTCCTGAGCTGCCACACACACCAACATGGCTACGGGAGGGAAATCCAGGGAAATCTCTAGACTTTCTCCAGTGGGTTGGGGCATCAGTGTTTTCCTGCATGCCACATATAAATGGGAAAAAAGCATTCAGAAGCTAAATGAAACCACTGTTTTACTACAGAGGCCTGTTACAGGTTTTTATGAGACCCTAAGCTCTTGGCTAACTGGCATGATTGCGGAATTAAAGTCACTTCACCATTGTGAATCCAGTCAGGAAAAAAAAAAAATACAACCCAGCTGATTTCACAGGTTTGCCTGATTTTACTCTTCAAAATGTACTTATCCTTTTAAAAGGATCTCTTGATTTTAAGCAAAAGGAAACCCAACCACACAAAAACAAACAAAGAAACAAAAAGCCCCAAAAGAACCAAAGCCAAAACTCTTAAGAAGCAAAACATTCTGCATGGGTTCCAAACTCTATTTTTTGAAGAATGAGGACTTGTATAATACAAAGGCCATGACAATCAGAAATAATCACACTTGAGATCCAGGGCAGACTTCACAGGTACCAGACCAGAGACCCCATGCCAGCCTTTCAGGAAGAAATGCCAGTGAAGGAATCTGTTGTGGCTAAAACACCAACAATTTAAAAAGCAAAGCAGTGAAGAATTTTAAAAAGTAGGAAGTCCAGTTTAGCAGCCGTTGGGCCAAGGACAATAAACTCTCTGGAGGACGAAGTCCAGCCACCAGCAGACACCTGCACCATTGTCTTCTACAACCCACAACCGCCCAAGCTACCACCCATCAGCTTGCAGAAAAGAAAAATCACAGAATGGTTTGGAAGGGACCTTAAAGATTATCTAGGTCTAACCTCCTGTCATGGGCAGGGATTCCTTCCACTAGACTGAGTTGTTCAAAGCTCCATCCAGCCTGGCCTTGAACACTTCCAGGGATGGGCCATAAACAACTTTTTGGGCAACCTGCTCCAGTGCCTCACCACCCTCACAGCATAGAATTCCTCGCCCATATCTAATCTAACCCTGCCTTCTGTCAGTTTAAAGCCACTCCCCTTGTCCTATCACTACATGCCCTTGTAAAAAGCCCCTCTCCAGCTCTCTTTAGCTCCTTTGGGTACCAGAAGGTGCATTAAGTTCTCCCTGGAGCCACCTCTTCTCCAGGCTGAACAACTCCACCTCTCTCAGCCCGTGTCTCTATGCCAGCACACAATAACTGTAGGCTAAAGAAGAAACTTTGCAGTTAGTTTCAAGGCTACATTTCCCTAGTTGCAATACTTAAATATTTTTACCACCTCCTACTTACAGATTGGTCTTGGGTGAAAACATTCTATGTTGCCTTCTAATTACAGAAACATCCATTTCCTTACATCTCACCATAGAAGTTAAAAGGCCAGTATCTTTGTTTACTCATTGAATGATTTAACTTATTTGATTATTAAATTGCAATCCAGGAACAATGCAAATTTATTGGTTTAGCTTTGCCTTTATAGCTGTCCTCTTTAATACTCAGCAGATGCTATTGAAAGTGGTTGAATTTTGGTGAAATACTTCCACATTACTTCTGTTAAATGAAGGGGAGCTCTGAGGACGTGGATACTTCACCAGTCACTCAGGCTGTAAGTGCTGGTCACCAGTGCCTGTTTATGGTGCTGGGTCTCACCTTGGGACCCAGAGCTCTGTTACTCTCACTCCTCTTTCCAAAGCACTGAAGAGGAGAGATGGAAACTGGCCCAGCCTTGTAATGGAGAGGGTTTTCTTCCCTAGTCTCTCTGCTTGACTCAGCTGAGCAAATTTCCAAAGCTGTAACATGATCAACCAAGGCACAGAGCCGGCGGTCGGGCTGGTGTCACACGTTCAGCTCTTTAACTCCATCCTCCAGTCACAGCACACCAGCTGCATGCCAAGGGCTCAGCCAAGTGTTACTCATCATGTTTTTGGACGCTCCGGAACAACAGGGAGAATTTGCCTTTCACTGGCTTTTCTCTGCCAGGAGAAGGCGTGAGCCCCATGTGGAGGAATGCTGTTTTCACAGGTCACCCAACAGGCAGGTTGGCAAACAGGCATTCCCTCACAAGAGCTACAGATAGTTTTGATATTAATGTCAGCACATACAGAAGAACCCAATCAAACAAATAAAAAACACACAGGAGGCCTCAAAAGGGAGAAGAAAACAGAAAAGATGCATGCACACTCTGGAGAGACACACAAATGTTTGATGGTGGGACTAGCCAAGAAGTTGACTACAGAAGTTTAAAGATCCACAATTCGGAGGACACCTGAAGAAACACAGATTTGAAGAGTGGTTCTGGACCCCTCTATGTTTGTTTCATCTAAGCAGGCAAAATGCTCTTGAATTTTCAAAGAAGAAATTTTCATTTTCAAAATGCTCAGTATTTTGAATTGTAACAGCATTGTTGATGTTGACTTTTAATTGCCACTAAGAACTGAATTTTAAGAAACGGCAAAAATAACTAATTCTTTGTTTACAGAGGTGACAAACATCCCAGTGCACAGGTATCTCTCCAAAGCTGGGGATATTTTCAATTGTAACCCTCCATTCCCATGAGAACAAACCAGAAACTGGTGTGGTTAAAGCACAGTGCATATTCATGAAACTGATATGCAGAAAACCATGAGTTACCAGCCCTTATCTAAAGCCCAGCAGTCTGTGCCTATCCTAATCTGTGGCAATCAGCTATCTTCAGGGAATTTAATGCTGTCTTCAGAATGCCAGAAGGATAGCAAATGCTTGAAGGTCCCAAATATGCAGATGATTTAGGAGAGTAATAAGTCTTAGAAAGTAAACAGTGAATCATTCACCAAAAAAAAGTATGGCAATTACATTTTTTAAAAATCTCTCACCATATAATATTTTAAATTTCATTTTAGAAAGATTCTTTGAAGTGTCAAGGTAATTTGACTCCCCATTAGCTGTCTCTTAAGCTTTTAATCGAATTCTAACCATAAAATATGATTATATGCTGCATGAATTTCATCGGACCAGTTTCAAAGTGCCAGAAATAACCTTCAGCTTGATTTAAATAGCACCAACCTGAACCTTTGCAGGCAGTGCCACTGGCTTTCAAATATGTTCAGAATAGTTCAGAAGCAACATCCCTTAATGTATTTTTTATTATCATGGAAGGAAGTCATGGTAATGGTTATTTTGAACTGAGGACATTTTTCTGCATTATCCTCTTATTCTAGCCAGAGTAAGGCACTCAATTTGAAATATATTCTTTTAAAAATAAATAATTTCTGACCAAAAAAAGCCTTAAAATGAACAACTTTTCACACCAGTATTGTTAGATGGGCTATTTCTTATCTGAAAGCAATCACCTCTGGTTTCGATTTATGTCTGACATATAAGAAAATATGTTGTTGAGTTTCACATTACCATTTGTGGGAATTCAGGGGCAGTTTCACACATGAGGGTGTGCACTGTGCTAGTGTGACTGCTGTCTAGACACCTACAAAATTCCATTAACAACTTCCACCCATGGGTTTAAGTTCCTAATTCATTTATTACTTCTGTGAGGTAAGGAGGTGTTAGCTGCTGCTTGAGGCTAGAAAATGAAGGATAAAGTGAGTTATAAGGTCAGCTAACAGACCCATGGAATTAAATCTTCTCTAAAGTCCCAGGCCAACAGTTGTAAGTGCAAGATTGCCAATAACAGCCCACATTTCAGGCTGCTCTTCAGTGGCGAACCTCTCCAGTGATACAGAAGTGTTGATGTTCCCCACCCAGATGCCACCACAGTTATTCCATAAAACCACATTGCTTCCTAATATGCATTCACTGAATAGAACTGAAACAAGATGTGCAACCAAGTTTTGGATCTGTTGAACAGCCTATTCTTTCAATTCTTAATAAAATTTAGAGAAGACAACCTTGCTACTAAAATAGATACTGAGTCTTTCATGTTGTATGTGTGTGGCTCACCTGCCCTCCCACCATATACACGTACACCACACTGCACATACTTATTTACTGTAAGCATTTGGTTTTAAGCATGTAAATGGAACTACATTTAAAAAATATAGCTCAGAGTAGAAACATGTGGCAGCCCAGAGTATTCCTCTGACTGTCCAGNTCCTGCTGTGGATCTCGGTGGAGCAGGTCATGCTGTTTCTGCTCCAGACACTACGAGATAAGAAAAAATAAACAACCTGAACACGAGCTCTCAGGCATCTCCAATCTTTCTTGGCTCTGGCATGGGACTTTCTAAGATCAAGAAACAGCCATAAAACATCTTAAAAACAGGCAGAAACCATAGAAACGCCTTCCTGACATTACAGTGTAGTAAGGAGAGGCTCCACTTACAGGCCTTGGCAAGCTGTACTGGTACATTTCTGGCCTGTAGGTGGGCACCCACTGCACACCGGCCCGTGGCCGGGTCATGGTGCCGGGGGCACTGGTCACCACCTCGGAGTAGGGCAGGTGCGGGGCCGAGCCGTAGGCGTCCTGCCGGGGCTGGCCCCCGTGGCCGGCCGAGGCCAGGCTGAAGGCCTCCTCCAGCAGCATGTGCATCTGCTGCCGGACCTCGTCGATGGAGGGCTGCGAGCTCAGCGTCGACGTCTCCGAGTGGCCCTTGGCCTGCCGGGACCTGCTGTAATTCCGGAGCTCGTTGACACGGTCGACATTTGTTTCTTCTATAATTTCAGGCTCGGTCTGTTGTGAGGAATAAAAGTATATGTCAAAGGCTGTACAAGAGTGTATTTGTGCTGCTTCATCATCCTCAAACACAGATGTAACACGTACAAATCAGGAATTGTGACAATGTAGACGCACGACAAATATTGGAAAGAAATTATATGGTGCAGGGGAGTATAATAACCTTTTATGTTCTACATTGTTTGCTGGGAAAAGCAGCAGGAACACTCTGTAGCAGACTGAACTGTCAATGACTCACTTAAGAACAATTAGAATTAATGTTTGAATTCTTGTCTTGGTTGTGGTATCAATGGGAGTGCAACTGTGCCAGGAAGAGTATGGTTCCCTAGACAGTGCCATCACTATGAAGGACCCCTCACAAGGGACAGCTTATTACACCCAGAGAGACTGAAATTCCTTTGTTCGTGCTCTCACATTAAGATTTCTGAAGGACTCAAGTTTAGGAGTTTTTCTGAACTTCCCAACGATGACACCACAAATTCAGGCCTGCCCCTTGCAGAGAGCACCCTGGCCCTGCTCGGGGGTCTTACCCAGCCGCCAAACAGGAGTGACAGAGGTATTCCTGCAAAGTTAACCTGGGAACAGGGAATGAGGCACATACTTCAACAAGCAGATAGTGCTTGGGCACTTAACTCGGTGGGTTACTCCCAGGGTGATTCCTTCTGTACAGATAAGCACAAACAGGAATCACCTCCCCGATTTTTTTTTTGGCTATAACCCCGTGACAGAAAACAATCACCACATTTCAAGGAGTTGGCAGTGAAGTACCACACTTTGTCTGTATTTTGTAAGATCGGTTTTACAGCCCAGAGTTTTAAAAACATATGTTTTAAACCCGCAACTGATTCCTTATAATTCTTTAAATATCTGTAAAATGGATCGACTATGCCAGGATAACTGGGATGAGCAATAAGATATGTGCCTGCTTCTATATATAGCATGTGGTTAGAACTGTGCTAGTGTTTAAAATAGCCATAAATAAAAGAATACAACAGGATGTTCTTGTTAAAAGTTCCAGCACTATCCTGATCGTTTCAGTGTTCCGTAGCTCCTAGTGTGGCAGATTTTTTTCCCCTGTAGTAGTGCTTTTCTCCACCTGAACAGATAAGTGACTGTGCCCCCAAGCTTTTGCAAGCTATAGGACAATCATAATATGTATTTCTTCCTTTTCAGAGGGAAATATCAAACTGGTTTTCTTCTTCTATTATCAGCCACTCAGAAAAGAGTTACATTGCTAATGAAAACTGACAATAAATCTAAGTTAAATATTAATTTGATTTCTCTGTTTTAAGTATAGCTATATTTTGTATTTAATTAAAATACAGCAGTAAAAAAAGAGAAAAATTAAGATAAAAATTAAGCATTTGCACGTTAGAAATTAACCATAATTTATACAGTTGTGGTTATAAAGTATATTATCTAAACTCGAAACCACAAACTCCAATGCAGACTTCCCAAGTGGTACACACATCAGCTTGGGGGAGGGAGAATGCAACTGCACCAAAGGATCTTAAACATCTTAAATGGAAAACCTTTGTAGGAAATCTTCAGCTAAATACTTTCCTCTAATTTTCTTTATGCATTTTGATTCCACTGTTGTTTGTGTTGCTCCAATAAATAAAAATCAGGCACGTTTTAGAAGCTTGACTATAAAATGCAATGGTTGTTTGTGTAAGTGCAGCCAAAGAGCCTCTGAAATCATAATGTCCTGACTGGATGATTAATAACCATGGTTCTTCTATTTGCCCATGCCTGTAAAAATGTGAGTGGAATCCCACACAGACCTATTAGTACCCAATACTGAAATAAATCAGATTTTCTACTGCAACTCACTGGTGAAGACATTAGACCCCCACAGAATGTTTAAAATATATCACATGTATACAAAATGCATATTAGCAGTCGACATTAAGGCAGCTTTGATTTATCAATACAAAAGCTGACATGAAGATTTTGGAGGACAGCAATAATCATTTCTTTTCCTCATAATTTAAAATTTATTTCAATTCATGCTATCACTTTCTGAGGTATGCCATTTGCTATCCTATCAACTGAAACACGTAGCTATCATAAATAGAGGCCGCTGTACATTAATGCAACCATTATAAAAAATCATGCACAGTTACTATACAATAGAAGGAACTAGAGGCACATGAAGAAGGCAAACAAAACCCTGTAGTGAGAAACAGACGTTATATACCTCTTGAATAATTCTGCTGCTGCAACTTTATCAGTAAAATTCTTTATGTGAACATTAATCTATAAGACCTTGGATGCATTGCATTAATTTAGCCATATCAACAAAATTATGCCAGTGAATTCTTTTGTACACTGATCTCTTAGACATGTATAATAAGGTAATTTTCTTCCTTTTATACCAAAAACAGCGTAAATATTTTCTGCTCTGGTGTAAAGCTCATTAGAGAAGTCTAGAGGTTGTAGAGTCTTTTACTCTAGACACAGTTGTTCACAGACAGTTGCTCATGAATTTGTTGAAAATAATAAACATGTTAATGAAGTCTCCTTAATCTAATTCCCAGGTGAAGGTGATAAGGGTAAACCCTGTTGGGATTCTTTAAAATGGAAAGCTAGGTACTGTTCTATAATAATTCATTTATAAAAGACACTAGAAAGGCAGATAATATACTGAAAAACAGTAGAATGAACACTCTAAAATAATACTAAAATCTACATATTCCATATGGACAAACATCTTTATCCTCATATCCTTATTAGTTTTTAGGTCTGAGAAACAGAACCACAATTCAGAGAAATATCACAAAAATTAATCATAAAGAATGAAGTATTTTTAGAAAAGTATGAATGAAGTAATTTAGAAAACCATTTAGAAATTTGTTATTGAAGGGAAACCTTATGGTTGTGCACACGAGTGTAGCAATTCTTAAGGCCTTCTCTTAGAGAATCTAGGAGATCTCAATCTCTTTTATTCAAAAATAAAAGCACTATTACTGTTTGGAAGAAAAACCCCAACACATAACCTGGGTGAGCTGGAAACAGCTCAAACACCAACCCCCTTTTTTATGTTGGAAAAAATGTCTCATGACATGAAGGCAGTACGGACTATTTGATTCATAAATTCAATTATTTGGCACTGCTTATAAAATGCAAATTTCACTATTCTTCGGCAGGACTTGCTGCTAAATAACATGCTGGGAGGAAGAGGTTAGCTGAGAAAGCTGAAACATTTAATGTGACAAATCGGATGTCAAAAAATGGGTACCAGGCGTTACCGTGTGAAACAGAAAGGGCCCAAGAGTCAGCACCCAAACCAGCCCTTTCTCACCCATTTTCAGAGGTCGGGTTTACAGAGGTGTTTAGTTGCACTGCTGGTGAGATCCATGAATTCCATGGATGCAGCCACCAGTGCCCACCCGTGGGTATCCTGGGAGATGGAGCCTGTCAGACACTCAGCACAGCTCCGAGGAGCCTCAAACAGGAACGAGGGACCAGCCCACGCTGCAGGCTGAGCCTTGGCAGCTAAATTTCAATATCCTGTCCCGTTTTCCTGGTGGCATTTCTGTGCTTTCAGATGGGAAATGCATTCAGAGCTGGAAGAGGTGCACTGCAGTGAATCTGCAGCGCATCGGGCAAAGGGATTTTATGTAACTTATCAGTAGAGCACTGTGCCAGGGACAGGTCGCCCAACTGCAGCAGCAAAGGCAAGGCAAAAGCAATTTTTTCTGTGATGTGCACACATCTCAGGGTTTATAATTACTCTGAGGACACTCCAGAATCTGCATAAGCTCGTTATTCTACTTTCAAGGTTTTTAACAAATTTTCTTTAAAATATGATTTATATATAGTATACACAAAATAATGAAAAATATTCTTAAAATCTGCTGCCACGCCTGCTCCCAGAATGTTTTCAACATTGATTTCCAGGAAAATCCCCTGTGAAAAACCAGCTTTTATTAGCATAGTACTGGTATCCTAATTCCTCAGAAAGCAGTGTACCAGTCAGCCCACTCACATGGCCCCACATGACTCCTGCAGTCTGACGGGAACTGTCCAAATGCAGGGAATCATTTCAGGAATCTGACAACTACAACATGCCCTGATGAATTTTGTGAAAGGTTTAAACTTTACTGCACATCCCCCGACCTTGATACTTTCTTTCACCTTGCTAAAACCACATTCCTGGAGAGAGAGGGTTGAAAATGAAACCCCCTCCCAAAAAATATTTTTCACCTACAGTGTTTAGAGGATGGGCAACCACAGGTGAACTTCCTTGTTTTCCAGAGTGATTGAGACCTTCTCTAGGGACTGATCTTCAGGGCTGGCTGAGCTACAGCAGTTTGTACATGTGACAAAGGATTGAAAAACTCAGTATTGTCCCAATGTGGAGGTTATCTGTAATCCTTATTCTGGGTTCATACAATGTCAACTTGCACTCAGTGTTTGTTCAGACTGCACAAGACAACTCCTCTGCCTTGTGCTGGCTGCATGAGCTCCTTGGACCATAAAGCAGCATCTTCTCTGGTTGGGTTGGACATTTACCTAGACAAAACTCTCCCAGTTCTGATGGGAGCAAGAGGAAAATACCCATCCCTAGAGGATTTCCACAGAACACTAGCATTGGGACTTAGGTGAAAATCCCAGAAGTTGGTTGTTCATTCTTCTGAATCAAGAGAGCAGCTTCAGGCTGTTCTTCAGAACAAACAGGGGATTTTAATTGCAGTGAAAAAAGCTCACTGTCAAGTAGCCACATGCTTAGAAGAACTATCTAAATTCAAGATTTAATGCTTTGGCAAATAATGGGGTTTGGGCAAACATTTTGTTTGCATTTCAGACTGTAAAATAATGTAGAGTGATAAAGCACATGAAACAGTCTGAGCTTTTTTCAGGATGCTGAGTGCACATAAACTCCTGTAACATTAAATATCTCATGGCAGTCTGACTTGTGGCTTATCAGTAGTTCCCTGGGTTTTGGAGCAAGTTAAGGCTTTGCTGAGCAGATTTCACTGCCTATGCCCAATGAACTTACATCATATCCACTGTTCCGGATCCCACGCCTAGGCCTTTCTCGAGTCACCAGAAGATCCATCTCAGTTTCCCCCGGGCTGGGGCTGTTCAGAGACTGCCTGCTTCTGTACACTGAGTTCTTCAACGGCTGCCTAGAAAACATGAAACCAGAAAACAGTAAAATGGAAAATAAATTATTGACAGGTAGCGGTTTTCAATACTTACCTTTACTCTTAAATGATGACATTCATAAAAATGCCACTTTGTTACGGGATGTTCTTTCTACATATATGAAGTGCTAGAAATCAGTAACCTTGTTGATAGATGATTAATTGTTTTTTACTGTTTAAGGAAGATAAAGTTATGTAAAAGACATGGATATCGTATGTGGGAGCTTATCAGATGAAATGTGTCCCAAGAAGATATCAGGACCCTTTTAACTTCAGCTGATGCGATTCAAATTCATAAAAAAAATCACAGGATCTCCCACACACACACAGATGGGGAGCAGAGATTTTGGTTGCTGATCCTGAGCAATGAGAGAGAAGCAGAAAAACACTCCACTGAAACAAACACCCAGCAAAGGGAACGGGAAGAGACACAGTAGTGGGAGGGAACTGCTTGCAAGATGCTGTTTTTAAATAGCCACTTTGGTAACTGGCCACAGCTTTCTCAGGGAGCTGTGCTTCCTGGGATTCAGCTGCTTCCAGCACGGCTCTGAGCAGCACTGGGACAAAGTGCTGCTCATCCCTGGGCATTGAGCTTCCACTGCTGGGTGCTCCAAACCACAGGGAAGCAAGTGCAATAGAAAGGCAGAATAAAAATGAATATTCAAAATACCTGGTAATCTCGCCAACAAAACCATTTCTGCCCTTGCTGCTGGTTATACAGAAACAAATGCAGCACCCCTCTGTGAAATGCAGAACATATCTGTACATATCTGCAGGAGGCCTTGCCAAATGGTGGTACAGGAACTTTATGCTTCATCAAGCTGCATCTTTTAAGAAGGTTTTTAAGAAGGCTACTTCTACACCAGCAGGGTTTATGAGTTGTTTTCATACTGTGCCTGGCCATTACTCATTCTGTTGCTCTCCAGAGAAGCACTGGTCCTGAAGTAGATCAGTAACAGATGAAATAACGGCGTGCCAGCTTCATTTATTAACACAGTAATTACACTGCTAGAGCCTGATACAAAGTTATCTTTGCCTAGCCACGCTATTTTTCTGCCTGGTGCAATTACTCCATTCAGAATATTAAAATTAGATCAGGTCATCTAACATGTCTCTGTGGTGCTTATTCTACACAGGGGACCTGGCAGTGCTCACAGTGAAGTAAGACAAGTTGCACTGTTATGTCTGAAGTCACACTTTCAAGTCACTTCATGGTTTAACGTCTCGAGAACCATCAATGAAATGAACAGACAAGACAGCCCAAATTAATTCACTGATAAATAATTCTTCAGTTATTCCAGATCTTGTTAACAGCACTTTTTGCCTTGACAGATTAGAGCAGCAGAAACTGGTTTGCAGAAATCCAGAAACTAGGACATTTACATGATCAGACAGGATAAAAGGTAGGACAAAAAAATACCAATTTCATCCTTCTGATTAAATAAATTACTCAGGCATGTACGTAGTTTCAAGGCAACTTTCAAAAACTTCTGTGTGACCTTTGATCACAAATCCCCATGCTCATGTTTGAAAGTCCCAAATGCACTGCCAAAGTAGAAGACAAGCAGAGCTTTTGGAATAAGCTTCCTCTACAAAAATAATATTGAATGGATTCTTTCCTCCTATATAGTCTTTCTCTGACTATACTGTTGATATTACCAAAAAGAGGGTTATGCACAGGCTAATCAGATCCGACAATCTTCATCTTCTTACATCAAAGGTTTTAAAATTTCATATGTGTTACAGTAGATCCATAAGAGGCAGTTGTGGTCTATTTTCTAAGGGATTCAAATATACAGCTCTGTAAAACATGCAGATGCTTGACCTGATTACAAACTATTAAAGAAAATCCAAGAATAGTGCGTATCATCAGTAGGCTCTTAAAAATTACCTTGAGATTGCCAATTACCTCATTTAAGAGAGTTTTACTAATGAGAAAGGAGGTATGAGCAGGAACAACTGGCATTCAAATGGGTTAGGAAGTGCCTTCTGGGAACACAGCTGGAATGTTTTAAAACATGAGTATTATGGTACTAATGACTGAAAGGTACCTAGAGCACAAAGCTCTTTGTTCTGGAAAAAATCAAATCATTCAGCAGCAATGCTCTGTAAATCACTTTCAAATACAATTAAAAATTAATCCAAAATATAAAGGTAACCTTGAGTAATCGATGCATCTCTATTCTCTGATATGTTTTGGAAGTGCTGTAATAATGCAACTTAAGTTGGAGGAATATATACAAAACAGAAAAGCGTGGAACTGACCTTTTCCCTAGAAACTTTGAAATCTTTGACTTAGCTTTTAGTGAAAGCATTTTAAAAATTGCAATTTTTCAAGTTTTAATTGCTGTAACAATGATTCAAAACAAAAAAGGTTAGAAATATTTTTTTCAACTGTATGCTTACCCAGATTGCTTTTAAAGCAATTTTATTGCATTACAGAAATACAATTTTATTGACTCATTTATCAATAACCAAACCCCACATTACCGTGTAATATTTTTCAAGGTTTCCTCCAGCAATGTGACTTTCAGTTACTCTTATTTTTGTTAGAAAAATAAGGACAATAATTGTCATGTGTGTTGCAGCATATCAAGTTCAGTTCCAGGTCGCAGTATGGAAATTTTAGCACGGAATTCAGAACCACCTTGTTTGTAAACACCTGCAGCATCTGTAAAGTTCATTAAGTGTTCTGTGTCTTCACAGAAAGTGCATCAGAAATGGTTCTCTCTTCCCATGTAGGGACACAGATAATATATTTAACCAGTAAGTCCAGCAGCCAGCCTTTTATGGTGCAGCTGCACACTGGAATTGTTGCTCCGCAGCAGTGTACCTGCCTCCCAGCAGTTTACACCATGCCAGGGATCACTGTCTCAAATAGACTGTGACAGGTTTACACAACACACTGGAAAACACGAGGAAAAATGTATGGGATCTTCCCACACACTGGCATGAACAAACATCACCATATTCAAGAAAAAGCACGTGGCTGTGTTAAAGCTTCAGTTTAATGTTCTAAGCACTTCCTGTGAGCCACGTGACACAAAATGAACATCCAAATTAATGCCTCAATCAGTCACTGTACTTACAGCACACAGCCACACCAATGTGCTGAGGGACCTTTCCAGCTCCCTGGACTAAATGTATTCCTCAAGTGTTCCCAGTGCTCTGCCTGTACCTCCTGGACAGAGCGTGCAGAGCAGGGCTCCCATGTAAGGAAGGCTCCATTTCTTACCATTTCAGTGCACAATGAATTGGAAAACTGCACAAGGAACGGTGCCTCAGGACCCCCAGCAAGAACATAACATATGGCTGAGCCAGCATCTTTTCACTGACCAGTGCAGCCCTGGGAAAGAGCTCTTCCAGGGCAATATCCCTCAGCCACTGAACTCGAGACCTATAAAAATTCATCTGATCACAGCTTTTGCCCATATTCTGAACCAGCAGTGCATTCGTAATTCCCATTACAGCCTTTTTCATCTCTGTGCCCTGAGGGTAATTGCTGAAGTTGCACTCTGTGCAATGCCTGTGTCACCAGCGATGCTTTGATTGCAGTCAATTTAAGCTCATAGGAAAATTTTGGTCTGAACTTTCCAGGAGATGGGATGCAAGATTGCACCTCCAGGCGTGAGGGCCATTTCCAGAGGAAAGATGCTTCAGTATCCCTTTTTCTCTTATGGATCAACTGGTGCTTGTCCCTGATCCCAGTAAAAACCAGAGCCCTCCTGTGCAGGGTGCAACAGCAAACACACTCTCTTATAATCCTTCCCACCTCCAGAACTTCAAAGGAGGAGAAATCTGCACACTGTGCCGTTCCTGGGGTAGGACTGGTGTGATCTCTCTTTCCAATGTGCCAGTTTGTGTTTCAGAGAGCACCAGCAACAGAGCACCCACCCACGGCAGCGGCTCAGGCACAATCAGCACCTGCACTCCCCCTACACTTCTAAAATGGGGAGATGAGTGCTACTGGTGTGCCATCCTCAGGAGACAGTGAAGTGTTAATCAAACATTAGTAATGTTACACAACACGGCAGCTTCACATGACAGATGAGCAAGTTATGAATTTCTCTGTTAAAGGCACAGGAAGATCCCAATAACTGGTACACACAACACCTTACAGATACCATTGCTGCAGGACTTCCTGGACAATGCATGGGTTCTGCCATCTCATGCCTACTGCAGCAGTTACATTTAGATTAAAATAATGACAAAATAGTAACACCACTGTATTTTGAAAAAGAACCAATTGAGATGCTAACTTGCTGCCTAAAGTCTGCTCTGGGTATCACCAATAATATTACTACCACTATTTCTGTTTACCTTTGAGAATGACTCACAAGAACTTGCAACAGTTCATTCCCTAATTTCTTTTCTTTCCATTTGTTTGTTTTTAACCACACTGCAGCTTTACCAGAGGACCTGCTTTCCATGGGCTATATGAATGTTCTTCATAAAGCAGAAGGGACGAGTGACCATACAACAAACAGCTGGCTCATTAAAACGTCCCTCTGACTCCCAGGACATCAACTTTCCTCCCAGATGAAGAACTGCATAAAAAAGTCTCACCTGTTCTTAGGCTCAGCAAATGGAGATGAGACATGCGCGTCTGGATCCAAAATGTGGTCAAGTTCTTTCTGGTTTTTCTCATACATCCTTTTTCTGTCGGTCAGCCCCTTGCTGTTATCAACCTGTGGGAAATCATAGTACCCCTTCCTCTTGGCTTTCAAGCGCAGCTTGTTGCGGTAGTGCTCGATGTCAGACTTCTGCTTCAAAGCCTTGTTCACCTAAAAGGCAAGAAGATGTTTCAGGGCTGGTGGTGGGCTGGCTACCTCCAAAGGATACTGTCAGCGCGTTTGATGCGCTGCGTGTCATCTCTCTGTACCACACCGTGCCATCTGCAAGCAGCGAGGAACTGCAAGTGAACAGAGTCGCTGCATTTTTATGGCTTGGCAGATGGTTAAATAATTTTAGCCCAAAAAACCGTGTACCGTTACAACAGTGACTCAGAGACACCCACTGAGGAAAAGCACTGGTGGTGTCAGCCGGCTGGCGTGACCCAACACCGCGCGTGCTTCGGGGCACCACGAGCACAGCTCACCCATCAAAACTCTGCTGAGGTACAGGGACATCACCCCTGACTACACAAAACCTTAAATAAGTCACCACCAATGGCTGGGGAAAAACTCCAGTGAAAGGACATCAAATGTTTCTTTTATTTATATTATTTCCACCAAATCTGTTATGGGCTCCTGTCAGAGAGGAACCTTAAAAAAGGGAGTGTTTGGTCTGTCCTGGTACAGCTTAGTCCCATGGTTTCTCCTAAGTATTGAGAAAATTTCCTTCCTGCTTCAAACTGCAAGTTGCTTGGAAATCAGGAATTTACTTGGGCTTTGTGCTTCCAGAGTCAGATTCTACAGTCCTCTCACAAATTACAGGAAGCGTGTGTGCAAGGGTGCACACAGCACCCGGAGTGTCATCCTGCTGCCTTACAGAAAAGAGATGCTGAAAGCTAAATAAGTCTTTCTCCAAGTTTGGAAGGTACATGGCACATCAGGATGTAAAATACAAGTACAGAGTGGAGCACAACAGGCTGCAGTCATCCAGGCCCACATGGGAACTCTGATGACACTGTCTTTTACAGTATCCCTGGCAGCAGCCCTCCCTGCTGCTTTTAAACTGTTTTTAGCTGTTTAAATTACTGCTGCAATGTGAGTTTGTAAACAAAGTGCCTCTGTGGCTTGTTCTCATCATGTTCAACAGTTTCATAAAAGCCTCAGTCCTTTGTAAATGGACTGGTTTTGATTAAATCCACATCAAAACATGAATGTAAGTGTTGCAGTCAAAGCATGCTTTTTGGCCAGCATCTGAATCAGACATTTGTGCCATCCCACTTTTTTCCTTCGAAGCTACTGCACCCTCTGCACACAGGCTGGAGCACAGAGCAAGGCCATGGTCCCATTGCACCCCTTCTCACTCTGAATGAGATGTGTTACTCAGTACAGAAAGATCAGCTTGGCAACCAGATGATCTATAAATATTTTCATATCCAGCCACAGAGTTCATGTAGGAAAAGATCTTATTCTGCTTTCTGCCCTCATGACTCACTTTTTTAAACAGGAGAGATGGACACTGGGAGGGTAGGAGTATAGAACACTGCCTCTTCTGAGGCTGCAGGCATTCACAGGTGGATTGTGAAAGAGCAAATCTTAAATTCTCAAATCTCTGAGACCACAACGCTAACGAAACTTTACATAGCGTAAAGGTGAGAGGCTCCTAGCAGCCCTCAACTTTAACAGGCTTAAGATCATTCCACTTGTGGCTGTAGCCCAGGAAGCACCTGGAGACACTATGGGAGAGTCCTTACCTCCCCATTGATGATGGCAGACTCCTGGCTCCTCTCTGAAGCAGCGTGGACAGCAGGGAGGGCCGCGGGTTTGATGGCGATGAGCTGCACCGATCCCGAGGAGGTGTCGAAGGGGTCGATGGCAGACTTGGCAATGTTATCAAAGAGAATCCCTCCTTCCTCTTCATCACTCACGGCCACTAGAGCACATCAAACTCACTCAGCATAGAGACACAGACATTTCTGCTGCATGCTCAAGGGGGAATTCGGCAAGCACACGCTTTGGATTAATGACGTGCTCAGTGCACTCGAGGTGCAGGACTGGGAGACCTTTACACCAGGCAAAACATCCCATTAGATCACAGAAAACATTATGTATTCAAAGGATTATCTGTCACTTCCCCAAAGGAGGTTGATTTCCAATCCGCACTAATAAGATGGGAGAAGGAGAAGAATGAAACAGGAAATTGTATGAAAATGACAATGAAATTTAAAGTGCATGCTTTCCTAGGAGTCACGTGGGAACACACACACACAAGTGCCCACATGCCAAGGCATCAGTAGCTACACCTGATCAATCCCAAGAGTGCAGCTTTTTTTCTGTCTTATACTACAAGAGCAAGGGCATACTCAAAATTTGTTAAAATAAGTAGGTTTATTTTACAAAACTTATTAATGCTAAAAATGCCATTTATTAGCGTTTTCTGCTGTGTCTTAAAAATGCTCAAGAAACTGATGGTATCTAATCTTATGTTAATTTTTTGCTTTGCAAGCAGTACCTCAGGTCTCTGTGAAATTAAACTGTTGAAATTTCTTAAGAACCAGAAAAAGGCTTCTGTAAATCTTTAAAATTAAATGCCACGGCAAAGCATCTTTAGTTTCAGATTTCTATATAAATGGATAACTCTTTCACGTGCAATTGGGCCCTTTCTCCTCCAAATTCTCTTTGCAAGCCTGCATCACCTTGTCAGCTATTGAATCTGAAAGCTCTTACTCACATTTTGAAATGAAAGAATGACACTAAAGCGTGAGCACAAATTCTACAAAGAGATCCTTGCAAACATTTTTGAATAATTATGCTATTAGAGGGAAGAATGCTTGCTCCATCTCCTAACTGACAGGAGCAGAGATCCTCTGCTAAAGAACAAAGTGGTCTGCTCTAAATTTATTTCCTCTGAAAATACACTCCGCTTTAATATTTAATCACTGCACAAATTACAGTGGACTTGTATCAACTCAGCAGTTTAGACAGCCAATGATTTTGGTAGGAAAATATTTGACAGCAGTAACATGAAAGATGAACCCTCTGAGTAAGCTCATTATCTCTGTCTGTGCTCAGCGTGACTGCGGCTGGCACCACTCGAGCTTTGGAGCAATGGAGGGGTTAAGTCACTGTGCCATTAAATATTGTCCCTGCAGCTCCACAGAGCTGTCCAAACACGACAGAGCCTTTAGTGCCTCTGGAATCCCCTTGTCCCTCCTGGGGCTGTGCAAACACTTCAGAGCTGTGTGCTCAGTGGAGACAGCGGCTCACGAGCCCTGCTCAGCGACAGGAACCCAGACTGCCAGGGATCACCAGGACACCACAGCAGCAGGGCCAGAGAACGAGGGGATCCTCACCTGGCACTGACCACGTGAGCAGGGAGGCATTCACGTTACAACAAGTATAGAAGTGAAGCATGGATGCTTTTCCCCGGGGGGATTTTGAAACCCAGCAGCCACAGAGAGCTCAGCTTGCTGCAGATGCGTGGGGTGTCCCCCCAGACCTCGTTTTAGGATCAGAAATCAAGAGTTTTTCTTAATGAAATGGAGTTCCTCTAGGACTCATTAAAGAAAGGAAAAAACTAAGGGTAAAAAGAATCAGAAATCACAGATGATAACTAATTCTGATTTGGAGCACTAACACCACAGAGCACCCTCAGTATCAGCCCTCTCAAAGGTGAGCACATCTCCTGCACCTGCCAGCATGGAAATGAGAGCCAAATGGGACTAGAAACTGGAATTTTATTCCACGTTAGCTTTAAGTTTGTTCATTAACTGGCATTTATGATCTAAAAGTAGGAGGTTTTCCCCTTTCCACTTTTTCAGTGGTAGGTGATAAAGAGAGCCTGTGATCTGCAGTCACTGGCACATTGCTGTAGTCTGTATTGGCAGTGACCCACAGCAAGCACTGGGAATTTCATTATTTGCTCCTAACCATCTCCCAAGAGAATTCACAGCAGCTATTTATAACATGACTGAACTACAACAACCTCCAAACTTTGAGGAACAAACCCAAGGAAGTTCAGAGAAATGTGGGAGGGCTCCTGGAGGGTTTGTTTCTGCTGTGTATCCCTGCTCTGGGCCAGTCCACCCATCCCAGCATCTCCGCTGGGTGAGCATCTGGCCAGCATGGGCAACTTCAGGAAACTGCCCACACACTCTTTATAGTCACTCACAATCGTGGTTTAAAAGTGATGTGTTAAATTTCTCTTTTCAAACAGATGCTTTCCAGCGTTTTTGTGGAGTTGTTCTACTTGTGCCTGCCCTGTCTGTGTGAGCACACAGTGAGACTCAGAAGTTAAGCAGCAGAAAGGGCAAAACCCAACTTAATCACTACTTTTTAGCAATTTCCCACCTCTGAAATATCTCGTGCTAGGTATCTCATGCCACATGATCCACTGAGATTGAATTACTCCTCCTAATCTTTCTGTGACTGCAGCACATGAAGATCTATGCAGAGCAATCATTTACTCGGGTCGAGTGCCAATTGCGGTGAAGAGCAGCGTGGCACTGGGTCCTGGAGGAGCAGGACCGCCCCTGAAGCTCTGTCTCCACACCACCGCAGCTATCAGTACTCGATATCTGCTCGGTGCACGCTGCCCCAGGGATGCTGTCCTCCCACTTCCAGGCAGCTCTGCGCTACTTCCAGCCGGCAGTGCCAGCAGGTGGTGCTACCCACTCGTGACCGGCTGGTCCCATGGAAAAGGGGCTGTGGAACCGCAGCTCTGAACGCTTAAAAAACAATTAGGCAGGTGAAGTATTCTATTTTTATCTAAAAATGATTTAGAGTCAAAAAAGGAAAGCGATACTTTTGTCAGCCAAAGATTTCAATGAGGGCCACAGAGGATTCCTTGTCTCCTCTCTCTTTCCCTCTACCTTGTCTTTCCTCCCCTCTACTCCATCAATATATGCTGGAATGAAGAAAAAAAGGACTGAAATACTTGCACCAAAAAAAAAAAAACCCTCCAATAAAATAAAAATAAAGACATTTAAATTGCCTGTGAATCAGGTAACTTTCCAGCCAAACACCTGAAACAAAGATTCGTGCTGTCCTGCTCAGAAGCAACCATTTGAAAGATTTTGGAAGTCCTCAGTAAAAGAATGACATCAATAGACAAAAACACATAAATCCAAAACTTGTGTTTGCTTGAAAGCAGTGGACATGCTCTGCTTTTTCTTATGTCACTCAATGAAGTATTAAAATCCTTGAAGATTTATTTTACATGAAGGGAAGGCAAACATTGCAACCATACCTACAGAATATACCTACAATTTGACAAAGAGAAAGCGATGTCACCTATCTAAAACAGCTCCTTAGGAAAAAGTCCAGGTATCAGTATCTCAAACAGAAATCCTGACTCCTGAATGTGATTTAATAATGGGGAAGTAATTTTCATTTTAGAGAAAATCTCTATATATAGGAAAAAAAATAGACCTTTTTCTATATCATCCAAGTCATTCTATCAGTCAGATGACTACCTACAGAAAGGTACAAACAAGAGCTCTTAGCAATAAGGAAACGTCTGTTTCTGAAGGAGTTTATGGGCCTATAAGTAAAGTAAAAGTTTCCTAACATTAGTATCTGAACCTATCCAGGACAGAAGCATGTCTCTGGAAGATTCTGCAGGTAACAGAAAACATGCTTTTGTGAGCACACATCCTTTCAAAACTGCACCCAGCTCTGAGACAGTGCAATGCTAAACCTCTCATGAGCAGCACAAATATTATATGTTCAGAAATAGACAGCTTACAGACTAATGGTAGCAGCTCAGGTTCCTCCTGGACAGTATTTCCTTGGGTGTAAAATCTGCTAAAAGCACGGTGATGTGCAGGGGGTGTTGGAGTTCTGGGTTTGCCTGGGGTCCTGAAGCAGAAGCCACCTGAGGAGGTCATCTGAGACCTCTAAACTGGTGTTTGCAGGTTTCCTGTGAAGCTGTGTACACAGAGTGAGTACTTGTCTCTTAGCTGCTTGTTTTATTCCCTCCCTATGAAGGTTTCCTGTCCTTACAAGCAGAAGGAAGGTTCTCTCTCTGCGGTCGTGTCTTCTCCTCCAACCACATCTGCCTCACTTCTAAACACCAAAGTCTTTCAAAAAGAGACCATGTATTTCATAATGTTTGCAGTGAATCCATCACCCCTTTTCTTGGCTGACACTTCTGTAATAAATAGGTATATTCAATAATTAAAAGAAAATTATTTAACTGACAAGGATGAGGAACATACAAAAGGTAGGAAAGGCATGAGAGCCCACAACAGAAGCTTCTTTAACAAGTGGTGCCCTAGGAGTTTTAAAAACCTTTGCAGAAACGGCTTCTGTTTGCACGATAATAATGTACATTCGCCTTCTTCAGTGCTGACATATTAGTGAAAAATCTCAGCCATCCAGACTGCCGCTGGATCTGGCATCAACATCCACATGCTCTTTACACTATTGCTTGGATGAAAACTCCTGTCAGACTCAATTAGTGGCAGAGTAAAGGTCATCCAGAGGGGAAGGCAGATGTGAATGAAGAAATATCTAGTTGTGTGACCACTTGCAGATCCCAGATCCCTCAGAGATCTGCTAAAACAGGCACCTTAGCAACACAGCATGCAGTATTTTATTGCCATGAGAAGAGTAACCAAAAGGACTGGCTTAAAAAAAAAAAAAAAATGGTTTTGAGCAAGTCTGAAGCAGGATGGTAGCAGGGTCACAATGCTCTCACTATTTAAAGCAAATAAAGAACAAAAAGGGGGCAGTAGAAGAAATGGAAACAGTAAGGGGAAGAATTAGTCTGTGTCACACAAGCAGAAATATTGGGAGAAAAGGACAGGGAATCAATGTGCAAAGCTTCTGGGAGGTTCAATAGCCACTGGTGCCAATGCACAGGATTTCAGCTAAACAGGTGGATTTTGTTTATTCTTGGGGTTTTTTACCCCCCTGTGGTTAAATGTAGTAAATTACCCCACAGAGCCTAGGAGTTTACTGTGAGGATGTGAAGAGTCAGATGAAATCCCTACTTAACATCCTTTCTGGGGCAAATGAAGCTAAATGCTTCAGGATGAGGGAATGGGTGATGAAAAGAGGAGGCTCCTTTCCCTACACCATGAATTCTTCCCAGCACTCTGATTTCTTAGCCTTTCAAAGACACGGGCACCATGAAGGGGAATCATCTCACTTCAAATCTGCACAGACATTCCAGTGTAGTTGTCAGGGCTCTTTTCTGACTGGATCTTACTTCCAGAGATCTGTCCCAGTTGGCCATGACTCTCTGGAAGCCCTTCCCACTCTGACTTGTACTTCCCCCAGCACAGAAAAGGCAGAAGAAGGGTGCTGGATGTTTGCTGGGATCCACCAGCTCCCCCAGCTAACTCTGTTGTCCAAGCTGCTGCATCCCTGCCTCTGGACAACATTGCTGTTTCATTTTATTTTGAGTCACCACAGACAACTGCTTAGAAATTCAGAAAAACAGGCTCTGATGCTGAGCTGCCACATCAGACAGAGTGAAAACTAGTGGCCCACGCTTCTGTAGAATAAAGGAGGCAGTGTATCATAGCTTGGCTGAGTTACATCCAAAAATCCCTTTGATTTTAGCTAAGCCAATAATACAAACAAGTTCTTCCCCCTGCTACTTTGCTCCTGCAGACAGCTCTTGCCTGGACAAAGGAAATCATAGTTTTAGAGACTAATATTTTTAAAAGGAGTGAGGCCCTTGACTGAATGACTTCTGAAGAGTTACATCTGTTTTCAAAGACAGTGTCCAAATTATTGGAAAATGAGAAGTTGGTCCAGTTTCTTACACAAGGAAGTTTGACTCTTTGGGAATGCTGCTTGTACATCTCCACTTGTGGTGATGAAGTTTAAGTACAATCCTGAGCTCAGCTATACAAATTCTTAGCCCAAAATTTGGGGAGTCATATACTTCATTAAGAATTGATAGCAAATCAAAACTTTTGTTTTTCTCTAAAAAAGAAACAAGAATTTGTACTCTTCCAAAGACACTTAAAGGTTGAAAAAGAACCTATATCAATTTAATTGGCTTCATTTAGTGAGGAGCTGGTGAAAGGAAAGGTTGTACTGTGGGCTGCTTTAGTTCTCTAGGTCTGAGTGGGTTCAGCCATTTGCTTTTCCTCGAATGATGTTCGGCCTGATAAATGACAGGTAGAAGTGCTAACATCCTATTATTCTCTTCCACATTCTCTTACAAAACCACTTCAGAAATTGCCAGTACCTCTGTTGGCTGATTCACCCACATTACAGTCCTTCAACATACATAATTTGACACTTTTAAAAAAATGTTTTCTTTTTTTTAAGTGCCTAAAGTAAATGCACGTAGAACTCATCAACTTTTAGAAAGAAAATTTTCTATTAATACAATAATAAGTGTTCTTCAAGAAAAAACATTCTGCTATCTTACAAAAGCTTATCACTGTTTGATTCAAGTAGATATTTTGTGTTTTCTGTAGAAATAATGCTCAGCTGAAGAGTTCTCCTGATCCTCCAAAGTATCAGGTCCTGAAGCCAAGCCTGTCAGCCTGTGCTGCTTCACATTGTTCACTCACAGCCCTGACACACTCCATTTGGAGTCAATTTTGATACAAGCCATATAGAATTTACGTACCGAGGTAACATCCAGTGCTGTCATTTCTCCCTGTAACTAAATGTCAGCAAGAAATAGGATCTAAAATTGGTCTGTAACTATGGCAACTAATGAGCCATTCTGACTTGGAGTCCCCAAATCCAACATGTGACCATCAAGGGATTCATTCCAGTGTGAAGATGCTGCTTCTCAGAGAAGAAAATCTGCTGCTGCTTTTGGTGACGTGCGTGTGAGAGCCACAACCAGGCTGGGGAGCTGGGGCAGGCTCAGGCAAACAGCTGGGAGAAAAGCAGCTTCCTTCTCAAACTGGAAGGAAAACCAGACAACCTTCTGTGGATGCTGACCACACTGGGTAAAGGCAAAACCCTGCAGAAGGAGCAAACTTTTGTGACAGCAGTGTTTGTAATCACAGCACGGGGAGTAAAGGGCAGGCTCTGCCATGAGAAGTAATGGGTGCACTGAGGTTTTGTTTTTTTAATTTCAACTTCAATAGGCATTTGGGATCACACAACTCCAAACTGAACTCCATTAATGCTGACAAGGGGAGGTCATTTCATCTGCCATGATCACATCTTCCTTCTCAGAAGCTGTTCTGAAAGGGTTGTTTGAGGAAACTCTCCTAAACATACCTCAAAAGATATGCCTACAGCTAAAAATCTCCCCTCTCTTTACCAGGGAACAAGCTATTTATTCCCCTTCATATCTATACCAGATGACCAGGTGACCCTTTTTTAGGGCCATGGAAGTCGAGTGAAGAGAATTCCTCCAGAAGGAGTTGAAGTCTCTACCAGAAGGGCTCTGCAGATGAGGTGTCTCATGCACGTGTTTCTCCTAAATTGTAATGAAGTTAAGATTTAAAATAAAGGGTCACTCTTTCCTTATACTACATTCAGAGGTTTATTTAAGTAGCCTATGTATGTTCCAGAAATACAGCCCAGATCAGAAGCAAGGATGTTAGGTGCTAGTCAATTCCTTAAAAAAAACAAACAAAACTGAGTTCTTACCAATTTTCTTTGATGTAAAACCTAACAAAACAAAAAATACCTTCACTAAATTGTTTTGTCTACCCATGTAAACAGCGCCTGGCACTGGTTTTTAATATTTGCTTTCCTGGGTGGGTAAGAAAAAAAAGATATCAGAAATTACAGCTTTTAACTGTGGAAAACATAAATGTTGTTATCTTGTAAAATGGGCTACGTTTGATACAGCAAAAAAAATAATTAACCCTCTTGAAACTTAGAACCTATTAGCCACTGTTTTCTATTCATAAGGAAAACACAGCTATGGGAACAAAGCTGTAGCTGTGGAAAAATAAGCAGAGAGAAGAAAAGAAAGGAAGAAAGGGGACCCAGTACTACTTTCATCAGATGTTCCTGATCCATCTCGAGTCACAAGGTCACCACCATCAACCAAGGTCTTGTAAGAAACATCCAGCGTGACAGCCCAGGTGCATCAGGGGAAGCTGCCAGTGAGTGCTAATGACAAACAGGTGTGCCAAGGATGTGAGGAAAGATAAAGCACTAGATGTTTCACGCTTTCTCAAATTAATTTTTATCTAATTAATTCATCTTCATCAGATCTGGGCCAGCTTAGCAGCAGCGGAGGAAATTAATGTCTTAGGGATCCACACAACAAAAAAAGCTGTAAACACTGTCCACCTAGTAAGCAGCATCATGTCTTCATTAGTTTACTGGCATTTCAAGAAAAAAAGAAAAAAGGGGAAAAAACAAAAAAGCAAGAAAACTTGCAAGGGCCCACACAAAGAGCAAACACCACGATGTTTCATGGGATCTGGAGTTATAGCAGTAAAAGGGAAGGAGAAAACCCAAAAATTGGCCACACACACAAAATGCCCAGGGACTGCTGAGGGTACAAGAAACTGATTTCAGCACCCCTGGTGCCCGTGTGGGTATGGCTGTGGGAGTGACCACAACAAACACTTCTCACCGTTCCTTTTCCTTCCTTCTTCTTTCGCCACTTTCTGCGGTGCCATCACTTTCTGCAGGGAGCTCCGGCCGGAGCTGGGCTTTCCCGACCCATTGCTGAGGATGGAGCCGTTCTGACTCGTGGACCGGCTGCAAGTAACCATAGCAACAAGGCAGCACGTGAGTTCTCGCTGCTAAACCTCATTTCAAGGTTATTTCATTTGCACAGTTTGCATCACTGAGTTTTCAAGTCTGATTTGGTACCAAGAGGAGACAGAATATAAACAGCACACAGCAGCACAGTAAAGGTAGGAGCAGAGGGACGGGAGGTGAACACGACTTTCTCAATTAGTTCAGGGCTGATGGGCATCATGGTGGCTTGGAATGCAGCTGCTCCCCATGCACAAGCCCCACAATGATAAAATTGCCACCACTGAGGACAAAAAGTCCCATTGTCAATTCAGTGTCATTAACCCAGACAAAATAAAGCAGACCTTTGTTTCTTGATGTATGGCTAAACCAATTCTTTTATTATTTAGCCCCCATTTACAGTCAACTGTTGTCAGCCACAATGCAAAACTCACTCACTCACTTTGCATGTATGCACACACAGTGTGATAAGAAAATTCTCGTCTCCTTTCGGGACATAACCTGGCTTAACTGGCACAGCTATTGGCTGAAACCCCTCAGAAAATGCTTGTTTTAGTCAGCCATTCCATATCCTTGTCCTGAAACTGGTCCCTGCCCAGGGTGAGGAGGGAGGGCAGGGCAGAACCGCTGTGCTTTCAGTGCCAGCGAGGAGCAGAGACAGAAATGAGCAGCGTGCTCTGGGCTGCACTGGGAGCAAGCTCCCACCACAGCTTCTCTGCTTTTTGGGGTGGACAAGTTACTCCAATCCTAATGCACAAGTTGGGAAAAGCAGGCTAAAGTAGAAAATAGTACATTTGGTGCTAGTTCACGTCCAGACACAGTCATATTTTTTTTACATGTGAAACTTGCCACAAAGGGAATGAAAATTCTCCTCAGGACCTGTGTAGTTATTCACAAACCTATCTGCAATCTACCACTGAACTGTCATGTGCTCTCATGACAGGGTGATGTACAGAGATTACATTAGAGAAAAAAAATGGGCCTAGTCACAGAGGCCTCCATTTACAGAGAAAAGGAATCAAATCAAATTCTATTGCTGTCACAATGGTTTTATAGCCAGAAAATGGCACTAAAACAAAACCATTGTCAAAACAATCCTGTAAATCGTTGCTAATACTGTATCATCAGCTTGAGACATTCATTTACCTCCAGGTCCGGCCACCCTGTTTGGTGTAAGTAGAAAACATTTACTGTGGTCAGAACAGCAAGGGATAAATATGAGAAAAGCTATTCTTGGGGATTCCCTTTTGAAGATAGCCTAGCTGGAAATATGTATAATTTGAGACAAGCTCTTTCCAGCTGCAGTGTTCTAGGAGAACTCAGCATGCAACCCAGCTCAGTCCAGCTTAAGGGTTTTCTTGTGAAATTCTATTGAAAATAGGTATTCTTGAGAAGCAGGATTCCTCTCCTACAAACCTGCCTGTCACAGCTAAATTAATAATCCCAACCCAGTTAAAAAAATCCATCCAGGGACAGACCAACACCTGAAGAAAATCTGCTCAGCTTG
The DNA here is from genome assembly GCA_013397175.1 of Platysteira castanea. Taxonomy (NCBI): domain Eukaryota; kingdom Metazoa; phylum Chordata; class Aves; order Passeriformes; genus Platysteira; species Platysteira castanea. The sequence continues at coordinate 131,115 of VYXC01008076.1, forward strand.
GGAACACAGAAAAGAAGTGAGCATGGACAGCTTGCACAACGATCTCTGTGGTGGCACTAATCTAAATTCATCGTTTTTAAGTGGGCCTCATATTATTAACTGAGAGGTTTCCTTCAGTGGTGATAGCAAAGATACTCTGCTCAGTTACCAGCCACTTCAGGGCTGTCTGGTTTGAATTGACCTTTCCAGGCTGTAAAGTACCCTGAATGTAAGAGCAAACACATAAAGGTCAAGAAATATTTCTTCATCTTCAGCAACCGTTAAATTCCATTTCCAGACGCAGCTCCTAGGAATGAAAAACACTGAAATTCTACATGTTCTCACTTACTCAAGTAATCACCCTGAAGGGGGGAAAACTAACTTAGTTATTTGCTTAGAAGGGCACCAAGGTTCAACATATTTTATAAAGAGAATAACTTTCCTGGATCAATTTTGCTTATCAGCATTTGTTTAAAATGGTGCAGATTAAGTGGGGGATTTCTGCGCTCACTCAGAGGACTGAGGGAGGTGCTTAATCACTTTGGTTAGAGGATTAATTAATAGGGCCGGTTTACATTTTTTATGTGTATTTACACACGGCTTTGGAGAGGCTTCAAAACACTTTAAAGAACAATTCCTGCAAAGCCTTGACCTGCCCAGCACCAGCAACCGCTGCGGGTGTCACAGTCATCTTCTATTTGCCATTTCTTTGGATGGTGGAAGGCTTTGAAAGGGACAAGTGCTGTTTGTTTCACACGGACTGTGGAACCTAACCCTCACATTTCAGTGATTTATAGCGTGAGCAGCACCTCACTGGCATTAAATGGCAGAATAACAGTTTACATCCTCATGCAACTGGCTCGCTCTTCTCTACTGTACTCCCTGCGGACAGCTCTTTCCACATTCCAGGTGATTTACTACACAGCCAAAGAAGCACAACAAACCAGGCACTGGTTCAGGATCCTTCTGTCTCCGTTTTTCTGCAGGGAAAAGCTTAGCTGATGACCACTGGGGATGTTACCCCCAAGAAGAGTAGTGCTGTGTGTCCTCCAGCCCCACGCCACACTGGCTGACACCTTCCCCTTCCAGCGTGTCCCTGTCGCAGTGTGCAGCAATGCTCTGCTGAGTTTACCAAGCTTTCCTGTCATTCCAAAGGGGGAAATGTTGGACAAGATGAGGTGACCCAGCTAGGAAGGCTTGGTTTTCTCTAGAATTTCTCTGCACTAGTCAGCTGCTTTTCCTGTATGTTATCAACTCCCTTCAAGAGGCCAGCCTGTGCAATGCCTGTGAAGTACACAACAACTGCTACCTCCATTCAGGCTGTTTACCCAGCAGGTTTATTTTCCTCTCTTCCCTTCAGCGCCGTTCCTCAGCTCCACTCTCATTTAATACCAAGGAGAGCAGGTCATGGAAAAAATGGCCTCAAAGCATGCAAAACAGCTGGGATAAAGGGATAATCTGCTTTCCTCACCTTCAAGGACCCAGACAAGAAATAATGGCCTTCTAGTCAGCTATTCTGTTGATGGTTGAGGGCAGACATGAGGTAAAACTTCCTAACAGGAAAGGTAGGAGAGAACAGATTGCTGGAGGAGGCTGTGATCATCCCACCAGTGGAAAACTTTAAAATAAGGTAGATCAAGTTGAGTTAGGGGGGTGTTGAACCCTGCAGTGGAGAAGAGGAGCCAGAGAGCTTCCTGGGGACCTTGAATCTGTGATCCTACCATCCTAGAGACTTCATATGAAGAGAGTGCAAACCCAGGACACTTTACCCTAGACACTGACATTATCTAGTCTGTTCTTACACTTCAGAAGCTTTGTCCTGCTGTAGATGCTTGGGATCTAGAGGTCTTCCATCATTTAGTGGGTCTTTAGGGTTTTCCCTTCTGCTAATGAAGGCATTGGGTCCAATTCTGGAGTGACAGAGCCTGCCAGTGGAGTTTCAGCAACTGATGGTGGCTAAGGACCTGTCTTTTGGTTCCTTGAGAAATTATCAGTGTTCACACTACAGGTCCCACGTTTTATTTGGGCTCATCTCTTGTGCAATACCAACATCCGTATAAAAGCCACTTCACCTCCTCTGCTAAGACTTCACTTGGCTTTATCCCATATTTTGCAGCAGCCTTACACACCCAGCACAGACCAGCGTTATGCCAAGGATACATCACAGAGGACCCATCTGCCACGCACAGAGCCTGGCTGCCAAACCTCACAGCAACCAGCAGCACGTATCCTATTAAACCCTTCTGGGGAAAGATCCCAGATGCCAGTCCATACCTTTTCCTTGTTTCGTTGGATTTGGCAGTTTTGATGGTGCTCCCGTCCTGGGTGGTTTCTCTCTCCTGGGAGGTGGGAGCATCTCTGACTGGAAGTGGGAGTATAACAGTCTCCTGAGTCACAGGTAAAACCTCATCCTCTGCTCCCTGCTGACCCAAGTGTTGCTTGGCGTAGTCAAAGCCTTGGACTGGCTGCAAAAAAATAGGAGAAACAACAGAAATTTCCAGCATGTATGAGACTTAGTATAAATTTCCAAACTCAATGTAAAATTTTTCACTACTCCTTAACTTATTTAATTATGTAAGTGACAGGTAAAAATATGTAGATTACCATGTGAATGCCCAACAAGAAACCAATTTTCTGATGAGATCTCCGTTCCACACACTTTAGACATGATTAGTTAGTATAAAATTGATCTTGGCTAACCTTTCTTACCCTGCTGTGACACTTCCAGAAATTACTTAGACAGACACTGGAAGAATGAGGATGTGGAAGAAAAAAGTAGGAGTAAAAAAAAAAAAATAAAACCACACAGAAAACTTTCTCTGACAAAACCCTTGTGTTTCCAAAGAGGGTGGGAGTAATTTGTTCCCAGTCAAGCCAAAGTAAAAAAGCCACACATCAGAAAGTTTCATGGCCAACATTTTCCAGAAAAGAACCTTTTTCAGATCAGTGAAATTATATCTCTCCTGGCTTGCCAGTTACCTACTGGGAAGGATATTACTGAGTTCCCTTGTTTCTCTTAGGAAGTGGCATTTCAGCAGAGCCTTGCAGCAGGGCAGTTCTTGCCCAGCAGAACTAACACATGCCTTCTGGGCAAAGCAGCCACTGAAAGGTGGATTCTCTCAATGGAAAAATTAAACATTTAGACCAAACTTGACTCTCTGAACTGCATTTTCAATTGGAACGAAAAGAGAAGGGAAACAACCCCCAAACCAACCCGCATTATCTGTTGCAAAAAAAAGTGAGAAATAAATCACTCAAAGAAATTCCTGACCACCTCTGGAACAGATGTTCTTGCTACACTAAATAAAAGTAATTTACCAAAAAACTGGAAGGTTGCTCCTCCTGAAGTAAAAAGACTATAGACAAAATGCTAAAAGAGGACCACAAAACACTTCAAAGTGGAGAAGTGGTGATTTTAAACCTCACACATACTTTGGGAAATACTTTGGAATTAGTTCATGACTGATTAGTCTCTCCAGGTTCCTGTCATGTCTGAATATTTTAGTTCCAGAAGAAAATCAGCAGGAGAAAGAAAATTGCTGTTGGCACAGAAAAGGAACTAGCTCTGAAAAGCGTTTTCTCTTGTCGTGTCCCTTACTAAGTCTGGGCTGCAGCTCTAAATGTAGGTACATTTCACAGGTGATCTCAGCCTGAAAAGAACGGGGCTGTCTTTCACTTTTTGAAACATAAAACATGCTTTTTCTTCATGTGGATCTGCATGGCATTCCCAATCTCCTGTTCAGACTGAGGCTGATGGTTCCTAATGTGCTTCCATACTTCAGCATTCCTCTGATACGGAGCTTCAGTGCATTAAGGAGCAGGCTGATGCTGATATGGGAGAGCAGACAACTCCACAAATCACCACCGTGGAACTTGCAACATATCAGAGAAATGCCAGTTCACCATCACCCCTCCATGGCAAGCAGGGTGTCACAAAACAGCCACCAAGTGAGCTACACAGGCAGCAAATGAAGGAAGGGAAGCAGGAGCTGTGTGAAGGACAGCTAGGAAGAAATACTGCACAGCATCCTACATAATAATATTGTCAACCAAAATAATGGTTATCAGCCTCATTATAAATATTAAATGTCAGTTAAGACTCCCTTTAAAAATTCTGCAAAAAAGGTAACAAGAGAGAAGAGGCAATTAAATCAGTTATTTCTCCCTCCATGCCTTTGAAAAGTAAAATAAGTTTCAACTTATACTTCATATCTTATTAAAAAACAAACCAAAAAAAAACAACCCTCCAAACAAAAAACAACCCAAACCAGAAACAGCAGGACATGAGAATTACTAAAGAATTCTTCAGTGTCCCAGCTCAGATCTGCCAAAGGAAGAAAATGAAGGATTATTTTAATCAGAGTTCTACTTACCACCATGTCCTGTAACAAACTGCAATAAAAGGAGAGCTGAGAAAGTCATCCTCATCAGCAGACATATTGCATTAAATAAAATTTGCTCTTGGATCCCTGCTCTGTAAAAGCCCACAGGAGCAGATGGCTCTGCCACCCCTGAAGGGAACTGGCAAGGCTAAATCACGATCAGGCACTGCAAAAGGAGATGTCCAATGCATCCAAAATACTGACAAAGACTGAAGGACTGAGATGCTAATATTGCTTTTGAAATAATAAATGGATAATGAGACCACTAGATTGCACTGCCTGGCAAAGAGCAGACTGAATTTGGAGAGTTGTTTCTGGGACTCTTTTTCCTTGTAATGATCATGAAAAAGACACTAAAGACATTAAAAAAAAAAAAAAANGAAAGAAAGAAAGAAAGAAAGAAAAGAAAGAAAGAAAGAAAGAAAGAAAGAAAGAAAGAAAGAAAGAAAGAAAAAAGAAAGAAAGAAAGAAAGAAAGAAAGAAAGAGAGAGAGAGAGAGAGAGATGGATGATCAGCCCCTCCTGTCTATTTGCATGCCCAGGTACAGTTTCACCGACATTTTTTCTCTGTGCCCTTTATCAAACTGATAAGGCTTGTTTTCCCATGGCCTGCAGTAGTTGCTTTGGCTTGTGAGTCTTAGACTATAGATCTTATCTCTCTTTACCTGAAAACTTATTATTTCGTGGTCTAAAAGAAAAAAAAAACAATGTGAGGGGACAAATGAGGTTCTAGACTTTAAAAAACCGTGCTGTGAATTAGAAAACAAGGGAGGCAAAAGTTAACATCCATCCAAAACCTCAAAACAAACACAGTTGCTTAAAATGAAAACAGCATTGAAATAACATTAAAATAAAATCCCATCAGAATGTCACCAATTTGAATTTATACTTCCTTTCATTTTCCAACTAGAGAGAAAATTGAAAAAATAATAACAGACCCTTTTCCCTGCAACTGCATCCAGATGTCCCTGCCTGCTGAGGCAATTCAGAACAGCAACACAATTCCCGAGAGAGATCCCATAAACTGTGCTGCGCATGAGAGGTCATTTTGCAAACTTCATTTTTTCACCCTTCAGTCTGCTACAACACAGAAGTCACGCCTTAATCACCAGGCACAGGCAGCAGCCCCGCTGCTCTGCTCCATCGCCTCCCCCTGCTGCACACGGATATTTAAGGCTGAACGTGTCATTACCCTGGGCGCTGTGTCCGTGCCTGCTGGCTGCGGGATGTGGCAGCTCTGCTCCGGCAGCACCCGCAGCCTCCTGCGGGACTGCAGCACCGAGCAGCTCTGCCCCGCCAGTCCCCTTGGAACAGGGCTTCTGGAGTGCGGGAAACAGCACCGCCAAAAAACAAACACACCTGAGATCCCGGCAGGCAGGTATGCCATCGTGTTCTCCTTTCCTCCCTGCACAGTTTGCTGGATGTTCAAAAGGTATCGCAAAATCGCTCCGGTGATTCAACAGCAAATCTCGGATGCACAGAAGCAAAATACTAAAACGGCTGCTTAAAGTACAAATCACTCCACTGTGACTCCACTTCGAGCAGAGTCAGCATTAATCAGCAGTCTCAGGCACTTTCCTCAGCCACGAAATACAACGGACTCATTTTAAATGTGACATGGATATGTGCTCATCAGCTATTTGTATCCCAAACTGCATGAAACGTGGCAATTACAGTCCAAGCAATTACCACTATCCATAACGTTGGAATTAAAAATTAAAATAAAACTCTTCTTTTTAAAATGACCTTCTTTCATTATCTTGTCAAAATATGTTTCTTAGCCTTATTTTAATTAAAGGTGCTGAAGTCAGGAATGACCAAAGCAGTCCATTCCCAGTCCCACTTCAGGATTTATCTTCCACAGTCCATATACCAGAGTAAACTCTAAACTAGACCTGGCAGAACCTTTCTGATGGAGCCATCGTTGTGAAACTAAATGGAAAGCAATTTAGCTTTCATTTGGAAATGCATCACTTTTCAGGTAATGAATTAAATTAAATTTTATGGAGTCTCAAAATAAACCGGAAAGGGGAAATGCGTTCTGGGAGTGGACCTTCCGCACTCCGGCTGCAGTGTGAGCAAACCTGCAGGGAAAGCTCCTGGAATGGCTGTGGTGGGGGTGCTGGGAGCTCAGCACCCATTGTTTTGCTCCAGCAATTGCAGACCCAGCTCCCATCTGATGACCCTGACGGCTGATGCAAATGTAACCTGACTGAACGGGTTTTAACCTGAGCATGTATCCTACAGCCTGATTAAATCTGGCTTCTCTGGAACAGTAAAAATCCAATTTTGTCTTTCTTTTTGGAATGAAAACAATGGATTAAAATACAAAAATACTTTCAAGTTCTTCCTGTGCTGTGGTTTCAACCAGCAGTTGGTTGGGTTTTTTTAAATAGTGACTTTCTTCAGCTGGAAAGCAATCCATAATGATGGACGGTTCAAAACAATGTACAAGTTTTGTCTTATTTTCTTCCTTTAGCTGCGACCAGGATTACATATAAAAAGAATCAAGTGGTGCACAGCATTTGCAACAGCCCCTAATGAAGCATAATTTGCATTTTAGGGGCTCCAATGGGGTGTCAAATACCGCTGCAGTGACATTAATTCTTGTCTGTGTTTGTGATATTGTGTGTTTCACTTTTGCAGATCTAGTCTTAACACTGGATGGATAATAGTGGATAAATAGACGAGCACACTGGAACCAAAATGGAAATGTCTTTTTTGCATCATTTTTGATACAAATGTCTGGTTTCCAACTGGCACCAGCTGCACCCATCTGCAACAAACCTAAGATAAAGAGAAAAGAGCTGTCAAATGCATCATGCCTTCCTTCAACTCTTCTTCCAACATACATTTTTCAGCAGAAGCAACAGAGCTGAAATCTCAATAATCCTGCTGTCTGTAGCATTAAGCCAAAGAAAAAATCCATCATCTCAATCCCATGCCAGTGAAGAACAAAGCCAGCTAAAAGGGCAAAGGAACAGTCTGACTTGCACACAAGGCTAAAATCTCCTATCTTTTGGTGGGCCTGATCAAGAGCCATTGAAGAGCAGCATTGAGAGGGCAGACTTTTTCACTATGGAGACAAAACAGTATTCTGTGACATTTTTCTGTCAGAGGATCAAACTGGAAGTGCATTTGATTTGGGGAAAAAAAAATTTCTTGCACTTGATATGGATTAGTGACTTCAAAAAAAACATAAGTATTTGAATCCAACCAGCAATATCCACAAATAAATCTGAAAGTTCAAAGCACCTAAAAGAAAAATAGCAGGTAGGAGAAAAAAAATTCAAAGAATGTCTATTCTGGATTAGCAGTTTGGGAGGAGAACTTTGGTTAGGGCCAGGTCTGAACGGCTGCCAAACCCAGGGCTTCAGACATGCCCACCTTTAGCAGGCAGGAACAGCTCAGGTCACGGGTTTTGAGATCCTACAGAAGATGTGCTGATCCAAGCTGTGAGGAACAACCCTTTCAATTCCAAACATCCTTCAGCTACATCTACCAAAGAGTCACAGCCTCAGCAAGCAAAAGGACTTCTGGATCTAGAGCTGGGTCACCCACCTTGGCTCTCTGAGGCAGGTTCATCATGGTGTCCGGTTTGAAGTCGTTCTTGTTCTTCCTGCACAGCACCGCGGTGATGATGATGATGATGACGGTGACCACAGCGATGGGAGCCAGCACCGCTGCAATGATCCACAGGTTGTTTGGGGGGTTCTTCACCACAGCTGCAGAAAATGGCAAACCAACACTGGTAAGCTTCCCTGGGCAGGGTTCCAGTTGCTTCTGGCCTTCAACTGCCTCCACGTCAAAATTAGTATAGAAGCCCTGTAAGTAATCTAGCTTTCTACACAAAGGAATACCTTTGTATTACTTTAGTAGGACAAAAAAAGGAAAAATCAGCAGCACTGTTGAATTCACAAATCCCTGGGCTCTCTTCTCTTAGTTATATGTTACCTGGTTATATGCAAAAGCAGACATCCACTCCAAAGTCAAGATGGATGCCATATTAGATATCCCTCCAATGGTTCATTTACACAATAAACAAACAAAAAACGGTGCAAGTAATGCATCCTTAACTACTTTTCAAACACAAACCCAGCTTGGGACAAGTAGCATAGCATGTGTGTTAAAAGAACACACACGGAGTCCATTCCTGGTGTCAAAGACCGACTGGCTCAGCAGGAGTAACCTGGCAGAGCTTTTTTAAAAGCAGTGATGCTAACTCAAATAGTTATTATCAATATCAATAAGGCAATAAGAAGATGCTTCTCCTGTGCTCTCGAAATAATTTATCATAGTTAAGGTCAAAATGAATTCATCATTTCTGAAGGAGTGGAAATAACAAGGTTGGAAAAAGCTACTTGCAGATATATTAATAATGGCACCAGGAAAAGGGTAGGTTTCAGAAATGCAGTGATGCAAAAAGATTTTAGATTCCATTTCATCAGAATAATCTCTCTTAAGATGAACCTTCAACTTGTTCGCACATAAGAGATCCTCCTGTGGCACATTCCCAGTTCTCTCATTTCATTTTATTTCTTTCTAGAAAAACAATCAGACAGCCTCCTTATAATGCTGAATTTTGCTGTAGTGAAATATTTAGTGGACTTGCCCATGATATCCCTGTTTATTTTGCTGTGGCACTGGTTGCTGGCGTGGGCAGGCAATTGTGAGAACACCAGCACAAAGCAGCCGTTCCCATTTCCCAGGGGACCAGCGCTTTCAAATGTCATTGAGCTTATGAGCTGTCAGAGGCACTCAGCATCTCTCAGGATCAGACTTCAAATGCAAACCAGCTCGTTCTGCAGCAGTTATTAGGAACTTCCAGTTCTCCAGCTGGAAGCCTGAGCCTGTTTTCCTTGTAGATTTGCAACTTTTTGCAAAGCCGGTGAAGGTTGTTGGGTGAGGTAGGAACAGCACCATTAGGTTCAGAGCTTGAGCACAAGACTGTCCAGAAGACCAGGCTGAAGCCTTTCAGGGTTCACTTGTCAACAGACTTGCAGAATTCTTAATTACTGGCTTTGACATTTAGTGTGGGGATGAAGGGGCTGTGGGGAAGGGAACGGAATCTGAATTCTAACAAATAACAATAATTATAGACTGCTGCTGTGAAAGCAGCAAACAATTGTTGAAAAAATGTATTTATTCCTTCTAGGGGAATGCAGAGGAAATGATGACCTTATGGCGAATAGGACAGCCATTTACAAGTCCTAATTCACACCTTTAATTCAGTTACCAGACTCCAACATGACCTAAAGTCAACCCATGTTTCATTCAACCCAGTAAGACTTCAGTGGAATTCGAAACAAGCCTTTCATTCTGTTGTAACTCAGTCTCTGGCTCACCACACAGGAACATCCCTATTTTGTGTTATTATTCGTCTGTCTTGTCTAACCCAGCTATGAGCTCCCAAGGGTACATGTCTTTTCTTACAGTTTTTCGGGACAGAACTTTTCATTCTGCTAGAACAGAAATTATAATGAGCAAAAATGAAATCCACACAAAGTATTTTCTGTGGCAATACAAAGACAGACTACAAATAACCAAAAGGAAAGAAATTGGGTTTTTTTCCATAATAAGGTATAAAGATGGAATTACCTCCCACATTTCAAATATTCTGCCTTCAGAATCTCAGTTACCTCAGGTCACAATTTCAATTTCTGTATATTCTCTTCTTACGGTGCTCTATGAACACTTGGCTGGTATGAAAATCTACAGATGAATAAGGCTGCCTTATCAGACCATGGAAATACAAAGTTAGGTGATGAGCAGTAGATTCCATAATTGCCTAAATACCCACATAAATATGAATCACATCAGTGCACAGAAAGCGAGGAAACTGCTATATCTATATCTTCTTTAGTAAAAAATACGTTATAGAAATATTCTCGTGGAAAACAAAATTATTTAGAATTTAAATACCGGAATTTATGGAATGGAGATCCCCAGGTTCAGTTGAATTAAAGTCAGTAGCAGACCATGATCAAATCAAGGATCAGATGCGGTACATGGTGCATTCTCTGGAAATTATATCATATTTCAGTCTTCTAACTCAATCTTATGTTTATGGATGATACATAAATTACCTATTACAGTGGTCTCTTCTTTTCCTGTCACCATTTCCTGTAATTATTTCAGTATCTCTGCTCCTCCAGGCAGCTATAATTGCACCAGGGACACCCATTTTATGTGCTGTTTCACCAGTAAGGAGATCCAGTGCACAAGTCCACTACGTAATTTTGATTCCTTCTAAAGAAATACTTTGGTAAAGTGGAGAGAACCAGTTAGGGAAAGGCATGGATTTGTACATTGAGCTGTTAACTGCATGAAAAAAACCACTCCAAACTTCACCACAGGTTTATGACTATGGGTCAACTATGTAAGAATATTTAAAAAAAAAATTAAAGAAACCTGTGTCCACAATCACTCAGTAACTGATGAAGGTCTTGAAAGAGAAATTTGAAAACGCTTTACTTTTCAAGAATGGATTGCTGTTTGCCCACGTTATTTTGATTGTTACTATCATATCTTGAATCTGAAAACTGTCCGTATGCACAAGTAGCTCTTTTCAACTTCAATTTTCTGATTTGTGTTTGAACAATAACAACCATGTCGTTTTCCTGGTGAAAATTATTATTACCGTTCCATAATGTTCAGTTCATGGATGTTGCTTTATATGACAAGGGGAGCATCTCCCACCAGTGTTTTCACAAAGAAAGAGAAAACACATAATAAAACAATGACTTAAGGATGAAATTTTTAAGAGAACTCTTACGATCAGCTTGAACTTGGATGACATAGCCCAAGGTCAAGGCCATCCGCTGGGAGTCAACTGTACTCAAGATTTTGGCAGCTGCAGTGCCCAGCAAAGGCTTCCCATTGTACAAAGTGTAATACGTCAGTTCAGCTGGCTCCTTGGGTCCTGGAATACGTTGAATTTTTACCATCTTTAAGGGAAAAATAAATAAATAAATAAATAAATAAATAAATAAATAAATAAATAAGGAGAGGAAGATAAATAACCCGTGTTTGCACTGCACCACTGCAAAACTTGCCAGCAGCTATTTGAAGGCAGTGCCCACAGGCATTTGAAGACCTCCTACAAGCATAAGCTCCATGCAAATATTCTCATAGAATTGCCACTTCTCCCCTTCAGAGCCCAGGCTATTAAGTCAGTCAGTCAGTCAGTCAGAGAACTGACAGAAAGCTTTCTTATAAAAAATTTTAAACATAATCCTAAGGTAAAACCCTACACTAAGAAAAGCATGCAGTAAAGAGGAAAGGATCAAATGTTTGGACATCACAGTCCTGTGAAAGGGGGGAATTCTTATAATCTGTTCTAATACTTAAAACTGTATTATTACAAAACTGGTGTACTGCAGTTGGAAAACAGCCTCACATTTCACTTCTGTACTCATTATTTTTTATCCCAGGTGGATAACAAAGGAACAATGCTTTTTCCATTTTATTCTGCAGAACACCAGCAGAATTTTTCCATTGTACCTCTACCTTTCCTGAGATTAGAGAAAGTGTCAAAAACTTCTAATGACGAGAAGAAGAAGGAGTTTTGTGATTCTTCTCCATTATGTTATGGACTAAAATTTTACAAAGGTTCACGCTTTTGGCAAGTAAAATATGTTCCTGCTTTTAAATTCCTTCAGTGGAAAAATACAAAGAATTGTGTGGGCAAATGGGAAATGTAATAACTTGGATTTATATCTTACAACAAACAATTCTCGAAAAACATAATGTAATTTTTTTTTAAATAACTAATTTTTGAAGATTGAAGAAGAAATCTTTTAATTGTGCATAGCATCAGTTGGCTTAATTGGTGAGAAAACAAAATATGATCAGTTCAAAATACTGAATGTGAAATGCTGTAGATAAGAGAAAGATGATTAATAAATTACTCAGGTTTGAAATCTCTACTTCATAACGTGGTCTGCGGCCACATGATTTGATGACTAACCCTGTATAAATAAAGGCCGCTTCTTACATTTTTTTTTCCAACAAAAAGGAAAAAAAGAAGAAGTTCTAGCTTTGAGTTACCTAGGAAACTTGTATCATGAAAAAAACCCTTGGAACTCTTCATTATGCTGAATACGCTAAAATATGTACTTCGTGCCAATCCTCATAGCAACCAGAGAGAAAATATTTATGAACACTGATTAACTAATGATGATTTCTCGAGGATGACAGGCATGCCAGCATGGCTGGCTGCAGGAAAAGACACGATTAGCAAAGCCACTCATTCTGCCCTCACTGCTTGGACATCCATGAGAAATACAGGAAATTTCAGCCTAGCTAGACATGTCTTTTACAGGAACTGAAGCGGGACACATGCAAGCAAAGCACTTCTTTAAACCCACGTCCCCTGAGCACCTGCACAGTGTAGCTGCCCACAGTGGTGGCACGTCTGAAGCGCCTTCCCTGCTGGTGGGACATCATGAACAGCGGGGCCAAGCGCTGCTCCATCAGCCTGGCAAAGCTCTGGTTGTTCAGCCCCAGTAAAGCAATATCAACCCCTTGAATCACTGTGGGAATGGAGAAAAAACACAAATCAGCACGTCATGCATGGACAGGTAAAGTAACGCGTGGTCTGGGGGACAGTTTGGGCCAGGGAGGCACAGACTAACTCAGAAGAAAAATACCTGGATGCTGTCACCTCCTCTCAGTAAGTCCCTGTGGGGATATAACATGCTTCTATTTCAGTCCCCGAACTGTTCTCAGATAATGTCAATGATGTTTCAGAGAGTAAAACTCTTAAAATACCATTTTTAGTCCTTCAGTTTACCAAAACGGCTCGGGGGAACATCTACTCTATGATCTTCAATGTAAAAATTAAGTTGAAACCCATTTGAGAGCTGCTGGTTTTATGCTTATTTCCAGATGCTCCTGTTAACTGAACCAGTTTTCCATCCTAAGGATTTGAACTCTGAAGTTTGGAGTTTGTACAATCTCAAACAAAATATCCTGCTTCAGAACATTGAAACCTGAATAAATATTTCTGAAGTATAAATGAAGGCATCTGAAATATAAATGAATGTAAGATTTAAAAGACACTGTATTCTAAAGTTCAAAAAAGTGATATGACATAGGGATTCAGTTTATACATATGCATAGTTTTTTCAGTATTATTTCAAAAAAGTCTTCTGGGACCACCAGGATCTTTTTGAAAACAGGGTTTCCATTGTAATATCAATAATAATCCACCGCAGCAAGTGCGCAGAGGCAAGAAATGGAGTATCAGGTTCACAGGGTCCATACTGGTAGGAGCTGTACAAATCCCTTCACAGGATCATCATCTCTGCATAAACTTATGTTTTATTTCAAATTTATGAAAAGATAGAACTGGTACCAAATCTATTTCATGTCAGAGCCCTTTGCTCTTGTTCTCCTGAGCACTAAACAATTCCAGGTACAGACACACCAACTAGAAAGGCTTTGGCATCACTCAAAGATGTCTGGGGGAAAGGGTCTCTTTCTTGCCCAGTTGTCATTTCTGAAGTCAAAGTGATTGTGAATTTTGAGAATGTGGCATCTGTGAAATGGCTTGATAAAAGAAGTATTTTGAAGCCTAAGAAAGTGAAAGATGCAAAAATCCCTGCACCCAGATAGTCAGCAAATCATAACAAAGCTCCTTGGTGTAACAGCTTCACCTTTGTTCCTGGGTTATGTTCATGAGTCTCTTTTGATTTCAGATTTGAACCCAAGTCCCAAGGTGTTAAAAAAAAAAGTCTATTTGTGCCTCAAAACTCTCAGAAGATAAGGCTGCTCGCAGAATTGTTTCAACCAAAGTGCCATAAATTCTGAGGTGGGTGTTGGTTGCTGGAGATGTCACTGCTCAAGATGATGAATCACTTATGCCCCAGAGTGACTGCAAGTACATTTGCCCAGTCGAAGGCAGGTTCAGTGGGCAGCCACTTCCTTCTGTGTAGAATTACTGCACCACTGTGTTCATATAAATGAGCACTAAAAATTATTACCTGGAATGCACGGAGGAGGGAAGGACATTAAAAAGTACCTGTTATCACCCAGTAGTCTCTAGTTGATTCTGAGACATCAAGGTTTGGATACTCCAAAGCTTTAAAAATAAAAGATTAAATTATGTCATAATTTTCCAACATCCTACACATTATGAGTCCCAAAACTGGCTAACCAGACAGCAATAAATAAAACTGAACTATTGCCCAAGAGAAGATCTAGAGCATAATTTTCAGGGTTACAATTTCTTTTCTGTCTGAAAAAGAACATCAAGTGTAAACAGAAGAAGCACTGCCATGCAAAGTAGAACATATATCTCCTGTTGCCAAAATACTGGCTGGTACAGAGTCTGGAACGAAGCCCAGGACTGCCCAGAACCAAGAAGGATAGCTGATAGGTGCTGTATACATTTCTGCTGCTTTCTCCCCTGCAGAACACCCGATGAGATTCCATGACAATTCTGGGATTAGTCCTCGTATAACCCAGACCACAGTTGTAGCCTACAATAATATGAAAATATACCAGGATCAGACCCCGCGTGGATCACAAACGAGACTAACAAAACTGTGAGCACACCTTGGAGTGTGGTGCTCTCTCACTGTGCACAGTTTGAGGCATTACTACCATATGTGTCTGCATCTGTGAGAAACTGGTATTTGCTGTTTTGATGCCTTTTGTTAGCTCCTGCATCTCCAAAGTGCACTAGGCTGTAAAGCTCAATATGCTGCTAATTCATTATGCAGCTCAGCGTTTGTTCAATGGATTAATACTGGGAACTTAATTCAGAAAATATCCATGCTCTGCACGTTGATAGGCTGCTATTGAGTCACCTTGATTTTTAAACCCCAAAGTGGCTCGGAATAGTAAACATTGTAAAGGATTTGATTACACACAGTAGCTGCTTTTGAGGAGGATTTCACAGCGTGCCCTGAGCTGTGCATTTCCACGACAGACTGAGAAGGCTCTGGAGGAGCCACTGGAGCCTACTGGGAAATAACATGCTCGGAGAACAACCTCAATATTTGTTTGATAAACTCAGACAACTACACTGCCACATGAATAAGCATCAAACACTCTTCAAAGGAAACATTTTCCAGACACACCATCAGTCTGCAGCCATAAACCCTGCGCGTGCATTAAGTTCGTGGCTTTGCAGTACAGCTGCTGCACTGGGAATAAAACCAAGAACTCCAAAATGAAATATAAGCGATTAGATGTTAAAGAAACACTAGCTAAAGACTTTATCAGGTCTGTTCATCATGTGTGGGGATCAGCAGAGAGCTGCAGTACCACACGAGACTTGCTGTGAGACAAATGGCTTTCCCAGCTCCTTACAAAGCATATGCCTGTATTGCCTTTGGGAGAAGCACCACAATCCTCCTCCTATGCAATAGGCCTATTTTGAAGGCCAAACACTTGGACTGAGCACAGCCAGCATCAAAACCCCCAACAGCCTTCGCCTTGTGCTCCTGGATGGCCCATGAAGACATGTCCTGCACATAGGGTACCCCCCAGCCATGAAAAAGAAGGAGTCTGTCTGGTGAGGAATGGGGTATATCCCTCCCTAGGCCCCTGAGCGTACCCTTGCCAACAGCCTCTGTCTGCCTCTCCTTGCCTTCTGGAAAGACTTTAAGAAAACACAAGCCCACTTTGAGATGTGTCTCTTATCCCATGATGGAAACTCTGATTCAAAAGTGCACCCACACAGTGCAAGAACTTATCAGCAGGCAGTTTTATGATATTGTTTCCAAATATCATAATTTGATAGGTAATGCCTCAAGAACAACATACAGACCTCCTTTCCCAAAGATTTGCACAGTCACCTAAGTTAGCTGTGATTCCTGACTGCCTCACAGCAGAGAGAAACCACTTTTCCTGCAGAAAGCACATTGGGCAAGTCACTGATGGAGAAATTACACCATATAATTTCTCTGCTGTTGGGCTGTTTGCAAACGAAATGGACTGATCAAAAAAAAAAAAAATAGAAAATTTATGTTTTCCTCTGTGCTCACTTTCCAACAGTCTGCTTCTGCGCTGACGTACCCAGCATGTCCCTGTCTCCTGTCACTCCCAGCAAACACAGGCCTCCAGCGAAGGGATAACCTGTCTGCAGCGAGCCTTATTTCACACATCACATTAACAAGCAGATTAAACTGAAATCCCCATAATCAAGTGTCTTGGCCCTTTAATCATTTTAAAGAAACTAGCGCACAGAGTCAGAGAGCACTCACACCACCCAGGCTGCCCACACAACTGTCTCCAGCTCTCTGCACCTCAGAGCCCTCAGAGCAGCTGGAATGCAGGAAAACTATTGGTGCCAAAGTGCTCAGACCACTGAGGGTGCAGTTCAGCAAATACCCCAACAACTTTTTACAGTAGAAGCACCATTTGGAGCTCACCCCACTCCCACTACCCAAACACACATCCACAGCCTGATGCAAGCCCAGGCCCTGGAGCAACCACCAGGGTGAGGATTCCACTGTAGCAAAGGGTTATGCTGAAGCTAAAGTTCATCCAGTGCTGTGCTAAGCTTTCCTGAAATTAAGAATTTGGGACCTTTTGTGCTTCGCTTTACATAAAACTGCAATTTTATTTTGTTCGAAACCTGGCACAGGATTTTTTTCTTATTAATGACAGTATATATATGTTTTTCTTAGTTATTTGCCAGGGTTGCTAGCAACCAAAAGAAACACCGAACCCTGAACAGAATAAACCAACTACCTAGTCCCCCGACTTGTTTGTTTTTTGGGGGTTTTTTGTTGTTTTTATTTAAACAAAAAACAGTTTAAAAAGTAGTCAGAACTACCTACAATCCCTGAGCTTGACAGCAAAGTAAAATTCCGGTGCTGGCTAATCTTGATGCTGGGAAGCACATACTTACATTCAGCAATGGTGAGAGGCGGGTAGGTGAGGTAGAAACCCACCAGCTCAGCTGACAGCTGATTAAGAAGGTTGCTGGAAATAGTGCCATTTAGAGTTGTGCTTTGATTTTTCACTACGTAAAACAGAGTGACAGCTTGGGAGACATTGGAGGTGTTCAAAATCTGAAAGAGAGGCAAAAAATAATGTGTTGCTGTGGTTCAGCTCAGTCAAAAAGAAAAAAAAACCAACAAAAAACACCAAGGCAGTGCAAAGAAACTGGGGAAATGTTAACTTGAACAATGGATTAGCTACATCTCATTCAACTTTACTTGTGTGATACTTTAATCCCTACTTTAGCACTTGCAGGGTTCCTGGAGGACAGTAGCAGGCAGAAGAGGTGCAGTCAGGATTGAAAATGTTTTCCCCCATTTTTACCAGGAAATGTGGGATGAGGGAGAGGATGCTTGTCAGAAAAATCATCCATCTCTGCTTGATGCAGAGAGATTGTCCTGTTTATCTTGCTGTCTTTGCTGCCTTCCTACTGTGGTTCTCTAGACCCACACCTTTTCCATATGAAATTAAGGGATATCATGTCTTTCTGTTGCTAACATCATATGAATACCTGCTCTCCTCTCCACTCCAGCTCTGTGCCAATCTCTTCCTGAGCCCAGATCTGATGGCTGTTGACTTTTAAGGACCAATTCTACTTAGCAAATACTGGATGAGACCCTAAAAAAACAGGAACAAAACCCATACCTTTCCTTGGAAAACCTATGCCCTAGGGCAAGAGGTATGGGGGTTTTTGGGTACTGATAGGTAGGCCCAACAGCATTCACGGATCTTATTTAAATACCCGATTTTCATTACCCGATTTTCATGGTTTGGATCACCAAGCTGAAGATAAAACCAGAGTGTAAAAAAAACCATCAGAAGAGTCCAAGGTCAAACCAAAAGTCTGCCTAGCCAGTGTCCACTTACAAATGGGAGCAGAGGGTTGAAGAGTTAGCACAGGACAAGAGGAGTAAGTGGCTTTCAACAGTGTAAGATTATCCCACAGCTATGGTCAGAGCCATAAATAATATGCTGGGGTTTAAAAAGGGTTGATGACTTTCTATTCTATATCTTAGGCCAAATGTTTTTTGTAATTTCCAGATTTTTTTCTCCAGTCAGATCCGGACATCTCTATCACACAGTGTGTGAAAGGATGCTTCTTTTCATTTAAATTTGAGTAGTTCTGTTGTGGGAAACTCCAAGTGACCACTCCTGATTCACTACAGCACTCATGGCTGGAGAACCATGGCCAATTTCATTTTTCCTTGCACAGGTGTTTCATGCCTTTTACCCACCTTGCTGCCCTTCCCTCTACTCTCCTAGTGCAGCACTGCCTTTCCTGGACTGGCTCTGTCTGTTCCAGAACTGTTCCTCAGTTTTCAATTAATCTAAAAGCCTCATACAGTGTTCTATTGCACCGACTTAGTCTTTTGCACAATACTGGAATAACTTCAGAAAAATTTATCATGAAGATCACACCCTTGAGCCTCTTACTTCCCAGCTTGTATGTTGCCTCCAGGACCTCCATCCTATCTCTCCTTAAATTGGCAATACCCACAAAAACAGCCACTACCTTCTTCTAGGGCTCTCTCCAAAATTGCTTAGGTGCTTCGTGAGATGTGCCCCTTCCATCACAAGGAAATTAGCCTCCATGAAGTTCCCCTCAGTGCCACAGGTCCAGCTATTGAAAAGCTTGATAATCACTTTACCTACTGTGGTAGGTTAATCACTTTACCTACTGTTCTTTTCTGCCTCTCCGAGCGCCTCCAATTTGAACACAAGCTCACAAGAAACAGCACCAAAGTAACTAAGCAGAGCTCTGATGCTAAATCTTCTCTTTCTGAGGAGCACAAGTCCATGCACAGAGTTTTATCATATGTCAAAACATATCATAATATCACCCAGAGGATCATTTCTTTAGTCCTGAAGTATGGCATAGAGCATAAGGGTGTTGGCCCGCTCTACATATAAAGGTGTGTAAAAATCAGGCCCTTAGTGGTGAATTTGTGCCCGTGAGTATGAAACTGAAATGCGTGCCAAGAGAAAGAAATCTATTCCATTATTTCAGATCTTAAAAACAGCTATGCCTAGCACCATCTTTATACCTGGATAGCCTCACTGAAAGCAACTAATGTGTCAGAATAATATATTCAGTAAAAATATAAGTTTGGAAGAGTGTGTTTTTATACTTGGAAATTCATTTATATGACTGAACTGCAAACAGTATCATGAAGAGCAACAGCCCTCTATAAATCATGCATTTGCAAGTTCTCCTGCAATGCATAAAACAATCTTATTTCAGATGAAAACATAAACCTCCTTCCACAGTGGCTAGCAAAGGCACTGTGTTGGAACATAAACACATGGCATAAAAACATGGCAAAGAATAAGCAGGAGAGTTTGGCAACAGGCACTGGCAAAGCACCCAGCACTGTACCTGAACAGTTAAGTTGTTGCTGGTGTTTAGGACCTTTCTTTCAGCATCCTGAAATGCTCTCTGGAGCCGCTGTTCCATGGTCTGAACAAATTTGCATGACTGAATATTGTCTGTTTGACCCACAAACTGCAGCTCTGGAAAAGGAAGGTGTTAGCATGTGGATAAAGTATTCTCAGTTGCAGCACCAAGAACAAAATGATCAATTTACACATTAAGCAGGTGAAAATAATGCCACTTCAGGAACTGCAGTAAATTAGCCTTAATTAAGATAAAATGTAAGAATTAAATTGTATTATTAGAGCTGATACTCTCCACAAACAAATGGAGATTGCTCCTGCAATGATATATAAGATGGTAGGGCCAGTTCACTGTGCATATACTTGCTCAGAGCCAGGCAGTAAGTGAAGTCATTCCAAAAGACAAGTTATAATCTTAAATCTTGCAGGTCATTTGGTCCTACAAAACATAATCAATCATTATATTGATTCTCATTCTGTTTTATTTTCACTCTAGGATAAATGTACTTATCTTTAACTGCTGTAAGCATGTGTATATAAACATGCAAGCACACATGTAAGAAATATTTTTTATCATTTAATACATCATTTCAGAGCACTCTGCCCTCTCATAGCATACACTGCCCTGCCATTACTCTGCACAGAGGGGTTTAAACAGTGACCCTGAGTCAGAAAGCTGAGGCTTGGGTCAGATGGGTCCAGACAGAACAATGTGTGTGTGTGTATGTGTATATATATATGTATATATATGTCATACAGTCATGTTTCTCATCTGACTGCCTCAGAAGAAACACACAAGTTACTGCACAATCCATTGATTAAAACCCATTTAACCAAGTGCCAAGCCTTAGTCAGGCACACTGGTGTGGCTCGTCCCTGCCGCGGTGCCACCTCCCCTGACAGCAGCGCCAAGGCCCTGGCAGCAGAGCACCGGGAAGGACAGGGGTGCCCACAGGAAAACAACACCTGAACCCAAAGCACAGCCTGTCCTGCTGCCACACCACCGCCCCAGAGGGTCCCAGGGCACTGAGCCACGAACACACCCGCTCCCCAGGCAGGGCATCACTCACCTGTCTTCAGCTGGAAGTGGTAGGCGGGAAGGGGCTGCCAGGGCAGGGCCAGGGCCACCACGGCCTGCAGATGTGGCACGTGCTGCTTCATGTCCACCGTGGCGTTGCCGATGCCGTAGGCGAGCAGCTTCTCAATGACAGCAGCTGGCATGAAAACCAGCCTACCCCGCGTGACGTAGTAACCAACTGTGAGGTTACTCGATTGCTCCAGGATTTCAACCTAAAACACACAGGGGAGCATGTTTTTTTATTATTTTGTTTGCAGTTCAGCCACTATTTGATGGGGCTTCTCACCCTGAATGTGTCCCTTGCGGGGTTTTTATCCTGTAATCCCCTATAAACCCTACGGGATCAGTTAGTGTCCTATCAGACGTGGTATTAGCAGAACTGCTCAGAGAGTTTTAGGCTCAGCCCACGCAGCATGGGCCCTGAACTGAAGGAGTGCAGTACTGCTACCACAGCTGCAAACCTCCAGGTTAGGCTGGGCCTTCACTTACGCACAGATACTGGGATATTTTACATATGCATGGAAAAACACAGAGGGCTTCCAGCTCCTACTTCATGCCTGAAGTTCACTGACTTTATGCATGTTTCTGTCATTGCAGGTTTGCAGACAGATTTTTGAAAGACAAAAGTTTCCAATATTTGATTGGGCTGTCTCTTATATCCTGTTCCCCTGTACTGTCCCAGATGGTTAAGTCTATCAGTGGATCTATATGAGTGGAAATGCCAAACTACAAGAAAGAACACACAGTGAGCCAGAAAATGAGCTGAGTTTTACCTCAAAATTCTGTATTTTCCAAAAAGTTTTACCCCTAGAACTGGTTCTCCTCACTAAGTTTTACCTGATTTTCTCTTTTAGAAGAAGGCAGCTCCTCTCAAGTTTGCAAAAAGGTAGGAGACTAAACCTGGCCGTTTTTATTGCTGCTGCCAAGGAACACACAATTCCCAAACCAACTAACAACCTCCACACTTGCAGCAATAAAGCGTGAGGGTCGAAGTCAACTTGATACCCTCTGTTTTGAGAAAAATTACTTTTCCCCTTCCCAGAGACTTGGTGAGTGTAAGTCCTAGCAGCCGTGGACTCCACACCAACCCCAGCCCGAGGGCACAGGAAGCTGTGTCCCAGGGAAAAGTGCCTGGCAGCCCACCCGAGCCTGCTCTCACACACAGCAGTGCAGAGGTTCGTGCAGCTTAGCTGCAAAGTGATGAACACATCACCTCCATTTATTTTCAATAAAATGAGCTTTCTCCCTGCTCAGGATTTTCATCCCTGTGGAATTGCACCTGTCAGGTACTGGGTTTTCAAAGCAGGGAGAGGACTGACAGCAGCGACATCCCGCTTACCTGCCGTGCTCTTGCCACTGATCCAGGCTGAGCACAGCAGCACTCGGCTGCCCCTGAGCAGAAGTCACCCCTGAGCTGCAGGGGGAAGAGGAAACTGCTGTCAGTAGTCATTTCCCAGAACACACTAAAAACAAGTTTGCATTTCTCTCTTCTTCTTCATTAGATAAACTGGTAAAAGCTTCGGAGTATTCATTATCTTTTTAATGCCACCTACGCCTGCTCTTCATGGGAAAAGCTCAGTGCTCCCCTCCAAGAGGCTTCCTGCATCCAGAGACACCACTGGAGCTGCAGCCAGCTGGGGTTCCTTGGTGGGAGAGCTGTTTTGGTGAAACCATGCAGGGAAAGCCAAGCATGCTTACCTGAGCGCTGACGTTCTGGTTGAAAGCTTGTCTCAGCGCTTGGTTGAGTCCTTTTCTCACACTCTCCCTGAAGGCATTGCTAATCATCATCCTCCTTGTGTTCAGAAACAGAACTGTGGAGCAACAAAAGCCACGGGGTGGTTTGAGATATCACCATGCTCCTGTTTGCTTTCTTTAATTGTTTTACATTGGGCTGGCTGTGCAGGGATCATCGGAGCAGCTTGGATTAGCAGCAGCTCCAAAGACAGAGCTGCAGCAGCTCCTGAGCTCCCCATTCATCCCATGGCAATAGCCCATTGTTTCCATGTTTCCAGAGCAAGGTCTAACAAATGCAATTTCTGTAGCAGCAACAACAAGTCTTTGCCATGCTGCCTTTCCGAGGAGGCATGAGGCCACTCACTGCCTGAGGACAGACTGGCACAGCATTCCCAGGGGACTGAGCCAGAGCTGCACAGGCAGGCTTCACATCTTCTTGGCCAGAGTTACATAAAAGAAACGTGCTGCTCCACTGCTACAGTTATTTTCTATTTAGGAAGCATCTGTACGCTCTCTTTAATAAACTTACCACTATCTTCTTCTTTTTCTCTTATGATTTGCAGTTTTATAGCTGTGCTTGAGTACTTTCAATCATATACTGTACACAAGCTACTTCTATCTTTAGAAATAGCTGTTGTACTCATCACACTACTGATGGAGGTATTTAGCAGCTAACAAACACACACTGGGTCCAAAAGTTGCTCATTTCACTGCAGCCTGTATCATGCAAGGTCATAAACTCTTCTTTGCTGACATCTCCAAGACACTCACGCCTTCTGGTGCTGTGCTGTGCTGCCACAAGGAGTCCACGTGAAGCCTGGCCAAGGTAGATCTCCAGGCCCCTTCAGTTTAGAGCTCTTACAGCTAAAGAGAAGCTGTCCAGGAAAAAACAGCCAGGGCCAGAAGTGGCACTGTTCACACAAAAAAGCCTCAAAATCCTCCCATTTTGAAGTATGCAACTCTAAATGCTAAACATTACTTTCAAATGAATCTTTAATGGTAGAATTAGGTGTTCGTCTTAGGTATTATCAGGTGTTTGTGCACAAACAGGGCTGAGGACCAAGGCAGGTTACTGCACTGTCCTCTTCAGCAGCACAGACTCCTTACTGCAAAGCAGGCACCAAACCACCCCGGCTTACAGGACTGTCCCTCCACACAGGTGGTCCTGCAGTGACTCCCCGAACTTCAGAGCACCTGATCTCACCCCTTCATTTGACACGTTCGTGTTAGAATCCAATGCCATTTCCATTTGGTTTGTCAGGGCAGCAGGCAAACCACCACTGCCCCACACCCTTTGACACCAGGGTGTGTTTCTCACTCGTCACTAGCCGCCCCTCACAGACACACGAGGTGCCCTCAGCAAAGGCAGCGGCTGCACGTACCTGTTTTCACCATCATGTGGGCAGAGAGCCGGCAGTCCAGGGAGGGAGCTGCTGTCATGTTAGCGAAAGCGGCTGCTGCCGTGGTTTCGGGAGGAGCAGGGGTGAGTTCCGCTGGAGGAGGGGGAAGCCTAGTTGTTTTCGCTGATGCTGTAATAGATGTCAAAGCTGCTGTCATTGTCAGTGGGTATGGGGTTGGCGTTTTGGTGATGTCTGAGCTCGGGAACTTCTGGGTGACAGTTACGGTTGTTTCTATCTGCCTTGGTACATGGGCTGTGGGTGCGAGTGTGGAAGCTGTGGCCGCGCTGCTCTTGGGGGTTATGAGCATGGCTGGCATGTCCACAGGTGAGGCAGTCGTGTTCCTTGTTGCAAAAGGAAAATCTGCCTGTGTTCCTACCGAGCTTAGATCCGATGTCAGTTTTGTGGCAGTGTTATTTTTTGTTAGTATCAGTATCGGTGTGCTTAAAGCCATCACAGATGGCAAAGGTGTGTTTTCAGTGCCTAGAGAAAAGAAGGAAGAAGCTGGCACTGGTGAAGCTGGAGCTGATTTTCTTGTTAGTGGTTTTGCTTCTGAAGTTTCTACTGTAGGTATTGCACCAGAAGATACTCCAGATAACACTGTAAGAACAGAATGGGTAAAGTTGGTTGTTGACAAAGAAGGAGACTCTGTCTGTGTTGGTGATGCATGGACAGAAGTTATGATGACTGACTGCAGAGCACTGGTGGTAGAGGTTTACGATGGGGTGCCCTCGGTAGCTTTATTAGATATGTTACTGGGAGCTAGACTATGACTTGTGTCCCACTCCTCCTCACTGAACGTGGCTGGATTTTTATCAGCCATAACCAAATAACCAGAGGGCTCCAACTGGTTGTCTGCAAATTCTCGAAAATTTCCAGAATTTCTGGAATAAATACTTCTGAGATAAAACTATTTAAGAGAGTCAAGCCAGAAGGCTTGGTTACAGGAAAGGGGGACCAGGCTGGCAGTGTGCTGAGGGTGGCACTGCTTCTGTTGGGAGCTGAAGTAGTCAAGCTGTCAGTGAGCTGAAAAGCCAGCACTGTGCTGTGCCTAACATTTTGGTCAGTAATCTTTCCAGCATCACTTGTTTGGGATTCTAGAGAGCTAGGGAGAGCACCTGCAGCACTAACAGGAGGCTCATGTAAATGGAGAGGTGCTTTATTGTGTATATTGATAGGAACATCTCCAAGAGTGAAGAAATCAGCAATGTTTTCAGCCGTGCTTCCATGCTTTTTCACAGGGGGTCAGGCATTGTCAATGCAGTAGCAAGGGATGAATACTGAGCAGGAGATGTTTTCAGTGCAAATGCACCTACAGCAAATTATGAAAAGTTATTCTTTTCAGCAAAGGGTAAATTTGAAAGGTTTTGACAATAGGATGCATATGTATAGTTTGCTGAAGGGGTGGAGAAGAGTGGCTGCTTATTTGTATTAATTTTGTTTTGCAGATTTGACACTACCAAGTAAGGTGCCTGGTACTCGTCTTCCAATGGAAAAGTACTTGGAGCAACTTCCCTTATTTCCATTTGAACTGAAGTTTTTACCAAAGGAATACTAGTGCCAGCTGCAGACAGCAATGCTTTATTGGTCCACGTAGAAGCTGAAGTTATGACTTCAGGAGGGCTGACAGGATCTAAATTGCTTTCAGAGTCTGCACTCAAAATCCTGGAAGAGCCAGAACCGTGGCTGTCCATCACTGTTGTCAGGGAAACAAGTGATGGCAGCGTACCCCACGCTGGAGGCATGACAGAGGCGAGTGGCTTTTTATCAACTGAATGCAAAGTCTGACCAGAGGTTAAATGATTTAAAGCTCTTGGAAATGAGTATTCTGCATGTGGAGTCACAAGAGCAGGTACTCTCATCTTTCTGTCTTCATTTACAGCTACATGTGAATTTTCTGCATCTCCGGGTGGAAGATGTGCAGTCACGAAAACACTGGTGGCAGAAGTATCTGTTGGTAGCAGGTTCAGGTTTTGAAAGGCCTGTAGTGGAAGTAATTAATGGCACTGCAGCTAGATCAAGAGTAGTCATGGCCATCTCCAAAACAGTGCCTAGTATCCTTGACTCTATGGCGAGTGTACAGGTTTGGATATCTGGGGAAGCTTTGGAAAGCTGAGTTCCATAATGCAGAACATTATTAGCATTAAAGCTCATGGGCATCTTTGCTGTCACTCCTCTTGTGAAAGGCTGTTGAGCAGTCCTTGCCACAGGAAAGCCACAGGGATTTGGGAGAGCAGGGCAGAAGGAGCTGGAGTCTCATGCTGTTTGCCTGGTAACTTCCATCAGCCAGGTCTTCTGCAAAATTCTGATTCAGAGGCAGCAGCGAGCGCTGCGAGGCAGCAGTGGCAGGGATTTGCAGCCTATCCTGGTTGGCTGCTGCCGCCCTGGGACTGTCTGTGCATGCTGCCCCAGTAAACACCTCGTTTGTCTCAGTTAGCAAGGGAGACCTTGGGCTTGTTGGAGAGGAGTGTGTTGCATTTCTAAAGAGAAAAATCTGTTTTGCTTCTAAATTCTCGTACTGGCGGCTCTGCACCGCGAGCGTGCTTTGCATCTGGAATAAGTGGTACTGGCAATGAAAGGGAGGACGTGCTCTGTGCTGAGCTGGAGACCTCAGCTGAGCTCTTGGAGGCTGACGAAAGGTGCAGGGTTAGAGCTTGTAGTGCAATTAGTCAGTGCTGGGGAAGACTGAGGATGACTCAGTATTAGATGTGGAATACCCACAGCATGGAAGGCTGATGTAGGAATGTCTGCTTTATCTTGAAAAACTGATGATGACAGAAGAGTGATACCCCTAATTCTGCCAGTCAGTGCTGCCCTAAGTGGCTCCAGTAGAAGAGACATACATACTTTCATTAGGGAACCATGACAATTTACTGTCAAGTTGTCCTGGTACATTTTTGACCCAGGAATATCAGAGTATACAGGTGAAAAAGAGGTCCTTTCTGAAGGAAGCCCTTTTCCCACTAATTCTGTGAAATGCACTGCTGTCGATCCAGTGAAAAGCAGGCTCCCACAAACAAGCTGGGACTGCTTCTGTGATTCACCACACTGGAATGCACAATGCTTAGAGGGCTGTTCCTGCTTTCACTAACCTGTCAGCTAGCTGAATCTGGGCTGGAGAAACCTTCAGGATCTGCAGACAAAGGCACTTGGATGGGCAGTACAGCTGGTTTAGAAAAGTTAATGGCATGAGGTGACTGGATTACCAATGAGGACAATGATGGTGATGGAACAGCAGCAAGCATGTCTGATCCTGACGTGCTTTCTTTGGAAATGAGGGTGTTTCTAATGGCACTGGCTGGGACGGCACAGCTGCGCTCGAATGTGTCCCTGGAGGTGGAGTGGACAATGTGGCAAACATACCAAGCTGAGGCAAACCTGTTAGAGCAGCCGTGTCATCTGCATCTTGAGACGACGACCTCAGAGGCGACTCGGCCGAAACCTCCGCGGGTTCCTGGGGTGCACTGCTCCCGCTGCCTTGGTAAAGGGAGGGTGACAGGTGCATTTGATCCAAAGTCCTGGCACGCGCGCCAGTCAGCGTTGTTTTTATCATCTGAAGCAAATCTGCATTCTCCAAAGTCTGTCCCAGAGAAATGTCAGCTACTGAGGGAGTCTTAGTTTCTGTGGAAGGCCGTGTTGGTGATAGTATAGATCTCCAGTTAGGAAAAGATCCTGTAGAAGGAGCATCATTGATATGCTGTTGCCTGATACCTGTAAAACAATAAGGAAAATTAGTATATTCTTCCCCAAAAGGAAGAGGAGTTGTTGTCTTGTTGCTACAAATCACAACAAAAATGCATCATTTAATAAAATAAATGAATTTTTGTTGTTGTTTTCAGAGTGCATAAAAATTCAGAGAAAGTTTACCAAAAAAACCCTAAAACATGAAACCCAGTGAAAGGTCCAACACAACAGATTTTAAATCACTCAACTCATTTCATCTGACAGCAGAATAAGGAGAGCTGCCTAGGCCACACTATTCCAAAATCCTACTTTTACCAGGGATGTCTCAACATACTAGAAGACATTCTTAAGCTTGGGACAACTCCTGAGGTTATCATGAGTCACCCTGTGTCAAAATACTATGTGAGAAGATGGGTTTAGAAGCAGTGTAGAAAGGATATAGGTTTTGACAAGCAAGCTTCACTGCCTTGGCATGCAGTCTGACATGGGAATAGAGTCAGCACTGGCTGCGTTCCTGTAGGATGCATCTGGAGGTGCTCATCCTGCCAGTTCTAATAACGCGCGCAATTATAGGCACAAAAGGAAGAAAATAAAACTGGGATGAACAAGAGGAGAGAGGGGCAACATCCAAAACAAATTAGGACATTAAACTCTTTTTCTGACGTGTGCAGATGCACAACACATCATTTCAAACACCGGTTTCCTCTGCATTCAACCCCATAATGTTCCTAGGCTTTGTTTTCTTGAAATGATTACAGTTATTCTAAAATCACAGCATTGGAACTCTCACATTTGTACTAATTTGAAGATTAAGATTCACTCAGGAATAAAATTTAAGGTGGTGGGATTTTTTTTTTTCCTTGTCCCATGTCAAGACAATAGATCAAAACTCAGCCCTGCCACTTGGTACCGTGCCAAGCTGTGTCCCCTTGCATAACTAAGCAGAGGAAAAACACGGGGCTAAATCCTGCCCTCCAGCTGCAACACATCTGGATCGGACACAGGGGATGCCAACCTCCTCCAATGTGAAAAACTCAGCGTAATGGTGTGGAAGAGCAAGCAGAGCAGACCTCGAGACACATAGAAGGGGCTGGACATTGGGTCCAGCCACCCACGAACCCAAGGGTCAGCGGCGCCAACGGCACCACCCGGGATCATCCCACATGGACAGGAGCCAGCAGCACGAGACCTTACAGCACAAGGGAGGGAAATGGGTCACGTTGTGCCTATTTAAAGCTAAGTTTGCTTCTTTCTACAGTTTTCTTTGCTCATATGTTTCTACACCACCCATCATCCACATGCACAGGCCAAAGAAGATGATTGGACCAGCTCCTTTGGGCTCCTGTGTGCATTCAACAGGAACGTGCTGGAATTATGTTCAGCCTTTTATCTCTCTAAAAATGAAAATAAATACACACACAAATACACCAAAAAAAAAAAAAAACTAAAAACCTAAAAACAAAAACAAACAAACAAAAAAACCCAACAAAAACCCCAAGAAAACCAAAAAAGAAATCCCAAACCAATG
This sequence comes from Platysteira castanea, assembly GCA_013397175.1. Lineage (NCBI taxonomy): Eukaryota > Metazoa > Chordata > Aves > Passeriformes > Platysteira > Platysteira castanea. Next base: position 160,247 of record VYXC01008076.1, read on the forward strand.
AGAGATCTTTCATTTTATCCCTGTATTTAAGACCTTTATTAAGCCATGGTGAAAAATGGTCATTATTTTCTCCTGCACTGAAACGCAAGAATAAATACAGCCTCCAGAAGCAATTTGGTTTAGGGAAGCATCTCCAGGATGGGCAACAGAACAGAGCTCTGCCCTCCAAGCAACCAAAGAAGTCCCCAGACCTTTCAACCTGACACAAGCTAGCTTGCACACTGGTGATCTGAAGAAAAGCAGAGGGAGGCAGACACAGGGCTACCTACGGCAATGAGAGACAAGCAGGTGAAGGGAGAGCCCAATCCACTTTTATCGCTTTTATGAAGTTGCTCCAGAAGGCCAGCAGGATGAACAGGAGGCTGCAGAGTCCACCAGGGAACTTGACCCACCAGGAGAGGTTCACAGCACAGAAGAGATGCTTTTGTATTTGGGCCGTGGCTGCTGATGTGTCGTCGGGGGACTGGAGACTGGTGTGGCCTGGTTTCTGATATTTTACATGCTCCACCCTATGTTGGAAGGCACATTGTGCTCTACACTGTGTTTTGGTGGCTTTTCCTTCCTTGCAAGTCTGGCAGCTTTTCAACAGAAGGTAGGAAAGAAGACGACATGGATTTTGCTCAACTAGAATGGATCCAAACGTGCTCGAAATTAAGAACTAGCTGATGTGCTTTGCAAAATCAGGCTTTAGGCAACCTGCAGCTTAAATATCTCTGAAGTCATCATTACCCAACCTGTTACACCTCTGTCTTGTTTCACCTCAGAACTGAAAAGTGACTGCAAAGCCTTTGTGTGGGATTTCTTCTAGCACTTACTCCTAGAACTAGTCTAGCACAAGTCTTAAAGGGGAATTAAGCAAGTCAATGTCTTCTTGTTTTCTAAAACAGCAAAACCTGTCAGCATCAATCCTCTCACAGACTGCACCATTCTTCATACATTTCTTCACACCTTGGTTTAATGGGAATGATTATGAGCAGAGAGACAACATAAACCTGGAAAGAGCATTGATGTTACTGCATATTGACAAGAAGTGAAGAAAAGTTCAAATATTGCAGAGATAAAAGACTGAATAAAAATATCCTCTAACCACTGCTTAATTCCAGTCCTTCATTCCTTCCACTCCTACCAACTTTGGATTTCTCTGTTTATGCCTATTAATGAAGTAAAACTCCCGAATTACTGAAGCTCTAAGAAAATTATACAGTATTCTGCAACCTATGTATGATGCTGGCATTCCACTGCAGCAAGTTTTCTTTTATTCTATGCCTATGGAAAGATATTGACTATCAGTGTCTGTTTCAAACTGCCATAAATTCAAGATCCTGGCAGTAACCAGACAGACACAATACATGGAGTTTAAACTGAAGGACATACTCTTTGCTTGGGAACTGTTGAGTGGTATCAACCACTACAGCTCCCTATCAAAAACTGTGGAAACCAAGACTGTATCATGGAAAAAAATGGGCAGGCAGGAAAACGTTTCACTTCTACATCTATCAACAGCTGGACACACTTGATGAAGGAGGAGACAACCACTTCAAATCAGCAGGAAAGTCACAATGAGAACTCCCCACAGCGTGCACTGAGCACTGATCCACTGCTTGCACACACCAGGAGCTGCTCGTCCTGCCTCTAGATTACCTGTTATTCTTTCATGCTTCAGCCTACTAACAAAACACCACCTCCAACAATCCTAAAATCCATGTAGCAATAACCTCATTACAGCAGCCATCCCTGATGGGGGACCTTTCCATTAGCAATAATGAGAAACATTTCCAGTATGCCACAGCAGGAAGTTTAAAATCCGTCCAGTTTGGAGAGAACCACCCAGTTTTTACACTTCTGAGCATTTCTGTGCACACCTAAAGGAGTGATAAGGACCCTCACCCCTCTCCTTTAGTAAAGTGAGGGTCCCCATGAGGAAGGTGTAGGCTGCCATGAGGACACCCCTCACCTTCTCTTCTTCAAGCTGAACAAGCCAGGTGACCTCAGTTGTTTCTTCCACATCTTGCCTTCAAGGTCTTTCATCACCTTCATCACCCTACCCTAGGCACACTCCAATAATATCTTTCTGCCACTTCCGAGCCAATACAAAATATCAGCTCAAAGGCATCCTCAACAACAGGAGATTTTTGTTGTCTTGACTTTGGTTGCATTACTTACAGATCACCTGGATTAATAACATTTAAAAGTGAAGCTGATAAAGAGGATGTTCGGAAATTTTATTGCATGACTGACAAAGACAGTTTGTCTTCCCCATTATTTGTCAAGTATGTATCTTTTCATAATCTTCAGCATATTGAAGACAGAATTTCAATTTTCCAATCAAGTTGCTTTAATTATTCATTTCTGAGATGAAAAACTATGACCAAAAAATCCCCAACTATTAAAATAGTAAAGGCTAAATTTTAGGAATACAGTAATACCTATACAAGAGTAGTTGTAGCCATATAAAGCGTAGCAGAAATCCAAACATTATATTACATAAGCAACCTGGATTTTATACAGGTCTAAATCAATCAGCCCTAAGGGAGAGTCACTCCAAAGTTACCTTATAAAAAATCAGATAGTGAGAAATACAATTACTTGCAAACATACACTTCAGCAAAGCCTTTGGTAACGTTTCCCAAACCTTCTCCTGAAAAAGCTGGCAGTCCATGGCTTGGACATGTGCACTCTTTGCTGGTTAAGAACTGGCTGGATGGCTGGGCCCAGAGAGTGGTGGGGATGGTGCCACATCCAGCTGGGGACAGTCACTGGGGATCAGTGTGAGGGCCAACCCTGTTTAATATCTTTATTGATGACCTGGATAAGGGGATCGAGGGTATCTGCTAGAAGTTCACAGGCTGCAGTCTTGAACTGCTGGAGGGTAGGACACCCCTGCAGAGAGATCTGGACAGGCTGGAGGGATGAGACAGGGCCAGCAGGATGAGGTTCAAGAAGGTGAAGTGCCAGATCCTGTACTTGGGTCACAACAACCCCATGGAGCACTAGAGGCTGGGGGAGGAGTGGCTGGAGAGCGGCACAGGGAAAAGAACCTGGGCATGCTGATCAGCAGCAGCTGAACATGAGCCAACATGAGCCCAGGTGGCCAAGAAGGACAGTGGCACCTGGTGCGGATCAGGAATGGTGTGGCCAGCAGGACCAGGGCAGTGACTGTCCCCCTGGTGAGGCCTCACCTCGAGTGCTGTGTCCAGTTCTGGGCCCCTCAGTTCAGGAAGGACATTGAGGGGCTGGAGGTGTCCAGAGAAGGGAATAGAACTGGGAAAGGGTCTAGAGGTAAGCCCTGTGAGGAGCAGCTGAGGGACCAGGGGTGTTTAGCCTGGAGAGGAGGAGGCTCAGGGGAAACCTTATCACTCTCCACAACTCCCTGAAAGGAGGGTGCAGCCAGGTGGGAGTTGGCCTCTTCTCCCAGGCAACCAGCAGCAGCATGAGAGGACATGGCCTCAAGCTGTGCCAGGGGAGGTTCAGGTTGGACATCAGGAGGAATTTCTTCACAGAAAGGGTTGTCACGCACTGGAAGAGGCTGTCCAGGGAGGTGGCAGAGTCACCATCCCTGGAAGTGTTCCAGAAATGACTCGACGTGGCACTTAGTGCTGTGGTTTAGGTGGCATGGTGATGTTTGGCCAAAGGTTGGACTTGATGAGCTTGGAGGTCTTTTCCAACCTTAATGATTCTAGGATTCTAGAAAAACAACAATCTGCTTACAAGTGTTGCTGAGAGACCCTTTAGCACTTTACCCCACTCTATCCAGTACTACACAGGGCTATCCTAGGGCTGCATCTCCTCTTTAAAACAATGCCACTACCATATCAAAAAATGCATTTTTTTCCTTCTCCGAACTATGATGCTTCCTGCTTATTATTGTTTTACCACAAGAGACTGAGTGACCAAAGGTCAGATATGACTGATAGGCAATACGATAAGAAAATTAACAGAAAAGAAATCTCTGTTACACCAGTGAGAAAATGCACACCCTAATCACAGGGTTCTGCAATTTGCTTCCATTGAAGAGCATCAAGCCCACACTGTATGATGATAGCACCACTTCAGAGTTTTCCTAATACTATCTTCTATTTTTCATTATTCATTAAGAGTTTACAGTTGGAGAAATGGCACAAAAATACAGATCTTGTGAGTCAAAGGATGTGAAATACACTACCAATGAAAATATAAATACTCAGCAAAGCATTTATAAAAATAGCTATGTTGCATATCCAAATTTTGCTCACCATGCAGAATGGGAAAAATTATGCCTTCATCATGTGTTATTCTAATCATACATTGATGAGATCATTACATCACAACCTATGTACCCCATTCATCTCACTTTTGGCATCCTTCCACAGGCATCTGCAGCTTAATTACACACCTTTTGCAAAACAATTAACCTGTGAGTGTTTTCTAGCCCCGACAACAAGCCAACCTTGCCCTGAGCTCTGCTTCACACCCCCCGAGCCATGCCTGGTTTTCCAGCCAGTGTGCTTTGTGTTCACCCTCAGAGGAACCTGCCTGGAGGGATCACCAGGCTCAGCAAGGCACTGGAAGGGAGAACACAGGTGTTTTGGGCAGCTGCCAAACACATAGCTATGGCAGCAGGGGTGGATGGTGGAAAGTCAGAGAACAGTGCAAAAGAGTGAAGGTAAAGAAACCAGAAAACTAAATCCTGTTCTTCACAGATATCTCATTAATACCCATTTTTCAGGCAGATTCTAAGAAAAATTAAGTGGTTCAACAGAGAGCTTCCCACATTTGTTTCAGATGTAACTTTTCCAGATTAGATCTTGACCTTCCAAACCCAAAATTCTGTCCTGATGGATTTAAACTCAGATTATTTTACCAGCACCTGCGGTTGTTTACGTCCTAGCCTCTGTTTACCTGTCAATGTTTACAAGAGCCAGTCATTAAAAAAGCACAATTAGCATCCCAAAACAGCCCTTTTCCCAGTGATCTTAAAAAATTATAGCTGAAAACTATTATTATTTTTGACAACCAGGAAAAATATTTTGTCTTGATACAATCAAAATTCTGTTGAAATGAAACAGTTTTACAGTGAGGGAAAACCTGTATGAGGAGGGGGTACCACACTGCACAAGGTTTGCTTCTCAACAAACAGAGGTTTGGCCTTTATCATAAATAACAGAAAAACATTTGGACACAATATTTGGTCATTTCAAACGCACTGCCGTGTGTTTTCTCACATGAAAATCAAAGCAGCAATCTTTTCTGTCTGGAATGGCAGTGAACTCTCCTTGCCCTCACGGAGTCCCCTTTGGGTCCCGACGCTCCAGCAGCCGAGCTTTGCACCGGGCACAACCTTTTGGCTACCAATTAAAACACAGGGCTGCAGTGGAAATGCGCTCCTGCCCTGCTTTTGGCGTGGCCTGCCCTCCTGGCGTGCCCAGCCCAAATGTCCGCTGGCCGGGGTTGGGGAGAGCAGAGCCGGGGTTGGGGAGAGCAGAGCCGGGGCTGCGGAGGCTCCGCGCTGTCACCAGCCCCGCTCCGGGGAGCGACAGGCGGGTGTGACTTGTACCCAGCGCCAGCCTCGCCCCGGGCTCCAAAGTGTCTCCTCCGCCACCCAGGCGGCTCTGCTGGGAGGCTGTAATCGGGTCCAGCAGCGGGGAGGGGGGTGAGGAGCAGAGCAAGAGACAATGCACCAGCCAGGGCGAGAAAACCACGCTCCGGTGGCGGGGGAAGCAATCCTGCCAGCGGCGATTCCAGCTGCATCAGCCGCATGTGGTACTCGGAGAGCAGATGCCCGGCTGGATCATTAGGAAAGGCAGGGAAGAGCGCGGAGGAGGAGGATGGATCACCACGCCGTGCCACATTCCCACATTAATGTGGGATAATTGCACATCATCACACGGCAACCAGAGCCTGCTCCGGGGGCTCTCGCCCTTGAGCCCGCTGAACGTCCCCGTCACCATTTCTGCTTGAGCTGGTCTGGTTATTCACAGAATTTAAGTGAACAAATGACATCTATATTTATTCGTTTGTTGTTATTTTAATTAATTTTTAGGGCTTTTTCAGCAACACTTTTAGGATCAATACCTTTGTGAGCCTGACAGCCTGCTTTAGCGCGCTGCTAATCTATTTATTTGTAAACAGATATTTGCACAAACCTTTGCAAAGGAATTGTGTTTATTCAGGAAAGTTTCTGTAGACACTGCTAGCATCAGCATAAATGATTTAATGAACAACACAGCAAAAAAAATTCAAGGTCATTTGGGAACATACAACAGCAAAGCTGCCAGGTGTCCTGCTTTTACCTCGAGTTTTACAATATTGGAGAGGCTTTTCTATGGAGCAAGCAAAAGAAACACACCCCCCAAAAAAATCTTAAGTAAAACAGACTCCATTAGTATTTGAATTTTCATTCTTTACACAAAAATTCTGAATTCTTGAGGTTGTGGGAAAAAAAGAAAATTAAACTATTTTCAAATGACATGATTTTTAAGAATATCATATTTTTACAGGACTGGTTAAAATTATGTATTTATTTCAAATTTCCAGAGCTAGGACAGACAGTAAGGGTGACACCAAATTCTCAAGAAGCATGAGAAGAATTTGGGTTGCAAACTCTGATCTTCTTAGACTCTGGAGTCAGGCAGCAAAGTAGAGGGGAAATGTAGCAGTTTTGCTGCTGTCAGTAACTAAGCAGTCAATAATGGTAGTAGTAGAGCTTTATTATTATGCACAACAAAATATGTGTTTTCTTAACTAGAAGCTAGTCCTTTAATAAAGCTTTCAGAGTTCAAACTCCCCAGCAAAACCAAACACAAGAGGAGACTGCAGAGAGCTCTTGCTAAAGCCATTTACATTATTCTACAAAGAAAAAAAAGTATTGTTTGCAGAACTTTCCTAAAGAAGCAATAGCGCTTTCCAAAGGTTGAACTGTGGGCCAAATTACATAATACAATATATTCTGACATGCTTGTTGAGCAATTGTGAATGTTCCCTTGAGCCAAAAAGCTTTCTGCTCACCAACCCAAGCACGTCTTCAAGGGAACATTTGAGGCCACAGCCCTTGAGCAGAGAAGACCCTCTGGACCACGTGCTGGGAGGGCAGCTCAGCCAACCCACCCCTCTCCAGAGGGGAGACCCAAATTGGGGCTGCAGCAGAAGGCTAAAGCAGGACACCCAAACAAGGATGTGCAGGTGCGCTCCTCACGTGCCTGGGGTGCCACGGGGGCCACACCTCAGCAGAGAGGAGGTAACAAACAGGTTGGCAGCACCAGCATCTTCAGCCAGTGCTGCTGGTAATGGACCTCAAATGTTACCACCCTAATACTCATTAATTTCAACTTATTTCAGAGCTTTGGGGTTTCAGTTTCTGGAGGTAACACACACACACAAGGCTGGGAGAGGACAAGCTCTCTGTGCTTTTCAGTGACTGTTTCAAGACATGAGGGGCAGATGGGGAGGCTGTGCCCTGGGCACCCCTGTGCTTGCCCTGGAGGACACGGAGGCAGATCCTGTTTGGGGTCTGCTCCAGCAAGATAACCAGGAGAGAAGTTAATCCTCCCTAAGGAGCGATGCGATCTCAGAGGTGCCAAGCACTCAGGATCAATACAAGGACCGAGGTTTCCACAATGTCTTTCACTGCTTTCAAGCTCTTTCCACTGCCTGTGATGAAGGAAAAAAGAGGTGAAGACCAGGAAAGAAGTGTAGGTCACACACAGAAGTATCTTCCTTTCTCTATCTGCACAGTGCTCAATATTGCCCCGCTGGTAATGCTTTCAAAGTACAAAAGTGTCTGCTCTTAAAAAAAAAAAATTAAAAATTATATTGATTTTTAGATTAGAAAGCTTTCAGGTCACACTGAAAAGAGGATGCGAAAAGATCAAATAACATAACTTTTTGAAAAAAATGCAACAAAATAATCAAATCCAAATTCTATTTTCTCTTCAAGATTTTCCCCAAGTGACCAGTATATCCATCCTGGTATACAATGCAATTTCTGAACCCAAGAAAGTGAAGTCTATTACACGGCCAGTCTCAGAATGCAAAAACATTAAAATACTGAGTATATGAATGAGCCAATAGAAAAACATTGAGCTGAAATTTTGGGACATTCTTCTTTGGATGGGAATCCTCCTTGTGTCCATGAATGGGACTACAAACACAAGGTGTTGCTGAGAAAGAGTCCACATAAAATGCATGGTTTTTCTTAGATTAGAAAAACCATATTCTGGATTGACAGCACTGAAGGTAAAGGACAGCACAGAAATCTGCTTAATAAGGCTTTGGGATTTTCCTCTCCCCCCACTTAAAAAGGACAGAAACTAGGGAAAAAGCCTTATATACAACACCTTGTTCTTTCTTACATATTGATTCTTCAGAAATTATCAATTTAAAAGCAATCTCTTTTTTAAAAAAACTGATTTTTCCTTTTTTACTTCAATATTGCCCTTTGGTTCCTGCCTTTTACAAATGCAGCAAAGGCTCAGTCTCCGAAAGGGGGAAATCACTTTCCTGTGGAGGAAATGTTCAGCTTCCAGGAAGCCATCAGAGAACATCCTGAGATCAAGTCAGGATGACAGGCAGCAATTAAATTCTCCTGAACAACAAATCAACCCGCAACTTTGCTATGACCCGCTGTGGATATCCAGCATGAAGTGCAATATCCATTACATATTAATGAACTATGCATATCAACCAGGTAATTAATTCTTAAGTTCCATGTCTGTTCTACAGCAAATGAAGACTTGGCTCAGGCTAGAAAGTATCATGAAGCTGTTTAAAAGTTATTTCTATTTTCTGTGACTTTCACTGTGCACAGCCCATTAGTCTTTATTTTCAGGGTCTTTTCTTTGCTGCATAGAGGTGTCAATAGCTCGAGTTTATAACAATAGGTTGCCTCATTTCCCTTTCTCACCTCTTGGAAACCAATGCAAATATTTATCTGTACTGTCCATCACAAAAAAAATCAGCCACACTCATGGACAGAGGAAAAGAGGCTAAAGCAGCAAGGGGGAGCCCAGTCACCGGTGGCAAAAAGGTTAAAGAAGCTGCCCAGTCAAATCTCACTTTTCAGTCCATAATTAAAATCCAGAATAAACGTCCTACAGATGCAAATATATGAGAATTGCTTCTAAATCTGAAAAATCAATAGTAATATTGGCAAACTGTAGGGTTCCCAAAAATGCTGGAGAATTGCCTTAGCTCCCGGCCCAGCTTCAGGCTTCCCTGGGAGCAACAGACACTCAAACCACTTCCAGGGCAGGGTGACTGCAACTGCTCCTCACCTATTTCCCTGCAAAAGTGATGGACCTGTCTGAATCATCCAGGAATTTAATTTACGGGTGTCAATGAAGCAAACCCAAAGCTCGGGAAGACCCAAACCCAGGGACACAGCAGGTAGATGCACCCAAAGGCTGTAGGTCTGTGCTTGCTTTGGCTGCCCAAGCACAAAATACGTCATTACTAATCAGTGGTGTGGTGTGAAAAAGTTGATTCTTTTCCCTAAGATAAAGGCATTAGCATTTTCTGTCACATCATTAGACAACATCTTCCCTGTGAAATGACAGAGGTCCTAAAAAAATCATTACAAAAAGCAGGATCACTGCTACAGGGCCAATAGTATTTTAGTAATAGCTGAAGTCACTTTTAATTGTAAATGGTTAACGATTACCAAGTGAGCAGCTGGTTTCTCAAAAATAAGACACTGCCTGGAAGAAAGAGCATTATTAGAAAGAAAAGATGATGCCATTTCCAGATGGTGAACAGCTCTGCTCAAGTCGGTGGATCTCTTAATTTAAATCTCCAAAGTACAATAGAAAGATTTGGGGCTCTTGACTAGATAGTAAGTAAAAGATTCCCTCTGAAAAGTCTAAAACAAGCCAAATGAGATGCATTTTTTCCTCCACAGTAATATGATTTTCTTGGCTGCCTTCTGCTGTGCTTGCTCATGGAACTCACATACTCCATCCCATTGCAGCTCAAAGAATGTCAAACATGGCTCTGGTAGGACAGAAACTGAAAATCTTCCCCCTTGGATGCCCAACTGAACCCCATCTTTCTAACTTCTAAATTAATTCAGAACTAAACCCCTCAAAAAGCCCATCTCTGTGACCCACTTTGGGTACTGCCACGCCATTTCTTGTCCCTTGATTGCTGCTCTTTTTGCTAAACTTTCAGAAGATTCTGTTCTCCAAAAATTTCTGGAAGCTATTTCTAGAAACAGCCTCAAACAAAAACAGACCCTAATTTCTTTCCAGCCACTCAGTTAATGTTCAGGGACATGCGTAGTCACTTCCAACAAAAAGAGAAAGACGATGCCATACTCAGACAGGCTTTTCCTTTGTACCAACACTGTGGAAACATTTTGCATTCATGTCAGTATAACTGAATATCTGGATTTTAAAGCCCTCAGCCTAACCAGGATTTTAGGAGCTTTACTGCTACACTGTCAAACACACGCACTATATAGTATTTAAGAAGGTTTTCCATTAATCTTCTCCATGCTAGTATTGTTATTTAAATGAGATCACTCAAATGAGGTAGGGATAACCAGGGGAAACTAATGAATACAGGATATTTCTTAAAAATTAAATAAAGCTATATAGGAGAAAAGGCAGGAAGGAAGAAGGTGCTGAAAATTTCAGGTCAAGCAGTCATTTATCACTCTTTTTACTCAGTTAAGAGTTTCTCAGGTGCCAAAGTATCATCATTAAGATCCAAGGCTCTAATGCTACAAAAAAGAAACCCTGACCATCCAAGGCTTTGCTCCAGGCAAGATCAGAAGCAGAAGGTGAAAGCTTCTTCCCATAACCTTCCTGACAGGTGACATACTGCACAAACCAGGACAGCACATCAGCAAATTTCTCAAGTCAGATTTATGCCACCTCAGGTACTCTTTCAACACATGCTCTTCCTCACTGTCAAGATTTACTGGCCTGGATGTCAGGAAAACATCTCAGGAACTGTGAGTGCAAGCACAGAGGCGACACACCACGCTCATGAGAAGTAATTTTCACTCCAAGGTTGCTGCCTTCCTTTCATCCATCAGGGCACTGCTACAGTAGGCTGCTGACTTCATGGGCCAACCGTGAACTAAAGCTGTGAGCAGAGTAAAGAGTTACAATGTGGGTGCTGAACATGAAAAGATCAGAAGATGCTCATGACAATTTTACAAGCAGGAAAAAGGTCTCTAAATTATTTTTTCAAATATTTCTTTGCCTCGGGTGCATCTATGTCACGATTTTTAAAACTTTCTTCAATGGAGGGTGCTTCTTTGCCACCTTTTCCTCCGGGGTCTGTCCTTCCCTGCAAGCCCCAAGAGGAACAGCAGGCTGAGCTGTGGGACCTGCCCTGCTCCCCAGCAGCTCTCACACCACACCCAGCAGCTCTATCTGCTTTCCCATCCTCCTGTAGCACTCCAAGGGTCCAGGCAGGAGTGTGGATCATCTGCAGAGTGTGGAGAGTTTATAGAGAATTAGAGTTCCTTGGGGCAAAGTCTGTTTGCACAGTGCCAAAGGCCCTGCCTTGAAAGAGCAAAGAAAAGCAGCTGAGGGGTAAAAAAAAGTTGAAAAATGAAGACAACTTCTGGTTTCACAATTATTAATGACCAATGCCAGATCAGAGCTGAGCAGCAGAAGGAAAGCCCAAAATGCTCCTTCGCCCCTCTGTAACATGGTGAACATCACTCTTCCAGCAGTCCCTCAACCTGCTGGAGACTCCTCTGGCCCCACAAGGAGAGGGACACACCAGACTCCCTACCTTGATGTTGGGGCTCCAAGACAGGTGCTATTCTAACTAACCTTAAGCTGAAGCCAAATGCTTTATTTGCAGGAAAGGGCAGAAATGATATTGTAAATTCTGGTCGTAGTCTAGAGATTCGTCTTGTTGGCTTTCCTATTAATTTCTTTTTCATGGTTTTACCAAGAGCGATCTGAATCTTAGCAAAAGACTAACAATTAATTTCATCCTTGGCTGGCTACTGCTTTTTTTAACAGGTGATGCTTTAAAAGGTATGAGGAATGTTCCCAGAATTCCAATTAAAAAACTAAATAACAACAGTTTTCTGCAAAGATTTCTCATCTCAGATATTGTAATTTCTAAGTGATAATTATGTTTCAGTCACATCACCTCCCTGAAAACCACGAGGCACCATATTTCTCAACCAAAAGCTTCTTTTATTGCATCAGTTATTTAAAACTCTGCCTAGAAATATTAAAATGCTGAAAATAGTAAAAATAAACTTTGACAACAGAAGGCAGTATATTAAATGACTTAATAGCATCAATCACAGGACCTCCGTTTGCAGCTATCACAGTGAGGCTGCACTGTTATGAAATGAGATGGTTCATTGGCAGCGCAAAATTTAGCTAGAAGCTAAAAAATTAATACCACACATTTATCCCCATCATAAAGAAACAATGCTGAAGCACAGCAGTGGATTAGAAGAGGAGGCTGCACTACAGGGTGAGCCAGGATGGGATTAAACTCTGTCTCCCTGTGTGTGACTTGTGTTCTACCACGAAAGCCCAATTCTCTTATCTTCCCAGTAAGGCCTTGCACAGCAGCATTTGCACAAATATCAGTTCCATTTGTTTAGGGGAACTCTTTAAATGGAAATACAGCCTGCTTTCTTCTCAGTCAACTTTTTTTTTTTAGTTATTTACATAAATACATTCCGACCTGCTGCAAACATGGTAAATCTAATCCCCACTGCCCTGAACCTACTGTTACCACTCGAGTTTTAGTAAAGCTCATCCTAACTCCCATTACTTAATACCATCTCATCCCAGGATGGGACTGGAAGTGCTAAAATATCTTGGCTCCTGTTTTAAAACCCATCCCTTCTAAGAGGAAAGACTCATCTGTTGATCTGGCAGCATTTTGATCTTGCTTTTCACAGCTGCCAACAGCTGCAAGAGCAGCAGGGCAGGGATGAATCACACCTGCTGCTTCAGCACTCCTCTGATCTAAGGTCCAGTCAGCTCTGGAAAATTTAGGGTATTTTTTTAAACCCCACAAAAATATGCCAGAAATCATTTCTTTTATTTCATTATTTTTATTTCATTATTTTTACCTTTTTTCTTTTTTTTTTTTATTCTTAGTTTTGGTCCCCAGCTTTCCCAGGGACTCAAGGCTGTTGAGAAAAGGGAAGTACAAATGAGACTTCTGGGAAATCACCCAGCAGCACGCCCAGTCAGAACAGGTGTAAAAGCAACAGAAATAGTACATGGATACTCCTACAGGCAAAATCTACTTTCTGAATTCCAATGAGAAATGCATTAATTTTCATTTAAATCCCTGTCTGTAGCTCTTTTTTTCCCTTTTTCTGTAAGCCTTTTTGTAAGCTGTTCTGTTAATCACCTTCATTCTCAGGTACGTATGAAATGAGATGTGTGAAGAATCAGTAATGAAGTGTACTATATATTTGCAAGTAATCTAGTTAGAAAAGAAATCCCCAATTTAAATTTGATAGTCAGTAGACCACAACTGGGTAGATTACAGGCAACAGGTGTAACATGGGAGACTGCACCTCTGCTAAGGCAGATTCAGGAAATCTAATTTACTGGGAACACCAGAATGGATGCAGTGCAATTACTGTAACTGTCGGCATCAAAATCTCTGAAGTCTCTTGGCACCATCATATGAAAAAATAAATCTTCAGGAACTTTATTTAATTGCGGATGCACATTAGTCACGCTGTCACACTGCACTTGCTGTCCCACAACGTGCCTCGAGGTATTGCATTCCAGTTATCCAGGAAATACCACCGCCAGCTAAGTGAAAGCAACACTTGGGAGGCAAAAAAATATCTTCCAGTGGTTCCCCTCCATGTGGCAAAGGGCTCCAAGGTTCAAAATAAACTGGTATATTTAGTCTTCAGTAAGAGTTCAGACATTCGGCAGCGATTCAGCCTCTGATCTGACCTGAGCCAAGCCATGTTTGCTGAGGGATTTGGAGGAAGTGATTTAACTACAAAATTAGTCCTTGCTGTCCCACTGTTTCTTCAGAAAATGTGGTCTCTTTAGCAGAGACAAGTCTTGGGGTAAGGTTTGTGCCAGTGCTGAGAATAATGTTCCTCCCTACTTATGAGATATAACGCCAAAAAAGAGCGCACCTTTTAGACAAATATCCTTGAGATAATGCCCCTCCCTTGGAAAAACAGGCAGAGAAGGAATCTGTGTTCACTGACCAATGACCTGCTGCTTGGCTACAAACTACCTCACAACTCAACCACCAGGCTTCTCTGCAGACAAGCCATTTCCTTAAAAAAAAAAAATCTCCAAAAAAACCACCACTGCATTTTTAGGTAGATAATTCATAATGTTTCTTTGATGTCTTATTATAGATTGAATAATACAGATATGGTTGCTTAGGCAAATGGGAACACAACCTCATCAACACCCAGGGGAGTCAAAGCATCACCAAGGAAGTTTCTACCCAAATATCGAGTATCTTCTTTAGCTGAGTACCCAAACATTGCTTTCCTGTGGCCACTGATTTTTCCCTTTTTACATTCTCTGCTCTCTTTAGAAGGGTTTCAGACCCAGCTTTACCAGTCAAGTATCCAAGGAGAGCTGCCCTGATCCACAAACCTCACCGGGGCACAAGTTTGGAGCAGAGGTTTGAACCCCTTTATCAAACACACTGTTGCTGCAAATCATTTCCCTGCTGGGGCAAATCCCATCTCCGTGTTCACCCACAACTACTGACTCATGGACACGTTCCCTTAGAAAGGATGTGTAGGTCTGTGCAGTGCTTTCCATGAAGATATTTATTCTCTCCGTGGGAAGGAGGAGGTTATACAAAAACATTACTGAATTCTGTGCCCAACCAGCCTGCCTTCCTTCCTTCCTCCCAGATTCCCAAGGCATGTAGGGACCAAGCTGGGAAACAGAGGGACAGTGTTGTGCCACATGTAAAAGGGAAATTGCCCAAAGCCTGCCCCTTTAGCAGTTTTATTTAGTTATTTATAGCAACATTAACAAACTTGGTGGACTAAACTCCAGACTCGGTCACCAAAACAGAGCAAACAGAGCAAACAGAGCAAACAGAGCAACCTGTTTTCCTGAGCTGTATATCCCATTAACATCTGCTCATTATCAAGTGACCAAAGATATCAGGAATCTTTTACAAAGATAGCTAAATTTGTGATTCCTGTCCCCAAATTAAGACCCCCAAATATATACATTTCATCTATTTGGCCTAAAGTATATTTGTTGCTGAGCAGAGACACATTAATTTCCAAGAAAATGAAAATACGGAGAGAGTAAGCTAGAATTAACAATACTGCGTTCCTGTGGGGTTTCTTCTCAGCATCCCTCTACAATGAGTTCTCTAAACAGTAATTTAAAATTCCATGCATTAAAGATTTATATGGTAGCTTGGTCTCCAGCTTCTGAACTGCATAAACTCTTGAACACAATATGAAGGCTCTCCAGAGATTTGTCACAGTTCTAGGAGCTCTGGAAGTTCTTTTGGGTTTTTTTTTCTCCTCCTAGCAGCTCCACAAAGTCCAGATGAAGAGCTGCAAATNACATGCACATATATATATATATATATACATATATTTCTCAAAAAAGAGGCTCAGTTTGCAAGCTACTCATCAGCTGAAGTGCCTGAAAATAATTTCATAAACATCTAATAAGCACTTGGCATTTACAAGCTGCCAGGCATGCAGCAATCAACACTTTCATGCAGAGTCTGGACGCCTGCCCTCCGTGGTCTGCCCTGTCAAAAATTAAAAGTAAATTAAAAATAAATTGTAGGAATAAAACTTTATATATTCTGCTCTTCTTTTCGAGGTGGTTTTATGGGGTTTTTTATCCTTAAAAAAAAAAAGGAAAAAAAAGTCCTGGGCACATTGCTACTTCGAATAGATAACTCAGTATATTTAAGAAAGGTGGAATTTAACACTGAGTGCCAGTTCGTGGAAATAAAGACACTTGATTTCCAGCTGCATGCTGTTCTAAATGGTACTAGAATTAAAATAAGGGCAGAAAAAAACCCAGAAAATTATTCCAANCCTGGGCACATTGCTACTTCGAATAGATAACTCAGTATATTTAAGAAAGGTGGAATTTAACACTGAGTGCCAGTTCGTGGAAATAAAGACACTTGATTTCCAGCTGCATGCTGTTCTAAATGGTACTAGAATTAAAATAAGGGCAGAAAAAAACCCAGAAAATTATTCCAATCCAGCTGAAGACAATAGGAAAGAATTTTTAATGGAACTATTTAAAACTAAATAAAAGGCAGGTAAATAATCTAAGCTATTAAAGCATTTTGATTAAAAAAAAAAAAAAACTTACAAGGAAGTATTCCTGAAAATAAACTATTTCAAATTTTCATTTTCAAATAAAACATTCTTTTTTTAGACCTGCTTAGAGAACAAGTAATCTGAATGTCAATAAAATGAAGATTCAGTTAAATATTTAGTTGCATGCCAACACTTGTGAGAAGGCTGATTAATTCAAAATGGAGATGTGGATGAAATGAATCTGAAACAGAATATTTTTCATTTGTTTGACTGGAGTAAAACCAAAAAAACTCAGCTGAGGACAGAAGGAAGGGGATTCACAGCTCCCCTGAGAGCCCGACCCCTAAAGCCCTCTCTGTCCTGCAACTCCTTACGAGGTAGTTCTGCTTCTCCAGAAGATGTGTAAGGGAAGATAAGGGCTTCAGACTGGTGTTTTAAGTCAACCCGGAGAAGAAAACAAACCTCGTTCCATGTAAATTTAAATTGCAGCGCCAGATGCTCAGCATGGCGGTGAACTGGAAACAGCGATAGGAAGTGCTGAGCATCATTAACGGGGCAGGCCGAGCACTTAGCACACCATTAGGTTATCTCCCCGCCAAACGGGAAGGCTTTGAGCACTGTTTTTCCAAGCACAACCACATGCCTCAGCCCAGCTTAAACCACAGCCTAGAGCTGCTCCCACTGCAGGGGTCAGCATTAAAGCCCAGACCCCAGAGAGGGGACAAACCTCCTGCTGTGGGACTGCCGTGTGGCCAGGCGCCCACTAAAGCCTCCCAACCACCCTCTCCACACCTGGGCAGGGGAGAGAAATTGTATCAAAGGGCTGAGATAAGGTCTGGGGGAGATCACTAACAAAATATTATCACAGGCAAAAGAAGCTCAGATTGGAGGTATTAACTGAATTTATTACTGACAAAATCAGAGCAGGACAATGAGAGGTAAAATAAATCTTATAAACACCTTCCCTACACCCCTCCCACCTTCCCAGCTCCACCTCTTCCCCAGCAGTGCAGGGAG